>PVHY01000234.1:0-190848 GCA_004024945.1 Uropsilus gracilis
CTTTCTTTCTTCCTTCCTTCCTTCCTTCCTTCCTTCCTTCCTTCCTTCCTTCCTTCCTTCCTTCCTTCCTTCCTTCCTTCCTTCCTTCCTTCCTTCCTTTCTTCCTTTCTTTCTTTTTTTTGAGTTATAGAAGTAATATATAATGACAGAACTTTGGAATCTAAAATGTGAAAATCATAATCACAATAGCTGTTGTATAGCATATATCTTTAGTCTTTTCCGTCTCTAATCTTATATTACTATAATAATAGTATGTTTCTAGTTTTCTATACCAGTGATAATTTTACACATGATTTATTTTTCTATAAAAATAAATAAAATTCATATTATAATCAGAATTTGTTGTTGTTGTTGTTAATTTGTTTGCTATGGTCCAGCTTCATCTCATTTTCAAACCTTGGCTTCCTCAGCTGGACAGTCAGGTCCACTGATGCCCCCTACTTGCAGTCCCAGTCTTGCACAGTACTTGAACCATTCTCACCTGAATATGTCTTTAGCTTCAGATCCAGCAGTTGAGAGTTTTTTTTAATCCACCCCAGACTTTGTATTCCTACTTTCTCTCAGCTGATCCTCCATTATTCAGGTCCCTCTTAATTGCCAGTAGCTGTGAGGTCCGCTGTAGCCCCTCACTTTCGTGTTATTCACCCGCTTTGTCAGTTTGAACTAGCTAGGCCAGGTTTTCTATCCTCAATCCCCTTCTTGTAGTTGTTCTCCTTGATCCTGTAGGCAGCTTCTGAGGCTTGGTTACCTCTTTCTTCATTCTCTCCAGGTCTGTCTTGTGCATATTCCCAGTCACACTTGTCTGATGTCAGCGCACAAGTTCCCAGGGTCACCTCCTGAATTCCATATGAGACCCCTCCTTGGATTCTTTACTCTTCTGTTTTGTCTATTGAGTCAACTGACATCCTGCCCAATTATGTCCTTTGGACCAAGTTTCTTTGAATGGTCTGACGTTTTCTCTGATGGCTGATTCTCTGGGTTTCTGTTTCCTATGATGTGTATGTACTGTGTGCTGGAAGTGGGCTCTCTGTCTCTCTTCTCTTCCCTTGCTGACCTCTTTTTATTGCTACTAAACTCCAGCATTGTTTCTTCCCAAGACAAATTACTGTGTAAAATCAAGGAAGTAAAGGAAAAATTTGAATGCACTTGGCTACTTTTTAAAATATGTACTGATTTTTTATAGCTCTCTTTATAACTGAAATATCATTTGAAGCAAAACGCTACTATCTATGTCATGTCTAGACATCTTTTTACCTTGTAGACTGTAGATGCAATGCATGTTTTTTCTAGATTTACCATGACTATAACACATGAAATAAAAGAGTCTGTCAATACAGACTAAATTAAAATTGGAGTTGCATAAATAGAATCTATGGTGAGCTGTCTTTGAGTTGCCTCATTTATTCTACTTATTGATGAATTTTCATAACTTAGTCCTTGAATAAATTATCCAAGAATCAGCCTGTGATTTTCTTTATATATTACTTCATTTGTACAAAGGTACTGCCATAATAAAATCTCATAATGATTACTGTTTTTACTATGTGGCTGGGTTGAATTTTTTTTTTATATAATGATTACTGTTTTTACTATCAATTGGACTGAGTTTTTGATTTATAATTTATATAAAAATGAAAAAAACATTGCAAGTCTGCTATTAAAAGGGATCCAAAATTCTTTAATGTTTTCAACCCTAGGGGTATTCAGATGCTTTATTTGTCCTACGTATATTTGGTCATATTAGTGACATAATTAGAATGCATAACTACTTTTCTGTATGGTTCCTCTAATTGCCTCAAGTTTAGGCCTCCAATTGTTTAATTTGGATCTCTTGACATCATGCCATTTTATTCTTTCTGAATTATACATGGAGTCACTTAGCCAGTTACTCACAAGATGCTGAAGTGGGGGGTTTATACAACAGGTTACTAGAATGAAATTGCTGTAGATAGTTTTAAATTTGCCATTTTCATGGTATGTAATTGAATGACTAAGTGATCTGATGACATGGATCATAATCAAAGAAAGCTGTTGATCATGGAGAAATATACAAGAGAAAGATTTTAAGATCCTCACTAGTGGAAGAACATGACAGAGTTTACTCAGGAATCGAATCTTGATTTCAATATAATCTGTGCAGACTATGTGTTGTTTGTGTTTATTCCACACCACACTCAGCGGTCACAAATTGTATCACACTTATGACTAACTTAGTAGATTTTTAGTATTTTCTTTGGGCTGCCTGGATTTGTCTTATGGGTAGCTAGATATGTATTAAGGAGATTGTGAAAAGAAAGGAAAAGAGGTCAAATTAGATGAAACCCACCTACTCCTGCTTATGTGTTTTGCATGATGATGTTTTGTGTAAGAATTCCTTTGAAAAAAGCAATGGATGCAACAGGGGTATGTTGAGTGCCAGACTTTTCAGGGTTTACTAGCTATCCCACTCATCTTTTGGGCTGTTGAATAATCACATTCTGCAGTCTGAGCTTTTCCTTGGAGTTTTGCGGGTAACTCACTAACCTTTTCTCTTCCCATTTTCTTGATGATTTTGTCTTTAATTTCAAAATAATTTTGATATCCAACATTCCAAAATCTGGGTCTTCTTTCTGGCCACTTCATAGCTCTGTAAGATTTGAGATGGCCTCTGTGTGGAGCTTCAGTTTTCCTGTTTATACAACTGAGGTCATTACCTCCCATAATCCTGCAAGGATGAAAAGGAGTGGAGATTCAAGTTTGTAAATTATGTAGATATAAAGAACATTTTGTCTTTATTGTTGTAATCAGTATCTTGAGTACTATATTTCTAAGTTTTTTTCTTTGCAGAAGTACTCATTTGTACCAAACACAATGCCTTAATTTCAAGATGTACTTAATAGCAGCTAGTCACTCATCAGAATGACTTATACCAGAAACCACCATTGATTGGGTATTTTTATTAGTAATACAGTATTTCTAAGAATCATATGTCTTAAAGTCCTGAAAACACCTTTTAATTTCCTTTCCTCCACATATCTTCATGCCTTTCTTGAAATTTATTTAGATTGTTTTCATAATGCCATATGGGCCATTCTTACTGGTGTAAGATGGTATCTCAGTGTGGTTTTAATTTGCATTTCCCTGATTATTAGTGATGTGGA
Source organism: Uropsilus gracilis (assembly GCA_004024945.1). Classification (NCBI taxonomy): domain Eukaryota; kingdom Metazoa; phylum Chordata; class Mammalia; order Eulipotyphla; family Talpidae; genus Uropsilus; species Uropsilus gracilis. The sequence goes on from PVHY01000234.1 coordinate 3,141, forward strand.
GCATTTTTTCATATGCCTATTAGCCATTTGTATCTCCTCTTTGGTGAAGTGTCTTTTTAATTCTCCCCATTTTTTGAGTGTTTTTTTGGCTTTATTTTTGTTGCACTGTAGGAGCTCTTTGTGGATCTTTGTTATCAGACCCTTGTCCCTTGTCTGGAGGGCAAAAATTTTCTCCTAGTTGGTTGGGTTTCCTTTTGTTTTGTTTATTGTCTCTTTTGCTGAAAAGAAAGTTTTTAGTTTGATATAGTCCCAGCTGTTTATGTTTTCCTTCATTTTTTTTGCTGGCCATAGTTGTTTCCCAAAATGGATTTCTGAGGTGAAATTCATAAAGGGTTTTGCCCAGGTTTTCTTCTATGTATTTTATGGTTGCAGGTCTCACTTCCAGGTCCTTTATCCATTTTAAGTTAATTTTTGTACAGGGTGTGAGGGTGTTTTATATATAAATAAAACAGACAACAACAAATGTTGGCACGGATGTGGAGAAAAAGGAACTCTCTTACACTGCTGGTGAGAGTGCAGACTGGTCTAGCCACTATGGAAGACTGTGTGGAGGACCCTCAAACAATTGAAAGTGGACTTACCACTTGACCCAGCAATCCCACTACTAGGAATCTACCCAGAGGACATGAAAACATTAATTCAAAAGGACACCCATGCGCGCATGTTCATTGCAGCTCTGTTTACAATTGCCAAGATTCGGAAACAAAGCAAATGACCCCAAACAGATGATTGGCTAAAAGAAATGTGGTACATATACATGATGGAATACCACACATCAATCAAGGAGGACAAACATGTCACTCGCAGCAACATGGATGGAACTAGAAAGACTCATATTAGCAGAAGTAAGTCAAAAAGAAAAAGAGGTACAGGATGGTCTCACTTATATGATGGTTATAGGGAAAAACAAACAAACAAGAAAAAATAAAAACAACCAATGAAACTGAACAATAGAGCGAGAGAGGAGGAGGGGGAAGAAGGTGGGAAAGGTGAAGAGCACAAAAGATCAGGATGGTTAGTGAACAAGTGTTAGTGAAGTGGGAAAGCCCTGGAGTACACAGTAATGGAATAATGTAATATGAATATAAATACACATATATATGCAATTAAAAATAATAAAATTAATGCTATAACTGGTCTCTCTTGTCCTTCGTTTTTACTTCTACTGCTGTCTTCTGTTGTGTGGTATTTGTTTCATTACTGTGCTTTTTTTTTTTTTTTTTTTTCTTTCTCTTTCCCAAAGTATAAACACATGAATGTTCAGGGTCCCACTGTGCTTAACCAGCCTTCAAAACCGGGGAGGTAGGAACAGAAGTAAATAAGGGGATGGGGTTCTGGTTAATATAGAGGCAGGAGAACTGTGGGGACTAGAACAATGGGGAGAGAGAAGAGAAAATTTTGTTGTTTTTTTAAAAACAACTTATAAGGCTTGCTTTTTCAGATTACCTATAGTATGTGTTTAATCTCCAGTTACATCTTTTCCTTTTACAAATATTCATAAGCCTCCAGCTATCAACCAAAATTCTCCAAAAAGGTATTGACCACTTTTACTTCTGGATCTTTCTATAGGTGCTTTTGCCACTCTAGAATATTTTAACCTTGTTGAAAATTACTGATTATTAAGGCCAGTTGAGAATGCCACCTTCATGAAAAGGTTTATAATTTTTCCTTAAACAAATGGAGTCATAAGTGGTGTCTCCTGAACCTGTTGTGTTGCCCTTTTTGATTCCATGGTGGTATAATACCTAAGTAGTTGCAGAAAATATTGTCAGCTCATTTTAAACTTAACTGTGATCAGTGCATATCTTTTTTTTTTTTGTGAAACCAAATTTTATATCAACCTCAACTATATATCAAAAAGTGGTTGGTGATAGTACTAGATTTTCATTTTATAGATTTGTCCCTGCCATCTTACACTAAAAAAAGAAGGAATGTCACTCTCAGTCAGCTTTACACTGGAAAATATGGAAGATAATTTTTTAATACTATTTTTTTAAAGAATGAAATGCAGAAATAAATGGTGAGAGAATGATTTCAGGCATTGGCATTTATATTCATATTGAAATATAGTTGAATAAAATTACTTTGTACTCAGGAACTAACATTTTATAGAAAAAGTAAATTAGCTTACTTCTAGAAAGACTTATTGCCTGTGCTTGTCTTTATCTTCAGGGGGACATTTCTTTTTGTTTGCAGTGCACATTCCTGTTTTAAAGTTATAGGCTCTCTCTTAAATCCTTTTTCTATTATTTCCAATCAACTAATCTTGTAATTTTAAGATTGTCAATTATTCATTCTTTCCAGTTTTTTTAAATATCAGAAAATATGCAAAGGCCCCATCCCATATTAATGTAATTTTATGGTTAAGATTTTACATTCACAAAAGTCCAGAAATTCAAAGTTATAGTTCCCAAAAGAATCCTAATTCAGTCACATTGTATAAACTGATATTAAGGTTGAAATGTATCATCATTACAATAATGCAAAATACTCATGTATGCATGAGGACACAGTTATGGTTGCTGAGGGAATCATAATTTTGGATTTTCTGACTTTTTTTCCAAATACAATTTCGACCATAATGTTTTTTTTTCATTGACTCTGAAGTAATATATTTGTTGCTGTGTTTAGCTTAAAAATAAGTTTTCATTGACTTTATTTTTTTCTCTGTGTATTTTTAAACCCATGCTTATAGAGATTTGATGTCCCCACAAAGAACACTACCTAAGGAATATTTTTATATAAAAATAATTTTTAGCCTTATGTAGACTTATTCTTTCTCTGCCTTTCTCACACACATACACATACAGCTTCACACACTTATGTTACATTCTGGCACATTATAGAAGCAGGTAGCATATCCACTACCTGCTGTTGAAAGTGTTGAAGATACTGAATTATTTATTCTATCTTCTACACTATCCAAAATCGTTTTGGGTACTTTGACACATTTTGGTCTCTTCCATATGGATACTTCATGGTGGCAGAGTTGCCAGATGCTCAGGTTTTGTGACAGTCTTAGTTTTTCAAGGACTGTTGGAATATTCTTGGGAAAATCTCGCCTTGTTACTGATTCCTATGGAGTGGTAAAATAGTAACATTTCTTTGAAAGTGTTTTTCAGTACAAGAAGTTATTAGAAAACATGATTAGATGTCCTATCTAAGTATATTTAACTCTTGGAACAAGTAAAGGAGCAATTTATCATGAACTTCACTTTCAGTGAGTTGGTATCACTCAATGAGTAATAATAGTGGTATATATAATTTTGGGATTTAAACAGTTATTTGAAATATTAAATATTAATATCATGTATCTTTGGCCATTTATATTTCATTTGCCAAAACATAAAATCGAAGAGCAGTGTATCAAGTATAATTTATTTTTTAACCCTGTATGTGTGTGTACGTTCACAATCACATACACACAAACCCCTATTTTTTAAATTAAAAAAATTTTTTATTGATCGTTTTGTCATTTTGTTGTTTATATATTTATGTGAATAACTATATTACACCATTGCAATTCCCCAGGGTTCTCCTTCCACCCCATCACCTGACAGCTTTCATCTTGATCTTCCTGTGCTCCCTTTTCCCCTGATCTCTCTTTCCCCTCTTCCCTTCACCAACAGCCTGCCCCCTCTCTGCCATCAGCTTACCCTGGGTTTTTCCTGGCCTTTCACCTGTCACTCCTACAGTCCATCTATAGGTGCGATCATATAGTTTCTGTCTTTTTCTTTCTGACTTACTTCTGCTAATATAATTCCCTCTAGGTCCATCCATGCTATCACAAATGCTTCATATTTGTCAATTTTGATTTCATAATAATAATAATAATAATAATAATAATAATAATAATAATAATAATGATAATAATAAGTGTAACTATACTACATTGTTTTCAGCCATTCATCAGTTTGGGGCATTTGGGTTGTTTCCATATCCTGACAATTGCAAATAGCGCTGCAGTAAACACCTGAGTACAGGTGTCTTTTTGAATGAATGTTTTTGTATCTCTTGGGTAAATTCCCAGTAGTGGGATTGCTGGATTGAATGGTATTTCCATTTTTAGTAGTTTGAGGGTCCTCCACATCGCCTTCCATTGTGGCTGGACCATTTTGCAATTCCACCAGCAGTGTTAAGAGTGTTCTTTTCTCTCCACATACACGCCAGCACTTGCTATTGCCTGTTTTTTGTTTTTGATATGGGCTATTCTTGCTGGTGTAAGATAATATCTCAGTGTGGTTTTGATTTGCATTTCCCTGATTATTAGTGATGTTGAGCGCTTTTTCATATGCCTATTGGCCATTTGTATTTCTTCTTTCAAGAAGTGTCTTTAGCTCTTTGCCCATTTTTTTTGCTGGGCTTTTTGTTTTGTTTTTGTTAAGTTGTATGAGTTCTTTGTGTACCTTTGTTATCAGACCTTTATCACTTTTATGGAGGGCAAGATTTTTCTCCCATTCAGTGGGGCTTCTTTTTGTTTTGCTTATTGTCTCTTTTGTGATACAGAAGCTTTTTAGTTTCATATAGCCCTAACTGTTTATGTTTCTCTTCATTTTTTTTTTAGCATCTATAGATGTGTCTTGAAAGGGGTTTCTGAAGTGTAAGTCTTGGAGTGCTTTGCCCAAATTTTCCTCTATGTATTTTTTGTTTTCAGGTCTTATATCAGTCTTTTATCCATTTTGAGCTGGTTTTGTACATGGTGTTAGGGAGTTATATTGGTCCATTTTTTTTTGCATATCATGATCTCATTTGCCCAGAACCATTTATTTGAAGAGCCTATCCTTATTCCAATATATGTTTTTGCCCCTTTGTCAAAAATTAGTTGACCGTACATATGTGGTTTTATTTCTGGCACTCAATTCTGTTCAATTGGTCTGATTGTTTGTTTTTGTTCCAGTACCATGATGTTTTAATTATTATGGTTTTGTGGTACAGTTGAAGTTTGGGATTATGATACCTCAAATCTATCTTCTGTGGTCAGGAGGGTTTTGGATATTTGGGATCTTTTGTTATTCCATATGAATTTCAGTAATTTTTGTTTTATCTCTTTAAAAAATGTCATTAGGATTTTTATTTGAATTGTATTGAATCTGTAGACAGCTTTTGGTATAATGGCCATTTTGACAATGTTAATTCTTCTAGTCCATGAGCAGGGAATGTCTTTCCAGTTTTTATGTCTTCTTCTATTTCTTTTAACAATTTTTTATAGTTCTCTTTGTATAGTTCTTTCACGTCTTTTATTAGATTTATTCCCAGGTATTTAATTTTTTTTCGTGCAGTTGTTTTTTTGTGTTGTTGTTATTATAATTGTTTGTTTTTTGTTTTCCTTATTTCTTCTTCTGACCAAATTTTTACATATAAGAAGGCCACTGATTTTTGTGTGTTGATTTTGTATATGGCTACCTTACCGAACTAGTTTATTATTTCAATTAGCTTTTCTGTGAAATTTTTGGGATTCTCTATGTAAAGTATCATATCATCTGAATATAATGCCAACTTTATTTCTTCTTTCCCTATTTGTATTCCTTTTATGTCTTTTTCTTGTCTTATTCCCCAACCTAGAACATCCAGTACTATGTTGAAAAGTAGTGGTGAGAGTGGGCATCCTTACCTGGTTCCAAATCTTAATTGAAATGATTTCAGTTTTCCCCCATTAAGGATGATGTTTGCTGTGGGTTTGTCTGGATGGCTTTTATTATGTTGAGATGTTTCTTTTATTTCATTTTTTTTCTAGGGCTTTCATCATGAATGGATGCTGAACTTTATTGGATGTTTTTTTCTGCATTTTGATATGATTGTATGGTTTTTAGTTTTCTCCTTTTTGATGTGATGGATTATGTGGATTGATTTTTGGATGTTAAACCATCTCTGTGCCCCTGGGATGAATCCCACTTGGTTGGGTGAATAAATGTTTTTATGCATTGTTGCATTTGATTTGCCAGGAGAATTTCTGCATCTGTGTTAGTTAGGGAGATTGGCCTATAGTTTTCTTTCTTTATGTTGTCTCTTTGATTTTGGTATTAATATAGTGTTTGCCTCATAGAATGTATTTAGTAGTTTTCCTTCTTTCTTATTTTTTTGGAAGATCATTAATAGTAGTTATTTTATCCTTAAACCCCTATTCATAAGGTTTTATTTAGTATACATATAGTTGCTTACTTGAAAATAATGTGAATATTTTTGGTCCCAGGAATTTGCTTTTTCTCTACTGTATTAGTAGAGACTCATTATCTTCTTTGTCCTTAATACATTTTTCATTGAAAGATTCTTGTTGTTTAATTTCTATCTCAATCATTTTCTCCTTCAAAGCCATTATGGCTTTCTATAACCATAGAAACTCTGAGTTATTCTGCTTGTTTCTCTCATGGCATTCATATACTTCCTGGCATTACCAGACCACTCTTATAAACAAGTAGAGAAAATGGAAAAAGGAACAGGACTGATTCCATAAGGATCATTCATACTGTGGCTTGTATGTAAATGTCTTATATGACAGAAAGAGACTTTTGATAGTTTTTATGTGACCTATGGCATGTTCAAGTGACATGGAGATGCAGATGGATATCTGCAGTGTCCCTGGGAAAGTCTTAACTTTGTGGAGAAAAAGTTTGAAGCATAGTCATTCACCCCAATGTCTAACTGGAAGCTGCTGATGTTTGGAGGCAGCTCCCAGTTAGATATTGGGATGAGACTATTCTTTAAATGTGGGAAATCCTATTCACTGAGAAAAGAAAAACAGAAACACATATATGACTATGGGTCACTCTTTTTTTTTCCACACAAGATAGAAAAAGTACTTGATTGTAGATATAAGTATGCCCCAGGGACATATTACTATTTCATAAGTATCATATGTAGTGTAGTATGGCAGGGGAGAGGGAGCGAACAAGAGATAAGAAACATCTCAATATACTGTCATGTAGGTTGTGGTGAATAATCTCAATATTTCAGTTGTAGCTAATGTTATTTATATGCCATTATTTATATACAAATAATCTCATTTATCTGTCCTTTTCAACTCCCCCCCCCTTGCTTCTATGTATCTCTTAATTATTTTTAAAAAGAGGGGAATTCTTTGAATTGTGATAAAAAAATCATATTTTAAAATATATCTTTATTTCCAAAACTTACATAGCCATGTAGATTTAAATTTTTTATATTAAAATATTTATCTCATTAGTAAATAATATATTATTTTGCATGGTTATAATTTCATAATTATGGTATTATAATATGTATACCTATCTATGTAACTTGCTTTCTTCCCACAAATTTTTTTTTAGATTATTAAAAAAAAATTTCCTAACTAGGATTGGGGAAACATCCCCATTTGTTATTTCTATTATTGTATCCAAATTTCAAGTTGTCTTTTTTTAAAATTCATTTTATTGATTTGTCACAATTGTGCATTAATTGATCCCTCCTCCTCCCCCATCCATATCCCACCTCTGTATCCCCCCTCCAGTTACTCCATCTCCCATTTTTCTGCAATTTGTTGGTTGGTTAAGTTGATGTTCAGTTGTTGGTTGTTTGGCCTGTTGTTCTCTTCTGATATCCGGTAAATGTGTGTGCGTTTTTTTTTTGTTTTTTTTTTTTTAAACCCCGGGCTTTCCCACTTCACTACAATTTGTTAACTATCCTGATCTTTTGTGCTTTTCACCTCCCCTGCCTTCTTCCCCCTCCTCCTCTCTCACTCCATGTTTCAGTCCCATTGGTTGTTCAAGTTGTCTTAAAGTTTTAAAATTTGTAATATTTGTCATACTGATATCTTGATGTATCCTAATTTGCATATTGATATCTTGTTGTATCCTAATTTTCTTTTATATGTACCTTTTAAGCCTGAAATAAACTGTATAGTTTTAGAGAAAAAAGTATACTTACATTAAAAAAATGTTTATCTCTATTAAAATAGGAAATTTTGATCATTTAAAAACATTAGCTTTCAAATACTTCCCTGTGTGACATAGGTTGGGAAACAAAACTTAGAATTTCACATTGTTGGCTTAATGAGAAAGAAACATAGGCTTAGCAAAAACAATGTTTATGAAAAGTCTCATCTTTGAAATAAAAATTTGAAAGATCAGGGCATAATCCTGGGACTCACACCTTTAGATATTTTTTCCATTGCAAATGTGCTGCATTATTTGATATGTGACTCCCCAAAACTACACACAGTATACTCTTCTGGCTTTAGTTTTTGCAGTTAATTATCTAGTGATGCTTTTATAATGAAAGTGGTATGTAAAATAGCAAAACATTCATGATACTAAATTATTTGTGAAGAGGTATTTCTCCAAATGGCATATTAAAAATCAAATTCAGGGAAGATTTCAAAGAATTGTACTTAGATTAGCAAAACAAACATAAGAGAAATAACCAAAACACAGAAACAATCTTTATGAGATGCATAACAAAATGTTATGCAACAAATAATAGAACCAACCACTCAATAGAATGCAAGATTCTCTGGTAAACAAATTTGAAACAACTAGTAAGCATAAAAACAAACAAAAACCAAACCCACCAAACCTAGATTTTATGATTGATTATATAAAGATTCAATATTTAGGAGGTAATTTATTTTGTACTTCTTAATTTTACCAGTAAATGTAACTCAGCAAAACAAGTTACTATTTCCTTGTTAGGTTACTTGTATTTTGGGTGCAAAGTAACTTTGTTTCTGTGATTATTAGACATAGTTTAGTTGATAGATATACTAGGAGACAGATTTCCTCTATTTCTGGTGCTGCTTTTGATTATTTTATCTCCTATGTCATATTCAAGCCTAAAATCATGATAATGTATGAAACTCACTCTTGGTAATAGTTTTTCTCTCAGGCTTATGCCAGAACTGAATATTCTGTACTATTTGAGCAGTAGTCTTCTGACTTGATTGAGCCATTACACGGTAGCCATTACTACTCAGAGAGAGTACCTGTAAGAATGGGTTGGATTGATGATAGGACTTATATCCCATACTTTGGGTCTCTGGTCTTCCTGCTTTATACTACTTAGAAATGAACTCCAGAGACTCATGAGTGGTATGAACTACAGGGCAAAGAACATTCAAGTATAAAATGATATGCTGCTGCTAAGGGATAGCCTTCTATCATAGATTAATCATGAGGTGAATTATAACTATTTCACATACTAATTATATTAGTTTATGGAGATAAAACACCATATTTAGTGTTCCCAGCACATTCAGCAAGTTAAATGTACTTTGCATGCTAATTTGACTTACTTCTTCAAGGCTGATGATCATGAATCCCTAAAGATGACAGAAATGATTATCATGATATTGTATATTCCTGATCTTTGTTCCAGGTTGACACCTTCCTTTCCCAGGAGATCCTTTCTTTGGATGGTATCTTGAGTACAGTGATTCTTTCTTTGAATGGTATCTTGAGTACAGAGAACAGTGCCTGACATATTAGTTAGGAACCCTGAGGGAAAAGAACAGATTTTTAAAAGAATGATATCAAAGAACACTTCCTAGAATTCTGTTGACTGCTTTGGTAAGATGGGTGCTTTCTTCTGGGCTCATAGGATGCTTTCTAGTGATAGGGTTTTATATCATATTGACTCCTTTACTAATATAGAGAATCAACCATCTTGTCTGTCTCAGTATCATTGTGCTGTTTGATGACATTCATTCATTCATTCACTTAGTTGTACATCTGAAATGGGATTTTTGTCAAGAAAGATTTAGGCCCTCTAAGAGAACTTAAAATTTAGAGTAGTAGCTGTCATAATAAGAAAACTATAGAATATTAAAGAAAAGAACAGTAGGTCTTAAGTAAGCTTTCTATTGAATGTACACTTTGATAAGATGTTTGGGAGAAAATAGCATGATATATGAATTATTGGAGAACCACATAGAACAGATATGTAAAATTATATTACAACCCAGAACCACTTTTAGCAGAAACATTTGGTGACCAAGACTGTTAGTTTAATTAACCGCTAATAAGTATTCTTTCATTGGTTTGTTATTACCTTTAGTTCTTTAAAGGGATACTTCACTTAAATTTCACTTAAATTTATCTTTTGTAGGACATGTCTCTTTACCCAGTTCTTCATTTGTTTTCTTCTCTTGTGTTAAGGAATGTAACCACTATCTGTGATAAGAGCTAGAAACTTTTGAGTTGTCCTTAACTTCTCTCTCCTAATAATCAAGCTAAATGTTTCTGCTTCCTTTGTTGTTTTGAATATCAGCTCCTTCTCTCAATCTCACTGTCCTGACAACCTTCTTGGTAATTCAATGGTCTGACATCTTTTCTGGAGGTTCCTGGTTTTCCACTGTTTTTAGTTTTCTTCTAAACCATCAAGTGCTTGCTTAGTGTTGTTCCTTTCATTTTTCAGTCTTCAGTTTTGTGACATTTCTGTGCAGGATGGAGTGTTCACTATTTTTGTTGTTGTTGTTACTTAATGTATTTTATACTTATGGCTTGTTTCAGCAATTACATTGTCAACTCTTTTGGAACAAGGATAATAGCTTATTTCCTTTTTTGTGAAGTCAAAGAGAGTTGAAAATGTTTTGATTTGTTGTCTTATTGATAAGATGTCTAAAACAGATGTAATGCTTTATAAATGTTGTGAATGATTCATATTACTTTTGGTCTTATATGGGTACTTTTAATTGGTCCTACTTAGTCCCAAAATACATTTAAACATGTTTGGTACACTGTAAAAAAATCCATTTTAATTATAACCTCCTCCCCCCACTACTAGACCTGTCCTCCCTTTCTCTTCTTTCTTTTCTTGTTACAGATATAATTACTGAGTGTCGTATATGGATTTAGTCATAATCCTAGACACTATCCTAGAATTTAAAGACTTGAGAGTGTGCTGGAGAAACTTAAGAGACAATTAACTTTAAATGGTACCTTTAACTAAAAATTCTCAACAGGTATTATGTAATTCCTTTCCTTAAATCTCCATAAAGCAAATAAAAATGCTGATGACTGCAGAGCAGATAGATATTTAGAAACCTGAGAGAAATGGCTGCCCAGTGGCAAGTCTGCCTACATACCTTCATTCTCTTGTATTCTGCATATGTGTTCATTACTTAGACCCTCCTGAGCATTGTGAGAAGCACAGGAAAGGAACACTGCAAGGTGGAATAAAAGCAAACTGCTGATTAATTGATGTTAGTTTATGGAAGAACTTTTGGAAACCTGAATATTTCCTTATAGTCTGTAAATTGCCATCACAAAAGTCTAAGAAATTAGATGAGCCACCTTTTCTTTTCCTTTAGTTAAAATTTCTATCTTATGTTTTTAATTGTCTCACCAAATGGTGCATATTCTTGAAAGTCTTTGAAAATCCACAGCATTTAAAGGTGCAGTAGAAATGTTCTAATTAAGATGAAGTAGCTGACAACTATCAAACTTTGTCTTAAAGTGAATTTTGTCAATCAATGATTAATAAACATTAGAACTCTCATCTTTCTACATAAGTTTTATATTTAAAAAAGATAAATTAAGACCAAGGCTTTTGAACTACTTGGTAGCAATTTCATTTATGAATTTATGTGCTATTGAATGCCTAGCAAATTAAAACAATATTGACTCACTTAGGAAGCTTCTTCCTCTTCTCACATCCAGTCTGTCAGCAAACTCGATTAGGCAATGTCTTATCACCTCCAACCCTGTCATTATAGTTAAAAATCTCAAGTCACGGCCATTTCTTTTCTCTTCTTACTGTTCTCTCTTCCAAAATAAGCCTTTTTTTTCATACAATAGTGAGAGTAACCTTTTCTGATATTAAAGGGAATAATTTTAAGATTCCATGAAATAATAAACAAATGTAATATAAATATGAGAGGATACAAAAAACAATATAAAACTTTATAGATATGGGAAAATATCCTAGCCTGAAATCCATTGAAACCTGTTGTAGAAATGATTTTTAACATTGTTAAGGTATATGTTAAATATTAAAAAGCAAAAATGTAAACCAACACAATAATGTTACAAAATATTACCAAATGAAAAAAGTGAATACATTTTATATATATGTGTGTGTGTGTGTATATATGTATATATTTCATACTTAAAACCCTTCAGTCTCCTCTATTGCTAGAACCATAAAATACAAAAATAATCATACCTTATAAAGCCCAGTCAGTCAACTTTTCAACCTCTTACCTGGTCACTTTCTTATTAAACAGATTGCTCTAGCCTTTTTGTTCTCTTTTCAGTTTCTCAAACTGCCAATTTTCTTCTCGTCTTAGATACTTTGCTTTTCATTTTATATCCGTCATTTAACCTAGTCCCTTGCAGATAATAATTTTCAACATATACTTGCAGGGATATAAATAATGACTAATTCTTTTTGAGCTAATTGGTGAGTGACATTCATTTACTTTTTATATTTTTGTGCCTAGACATGAAATGAGTATGTGTCTTGTAATTATCAAGAGAGGGAAAAATAGTGTCATCTAGAACTGGTAGGTGAAATTCAACTGATCAAGAGGAAATTAGAAATCAGTTTACACAAGCAAGTCTAGGCTCTTGGTAACAAAATGAATTAAATGAAGAGTTCCATTCAACTGCCATGGGTGCTGAGTTAAGGAAAACTATTCCATCTAGGATTTTCCCATATAGTAGCCATTTCTGTATCCCTATTTAATTTAAACATAATTAAAATAAATTTGAAATTTAGTTCCCAGGTTATACTAGCTACATTTTAAGTGCTTGTTAACCATGTGTAACTAGTCATTTCTACTTTGAATAGTATAGTATGTAGAACATTTCCATCAGTGCAGAAAATACTTTATCATAGAAAATATAGCTTCTAGAATCTTGAAAGAGTAGATAGCAAGGAACTGGAACTCAAATAAGCATCAAAAGAATGAAAACTTTGAGAAAGGTTGGACAGTATGAAGCTAGACAAAGAATTTAAGTTTTGAGAAAAGTGAAACAACTGGAGGAAAAAATGAAACAACTGGAGGAAAACATTTACTCTTTTGTCAAAGGGCTGCAGAAGCCCTTCAAGGAATTATGTAGGCATCAGTTACACAACTCAAACTGGTGTTTGTATTAGACTGTACAGTTTTCCCATTATGACATAAATAATCTCAGGGAGTGGGAGGGTTATTGAAAAGATTTCATGGGGCCAGATGGAGATGACCTAGTCCCTGAAAGGTTATTACTAGATTGTATATGACAGGTTGGAATATTGAATGCTTATCCTGTTTCTCATATCAAAGACAAGGAAAGATTGAGGAGTTGCACATATCAGAAGATAGTACAGAAATGTGCCAACTAAATGCAATGTGTGATTGGATCCTAGAATAGAGAAAAGGACATTAGGAAAAACTAGTGAAATGTAATCAAGTTCTGTAATTCAGCTAACATTAATTTGACTCTAAGGTTAATTTCTTAATTTTGATAATTGCTCTATCTATGTGGAATGTTAGCAAACAGAAGATGGGTGAAAGGTTTACAGAAAGCAACTATATTATTTTTGGCAACTCTTCTCTAAGTCAAAAATGATTTTAAAATAAAGTTTTTAAAAAATGAAAAAAAAAAAAAAGAAAACCCAAAACACTTCTGTTCCACTTAAGATGAAAGTATGTATCTTGATACTAGTGGTGAGCTAATAGCGTATTCAGCTTAGTATTGGCTCAGGTGTATTGCATCATCTTTTTTTTTTTTTTTTTTTTTAAGTAATAGAATGGGGCAAAAGACAAACAACTGGCTATTCAAAATGGGCCAGAAGAGGTAAAAATCACTAATCTTGAGTTCTGTTATGTTCAGTTATTTTGGATTCCTTAAGCTAACTTGACTCCAATTATAGATATAATGTGCATTGAAAGCAATTGAAATATGTATATGGATACAGTCCCAAAGATATAAGATGGTGTTAATATGCTTGCAGCACAGAGCCGTTTTGGTTAGACAATTATAATAGCGGCTTACATATACTTTTGGTGAGATGGTAAGCTAATGATGTAGCTGTTAATTTGAATTTAGTAGACATTTTAAATATAGGTTTCTCTTACAGAGACAAAAGTTGCAATTTAAAGCTCTTTGGTGGTCTAAAAACAGCTTAATTCTGTAGTAGCATGGTAATAAGTACTAATCCAGCTTATACAGTGATTGTAGTATGTCATGTTTGTGAAAGATTGCCCAATTGCTTTCTCTGGGTTTTATGTTAATTTAAAAATATTAAACATAAAACCTTATAACATCTTCATGCTGAGATAAACTGTTCAATTTAACTTGTGCTCAAGCAGCAGCTGTCAGGAATTATCTTGTTCCTAGTGGTTTTTGCTATCACCTTGTGCCCTTTCCTGCCAGAGACACAGTGTGGAATGATAAAGTGTACCTTGTTAAGATTTATTGCTTAAATAATACCTGAGGCAAGATGAACATTGGGAGCATTTGTATAAGCTGCTGATTGAGTGGTGTCATTCATTGTATTACTTTAAACTTTTTTTTGTTGTTGAGATAGAAGGCAGATTAAAACTTGCTTATGAATCAGCCTGCATTTATTTTGTACATGTATTTGTTACTTCTTTTTGGGTGGTACTAAGTTAAATATTTGAAGAATTTTTTTGGGTCCAGTTTAACTGCCATTTTATATGTGAGAAAGCAAAGAAAAATATTTTACTAATGATGGTGATCATTTCCACAATTTAGAAATAACAAAGGCCATTTCAAAATGAGTTTTAAAAATGAAATAAATTTTCTGTTAATTACTGAAAAAAGCTGCAGGGAGTGTTAACGCAGACCATCTCAAATAGTCAATATTGCTATTTCTCTTTCGAATGTAGTGTATTACTCTATTTGTGAGATTCTATTTGGAAGAATCAACTTGAGATTTAGATTACTTGATGATGGGTTAGCTGATAAGAGCAAGAGAGAGGAGATGTGTAGTAGGAGTAGAGTGGTTAAAGAGTGGCTACAGATAGTCCACCTGGAAGATAATTCTCATGTAGGAAATTAATTACTTGATTATAACTAGGACTATATCTTTGATGGGCTTATTGTTTGGAATACAGCAGATTTGTCCCTTCTTCTGACTTCCATGTAATACCATCTCCCAAATTTTTAGTTTTATAAGTGCATAACCTGATGAAAATTTGCAAGATGAGATCAATAAACTGTAGTTCATTTAATCAATTGCTAACATTTTACACATTTTGAAATTTAAGTATTTCTAAGAACATGAATATATTCAATTAATAGCCTATTGACTAAATTGTTTAAGAATTAGTTACTGTCATCATGGCACTTCACAAGGAAATTATTCACCATGTATCGCCTAAGAATATTGTCCTATGTAACTGCAATAAAATGATTATGCTCAAGCTATTTAAGATTGATAAAATTTATAATCATGTTCAGATGTTCTCTATTGTACTTTACAACTTTTTTTTTTTCTCAGCCAATTTCCAGTAAAGGTTCACACATTGCATTTAGTTTGAAAGTTTCTTTATTTTTCTTTAATCTGTTTTCCCCCCTTTATGACAATGACATTGTTTGGAAGTTCAGCTGAATTATTTTTCAAAATATGTGTCTAACTGCTTCCTTATGACCAAACTCAGAGCAGGCATTTTGGGTAGGAATGCTGCTTTGGTGATTTGTATCTTTCTCAGTGTCTCATGTTTGGGGAGACACAATTTCCCTTTGTCACATTCTGGTCTTAAGTTTGGTCACTTGGGCAAGTTGATACCTACTGAATATGTCCATTATAAAAAGTATCTTTTTTTTTTAACTAATAAATTTTTAGGAGCATTTATTTAATGAGTCTTTCTGCCTTCTGTGTGAAAAACATTGTATCTGCTGAGGTCTTAGTGATTAAGAATGAATTGTTGCTATAGCATGTATGTTGGTGGGAGAGGAGAGACAGAAGAGAGAAATGAGTATGACTCAGACTGACAAGTCATCTTCATCATTTTTCTGTTACGGGAAGCATTGATCGATTGATTGAGATGTTTTCTTGTTCTCTCTGCTTAGGAAGGGTCAAATTTGTAGATTTGCAAATATTTTTACGTTTCAGAATTTTCAAATATTTTGAAAAGCTTTTACCTAATAGCGGGGATATTTTTTGGGGAAAAAAAATAGGGCATTTCCTGACCCAACCTTTTCTGTTTGTTACATGAGTACAAGAAAATATTTTTTAAAATAAATGCATCTCTGTGGTAAGATATTATTTTTATTTCAAAGTGATAACCCTTGACAATACTGCACTGTGGATTTAAGGAAAGAACATTGTGTTTTGGTCTTATGTGCCTTTTTTAACCCTGAAGAAGACACTTGAATTCCTGTTTATGATATACGCACTTACAATGTAATCATTCTTCTTATGTGAAAGGCTAGTGCAGCAGATCATATAAACACCTGAAGTTAGCCATTCAGCTTGTCAGAAAGAGAATTTATAGTTGTTGTAATCATGGTAATAACAGGGATGATATTTTGTATTTATTAAGTAGAGAAAAAAGGTCTACAGCCAATTTATATCTGTGATGTAATGAAAAGCACTTCAATCTTAGAAGACCAGGAATCCCTGCTTACTACTTCCTAGCAGTAGTGATTCTAGAAAAAAACTTTAACCTTCTTGAACCTCATTTTTTAGAATGGGAATTTAAACTGTAAGGGTCAAATGATACTGCATCATGTTATAAAGGTAGCATTTCATCAAAATTGTGCCATCTGAATGTTCTCGGTTGTTCAGGGACTGCAATTTGTCCCATTTCTGTGTCCTAGTACTATAGGCTTGTATTGTCCAGGTTGACCCAGTCAATTCATACCCTTTTCTGTTTATTCCTTGTATGCTTTGTGTATGTTACCATTCCAGCAACCTTCACCCCTGTATGTATCCTTGCTCATCTTTGCTGTTCTTCCTTGTTAAACCCTGCACATAGTAAGCATTTAGTAAATGTTTGTAAAATGAGTCAGTAAATAGACTCTGTTTTCATCTGGGAACAGATAGGTCAGCTTTTGTTTCCTTTTTCCTTCAAAGACAAAGAATCAGCCTTTATTTGTTGTTGGTTTATTTGTTTTCTGTAAGGTGTTTTACAGGTTATACATCTAATACCATTAGCAGTCCAGTAATGTACAAGAAAACATAAAAATAAAGACAAATATTGAGAATATTTAAAGGGGGAGAGGGGTGGTGAGGGACAATGAGAAAGCATACCAAGAGGAAAAGACCATACTAGATAAGTCTGTTGCATAAATCAAAGGGGTTTATGTCATAACATGAACATGTGACATTCCTGCCCGTATATTGAATTTCAGGAGTTGGTTGCATAAAGAAATAAAGTGTAATGAAACTGGCAAACAAAGTATTCCCCAGTCAGCCTTATCTTTGTTCCATTTGTCCTTCAGATAGAGCTTTTCTTGCCTTTTTCAATAAAATCCATCCAGCTTTTATTTTTTTATTTTGCATCTCTCAGTAACTGAGCTGGGAAGACCAATGAGATTCGGGGCTTTTATAGTTCTTAGCAGCTGCTTTTTAAGAGATCAAAACTTAGAATGCTGCTACATGGTATTAAGGCTTAACTATTGATGTGTCCCTATAGGGGATATGTTTTTCTTGGGTTTGGATGAAGGAAGAGGAGAGAAGGACGAAGAATGACCCCTTCAAGCATGCTCTGGACAATAAACCTAATTTTCTTATTTCCTAGGATCCTCTTTGCAAGCTCAGTGCTTAACCTGACCGAACTGGCTGCCCTTCGGCCTGACCTTGGGAAACTGAAAAAGATTCTATACTTCCACGAGAATCAATTGATATATCCTGTCAAGAAATGTCAGGAGAGAGATTTCCAATATGGTTACAACCAAATTCTCTCATGGTAGGTATAGATTGCATCATTCTATTTATTCTTTTGCCATCTTTATCTTTATAGATGGTTAGCTTTTAAGTCTGGAGACCTACTACTGTAAACTTATTTTTGAAAACACCTTAAAGTAGGTGCACATGTTTAGATATTTCTTCCATGGTAATTACTACTGTGCTTCTATTTTATATATATATATATATATATATATATATAATATATCACATATATAATATATATAATATATGCATACATGTGATTATTTAATATATATACATATATATATGATTACAGCTAATAATTTTGCCCAAAAAATACAGATATGAAGCAATTTAATTATATATTGAACTAATTATCTGGTTATTTTTAACAACATTCAAAATAGAATCAAAGAGCTGACAAGGGACCTTCTTCCCCCTTTTGATTCCATAATCTGTTATTTAAGACAAGCGTTTGGTAAAAGGGCATTTAATCAACTTTTATTTACCAAATTATTTTCAATATCTCCAACTGAAGTAATAGCACAAATTTACAGTGGAATACACCAAAAGTAAAGCATAATGTAGCAGGAGGCATTTGTCCTTTTTTTTTTTTTATTGTTTGTACAAAAAACTATGGAAAATGAATCTTTAGGTGGTTGTTTTTTTTCCCCTCATTGAGTCTTCTGAAATTGCACGGCCTTAAAATACCATGACATTTCAAAGGTGATGGTCTTTTTCTTTTGTTACTGCAACAAAGTGTATCTCCTGAAGCTTAGTTAATGAAAGAAGTTAATAACAACTCTAAAATGGCTTTAGTGCTATTGGGTCCTATTCATATAACTGTAGCAATCAAATTGAATCAGTTTGACAATGATTGGATACATTTTATTCACCTTTTTTTAAAATTGTTATTAGCATCTAGGATTGATGAAGTGTTTAAACAGAGCCCCAATCTCTGCAAGTATATTCCATAGTGTAGTTGACATAGAAAGGCAGCTATATGGTAATACTTCTGTGCTTTGAGCATTTGTAAATGTTTTCCTGCAATCATTTTTACAAGCTGCTTCCATTGTGAAGTAGCAGTGCTATCAAAATCGAGAACTGCTTCACATCAAATGTCTCGTAAAAAAGCAACCATTTTAAAATTTCATAATAAAATTAAAATACTTTATTTTATATTGAAACAGAGAAGGGAAATATGTTTTAAAAACAAAAAAATAAAATCATTTTATGCTTTATCAATATGGAAAACATTTGTAATATTCTTTTGATTTCTTGAATTGGCATCATTCTTTTCCTCAGATAGTGTGTGTTTATTACCCCTGAGAAATAACTGGGGGAAAATTAAGTCTATTTTTCCCTTTATGGGTGGCTTTAAAGTTAGTGGAAGTTACACCCACTCATATCAGAGAGGAAAAGCATAAAAAAGAATATTTTCTGAACTCTTTTGGATCTTAAATTTAGTGGAGACAGGGCTTTTAAGAATGAAAGTTGTTGGGTTATATGCTAACAATTAAGGTAAGGATCTCAAAAAATTTTTAGCTTACTGACCCTCATCCCCCTCTTTTCATAAAAGGTATTTTTTTAAAATAAGGATTGAGACTAAAAGCATGTACACATTTTTTTCTGCATTGCTTTTCTTAAAAAACTAAACTGATAGGCGAATTTGGAGAGAAAGAAGAGGACTTGACCATCACTTGCCTTCTTAACGAGAAAAACTTAGTTCACAGTTGTCTAGAGGAAAAATAAGAGTGTCAAAAAGCAGTCCTGTTCAGATTCTCTCTGAAAAGTATGACTATGGCTTCCTCAAATGTTTCTTTAGTTTTCTTGCTGACTTCTGCTTTTGTTGGCACTATCAGATTTCTTTCTTGACTGTGTGGCAGTTAAGGGCTTTAGAGATGACTGACATAAAGCACTCACCTTAAATAGAGGTTTCACTAACCCCTTGACTTATGAACACATGTCCTAACTATATATTATGACCTGTGGGTCGCTATTACAATATGTGACATATGGTGAAAACAGACTAGCTGTAAAACATCGTTCAACTTTTGGTATATTATTATATTGGCTTCCTTGTTGGGGGGTATTGTGTCAGCACTTCTGTGACATTTTTTTGTATTATCCATGTTGTAATCACCCCTACCCCCAAATTGGCACTAGAGAGAGACTGAAAAAAATGCTTGTATGGAAAAGCAGTTTTGCTGGGAAGGCATAGGGGTGGCAGGTCAACATTCCTTTTGCTGGTTTTTCATTCCACTATGTATACATAATAGGAGCTTTGGCTGTCTCAGTAAATATGAATTAAACAAAACTGAGAATTTGCTCTGGTATTCCTGTTCTATCAACTATGCTTATTCATTTGCAATCATATGGACTTAACTGTCTTCAGTTTTCTTGAGTTAACATGTAGAGCTGTATAAAACTATTAGGTCTATTTTATCTTAAATATCTTTTTATGAAAGCACTGAATTCCAGTGACTGAGAAACTGAGCCATTGCTTAAAGCAAAGGGGATTGTTGTTCAAAAAGTTATTAACATTGATTTATTAAATCATTTTATTGACTCAGGAAAGGTAATACTATATATTCATATTGTGGATTCAGATTTTATCCAGCATATATCCATTGCTATCCCTTGGGTTCACTGTTTTCAAAGAAAAAATTATAGACAATCATGAAAACTTTTGAGAAATTTATGACACAATTTTTCAAGGGTTTATAACAACGTATTTTACATTATTTCTATTTAAAATATTAAGGAGAACACAGTCTTTTCATTGACAAGAATAGTTTTATGTTTATTTCAAGTATATTTATGAGGGCCCATAGCATTGTGACTTTTATAATATATTCCTTAATCAGTAGGACTTAACAGTAAGGAATTCTGGACTTTACCGCCAATATATCTTATTATCTGATCACTTAAAAATAATGTAATCATAAAATACATTATTTGTAGATTCCATACAATTATTTCTGTATACTTCTAAAACTTAAAAGCTAGCACAATTTCTTGAGGCAAGGGCTGAAACAAGAAATAGATTTTAACCATTTTGAAGGTAAGATTGTGTTCAGGATGAAATAGTTTTGTCTGAATTGTTTTCTTGAAGGTGGTGAAAAGTATAGCAAAGTGTTCATTTCTCAGCAGTCTGGTGAAAAAGCAGTGTACATCACTGACAAAGAAACCTAATATGGATAGCTGGGAAACAAGGTAAAAAGGATCTGCTGTGCTGTTGATAATATAGAAAGTTCCTGGCATTGCTGAAACTACGCTTTGGTTTGAAACCTCATGGCCCATTAAATTGCTCTTCTCCCAGATGTCAACAGTCCAGCTTCTCTTGATATAATACTAATGAAACTAACTTATCTGCTAGAGACATTTTAATACTGGGGAGAAATCCAGAGTCTTTTGAAAACCCACAGTACAATATGAACTCTGGTTGATATAAAGGTCTCAAGCTTATAAAAAATACCTGAACAGGTGCAGACCCATCATAATACATTTATCTTTTCCCTTTACAGCTTGGTGGCTGATGTGGTAGTGTTCAACTCAGTTTTTAATATGGAGTCATTTCTCACTTCTATTGGAAAATTTATGAAGCTGATTCCTGATCACAGACCTAAGGATCTGGAAAGCATCATCAGACCCAAGTGCCAAGTTATTTACTTTCCCATCAGGTTTCCCGATGTGAGCAGGTCAGTATGCTTGACTGTTTTCATGACTGTGTAATAAATTATTACCCAAATGTATAGAATTGGTGGTGTCCTTTTTGCCAATTTTAACTTTTCAGCTCAAGCATGGTTAATTAGAGAATAGAGTTTTGTTTTGTTTTACTAGCTCATGATTTGCAAGGTAATCATGTGTCCAGCATATTATGGAATGCTCAATTCCCATATTGAGTTTTTCCTTTCTTTTCTCTTACTTATTTGTCTGCTAAAGAAGCTGCTTTGACTTTTAGAACTTCTTGTTTTGTTTCTTTATTTGTTGCCTTGTTATGGATGTCACTGTCAAGCATATTTCTCAACCTTTGCATTCAGCAAATGCCAGTTGGTTTATATGTATAATTGCAATTATCCTAAGTAAATCAATGATAAATCTCACTGCTTAGACTCCTTTCATTTCCCATACTGTTTTCTTCTTTTTTTCTTTCCCCCATATTTTATTATTTATATTATCTTAGAGAGTTCTTCTGTATTAGGTTGCAAATGCACTTGTTATTTTGCTTTCTCAGTTACTAAGGACATTTTTTTTTTTTAAATGTTGTTGCTAGGCCCATTCTGAATTAACAGTGAATGATGTGGCTCAAAGGGAATGATAGAATTCTTTTTCACTTTTGATTAAACCTAGCAAAATTGTTTTTACTACCACCAGGAATATTTCTCCCTTGTGAATAGAAAGTTTACTTCAGTGGTTCTCATACTAGCTGGGGATGCTGCTGTTTTGTAACCGACTAAGTCCTTAAAAAGAGTCAGGGACAGCTGTTTCTTTCCTAGCTTTGGAATGAAGACAGGAAACAATATCCATACCTGTTATGTTCAAGATCAGCATTAGTTCCTGTGTTCTGGGCTTACTGAAGCCACCCAGATTTTGCTATGAGGATAGTAGTCCTCATCTATTCCCCTAATACTGGTTTATTTGAATGTTTTACTAGTCAATTTTCACTAAATAAAAATCTTCCTACTACCAAATCAAGTTTTAGTGAGTCATAAAATTTAATTTAGGCCACCTTGTCCATTCCTTGCTTTATGAAGTTCAGAAAGCAGAGGGTCAAATATTGCACCCCCACTGCTGATTTACTGCCCAGTTTGGACCCTACTAATTTTGATTCAGTTTTCTGCTTACTATTCAAGCTTTCTGTCATTGTAAGTCATTTGTCAAAAATATTTAATGATTTATATGCAGTTTTGAAAACTATAAAGCTAAGCAAAACAGATTGCAATTGATTCTCTAGACACATGTGTATAGTAATAGGTATTTGTATAAAATATCATGTGTGACTAGAGAATTTGAACTTTTTAAAGTATAATTTAGATCTATTATTAGCTAGGCTATAGCTTATAGTCCATATAATTCTTAAAAATATGAACCCTATCTTTAGACATATTTTAAAGTTTTTTATTTAATACTTAGGCAAAATGTACACCTTTAAGTCAATAGGTGGTTATAGCACATTTTAATTAATGATGCTATAAAACACAAAGTAAAAATATGTTTGAAAGTTCATTTGTGTCTGATGTTTCTCTAACATCATCTGTTTAATACACCTGTAGCAATTAAATAGTCTATTAATTTGGACTGAATTGCCATAAATAAATCTAGCTAAATGGAAGAAAGTTTAAAAAATATTGTGGCAAAGATAACATTCATAATCAAGGTCTTAGCTCAGAGTGTTTTATGAATTATTTTTCAAATGGTAATTTGCTTTATCCAACCCAAACTCATATAGTCTAAGTAAGTGATTATTTGCATGACTGACATCCTCATGCGAGCAGTCTTAAAAGAGTATTACTTTGTTAAGATGTTGAAAACTATTTAGTAAGTCCAAAGGCAAAATAACCAAGGTGATTAAAAAAACAAAAACAACCAAATCTTGCATACTTCTATCTTTCCACTTTAGAAATATTATTTTGTCATGGAAAAATGTACTTAAGTAAAACAAAGCAGAAAGTTTACCTAAAAGACTAAAGCAATGTGTCACAGTTATATGATGTAGCAGTTATTAGTTAAAGGAGAAAAAGCATGTTTCAGCAAAATATATGAGGATTTATAAAGTTGTTAATTCTTAGGTATTCGACTTATGATACCTGCCTTTTTGGTATTATTATTATTATTATTATTACTTGTTATGTTCTCTGTCCCTTTTCTGCTTTGTTCTTAGTAGCAGGAAATAATATTCTCTTGAAAATATTTGATTCTATGTCGTGTATGTATGTTTGGGAACCTGTTGTCCCATATATATGCATTTGAATCTTGACCTCCACTTCCTAGTATTGTGACTACTGCAGATGTAATGCCCTTGAGCTTAGTTTTTTTAATGGTCATGACTGTATTTATTACCATGTGGGTTTGATGTGGTAACTAAATTAACTAATAGACATCAAGTGTCTAGCATGGTGCTTGGTATGTAATAGACTCCCTACTAAAGCTTAATCCATCCTATTAATTTTCTGACTTTTTTTTTTTTTTTTTTTTTGAGACTAGGTCTCACTATTTTTGCCTGTGGAATGGTAGGCTCACGTTGCCTGGGGTACCACAGACTTAAGCAATCCCCAGCCTCAGCTTTTCAGGTAGCTGAGATTACAGGCATGCACCACTGTGCCCAGCTATTTTTTTTGGGACTAAGTTTCACTATGTGCCCCCAGCTGGACTTGAACCGCGATCCTTGGCCCTGGCTGCAGCTTCCTAGGCTGCCGCTTACGGGCATGCGCCATCATGCCTGGCCTCCCACATCATTTTTTATACCCTAGTACATTACTGCACCCTCTCTTAATAAGCACACAGACTGTAAGTATTCTGCCTAAGAGGCAATCTAATACAAATATCATTCATTTCTTCCCCTGATCACTGGTTCAAAGAGTCTTCTGACCTCAGCAGAACCTACCATCGATGGATGACCCAGCTCTTCCTATACCATCTTCTTTTGTTCAACTTTCCTCCTTCTTTTTCCATTTTCACTTCCCTGTACTATCATCAAGCTTACTATCTTGTCTGTACTCTCAAATCCTTTCTACCCTTCCTTCAGATTTGATTAGGAGAAAAGCATCCAGCCTGCATTAGCCTTCTCTGAAATTCATAGCACCCAAACTCAGATGGCCCTTGAATTTACCTGGGCAATAAAACTCATTTCTTTCTCTCTGTATAAGAATACATTCCATTCTCTTTTCTTTGTAAGCTTCTAATAGCAGATTTTTTCTCAACTCATGAGTAAAAAAATAGAAGGTATTAGAAAATAATTTCTCTGTACTGTTACCACCGTGGACTCACATCTACATGCTCTGATGTGTGGTTCCCATCCTTGCTGCTACTGTAAATGAGCTGGCCCCACTTCCACCTGAAGCCTTGTCTCTTGTTCCATGTCATATCCTATCCTTATTGCATAAGGATATTTTAGCAATTTTTCCTTCTCTGTTTTGCATCATCCGTTTTCCTTTCTTTTGGAGCATGTCTATTAGCATATCTCCAAAATATCTTCTAAATGTTTGGGGAAAATGTCTCTTGAATCTACATCTCTCTTATATCACTGCCTCCTTTTTTCCTCGACATCTAAATGTTTGGAACAAGTTGTTTATACTTGTATCTAATTTATCTCCACTATTTTCTCTTAAAACTACCACATTAAAATAGTTTTTGTCAAGGTCACTGATGATTTTCATGCCTCTAAATCCTGTGGCCAATTCTCAGTCCTCATCATACTTAACATAGCAGTAGCATTTAACACCCTCTGACATGTTCTTTGGCTAGTTTCTGAGGCACAGGTTGCTGCTTTTCAGGCTCTTTGCTGGTTTCTTATCATCACCCTGACTTTAACTATAGTGTGGCCTTTGGCACATTTAACACAGAGTTGGTGGAAGAGTAAACCCAATATTGAAGAGAAGAAAAGCATTAGGAGAAAATTTCCCTGGGAAACAAATGGAAGAGAGTTTTAAAGAGAGATGATCATTGGTTAATTCAGAGAACTGGGGTTAAATAAACTGATGATTATAACATATCCTTGATTTTGACAATTAAGGGATCATTGTATTACCCTGCTTCATGTATTCTGTCAAATCATGGAAGAGTTCATGAGTTCTTTCTGTTAGCCAGGACAGCTTCAAGCCTGGAAGAAATCTCTCTCACTCCCTTGTTGCCTACCTATCTGGCTCCTTCCTTCCCATCCTTCCATTTTCTCTCTCTCCTCTCTCATTCTGTCTCTCTCTTTCACACACACACACACACACACACACACACACACACACACACACACACACAGCTTCTCATTTTGTGGTGGACAGAACCCAAGCTCAGAGAAGTTAAGTGTCTTTTGACTGTCACACAGCTAGATATAGGCAGAGCAGGAACTGGAACTCATATCTCAAAATCTTCATCCAAAGCTCAACCCACCACTTATTGTAAATGCAATTTCAGAGGTCTTGATTATCTGATTTCTCAGCTGACAGCAGATTAGCAGCATCAAATTGGGGGTGCGATAAATGCAGGCTCACTGACAGCAGCAAAAAATGACAGCTGACTGACAGCTTGACAACAAGGGAGGAGAGATAAACTAACTATTAAAAAAAATTTGAGAAGTGAAAAAGCATAGCAGCCTGGAGCCATTCTATGGCAGGGCAGGCAACTCTGCACATTGAAGAACCCCTGCAGTCACATCTCCATGATTGTACAGCTTGCACTTCAAAGGATAATTGTGATTTATTAAGAGAGATTAAAATGGTAGCCAGTACATTCAGTTTAAGAATGTAGAGAAATGCATAACTCTCAGAAATTATAAATGACAGCAAGTGAAGGTAATTGACATGCCTTACTATAGATATACATGAGCCATATTCACCTAGAGGAAGATAATAATCTAAATGCTTTTTCATGTGGTTGAGACTAACATACATTTCACTGTGCTGGTTGGGGCCTTTTCAGGGACCAAATATCCCTTTTCTGCTGGAGTGGAGTATATTCACTGGCTTTTTTGGGTCAGAAGGCACATAGAGTTGCCAGGAGATCAGTGGTCAACAACACATCTTGCAATATTAATACCATGTCACTGCTTGTTTGAATTGCCATAATAGAGTGCCACAGACCAGTTGACTGATAATAGAAATTTGTCACATTTCTGGAGATCACGTTGTCCATGAGCAAGGTCCTGCTGGATTGGATTTTTGATGAGAGCCTGCCTAATGGTTCATAAATGTCTGTCTTCTTAGTACGTCTTCATTTGATGGGAAGAAATTCTCTGGGATCTGTTTTATGAGAGAAATAATCCTATTTACAAGGACTTTGTACTTCAGGGCCTAATCAACAATTAAAGACCCCCCTCCAAACACGATCACAGTTAGGTTTAAGACTTCAGCATAGGAGTTTTGAAGGAATACAAGTATTTAGCTGGTAGCATACCAGAAAATAAATGTCATCTCAAAATTTGGTGTGCTAAGACTGAAGAATGGGATATACTACAAAGGAAAACTATTCTATGTTAAAAATAGGGATTAGATTAAAAAATTAAGGCAATTTTATTCTACATTTCAAGAAGGCAGATCTCACATAAAACTCCATGGTGCTGATGGCTGATGGTGGAGAGAAAACGGAGGCAATTCTACAACCTACTGAGCTAGATATTGGCTAGAGGAAGTTGATATTTTTCCACCTTAGATCATGTCAGTGTTGTATAGGCAAAGCCTTGCAGAACTAAGGAATTTTACACAAATCTTTTTGGAAGTCTCATTCTTAGGAACTTAGAACTACTCTAGAATATACAACTTGCTTTCTGACTCTCATTTTTAGAAGATATTAACCATAGCAATTACCCATACTGGTTCTTAATTTAGCCCTGTATTGTCCTAAGCACATTATTACAAATTTTAGCGTTTTAATCTAAAAGATATTTTTCATCTATAGTTGAAGAAACTCAAATGTAAAGACTAGAAGTTACTTACTACCCACAATTTAAAAAGAATAAAGGTAAAACAAGAAAGAAACCAAAAACTTTTTATTCTATTTTCGAACCCAAATTCTCTTAATAGTCTTTTTCTACACTGCTCACAAAGAGAGATTCTGGTCCTTGGCATGTGACTCTGACCACTGAAGGGCATATCTTTATTTACTTACTTTTGATACTTAAACTGCTAATATGATTTCTTCTAGGTCCCTCCATGTTATCTCAAATTCATCAAATTTGTCATTTTTGATTGATGAGTCATTCCATTGTGTACATATACTACATCTTTTTCATCCATTCATCTGTTTTGGGACATTTGGGTTCTTTCCATGTACTAGAAATTATACATTGTGGTGCAGTAAACATCCGAATACCCTTTGTATAAGTATTGAGGTGTCCTTTGGGTAAATTCCAGAAGAGAATGATTGCTGGGTCAAATGGTAGTTCTATATTCAGTAGTTAGAGGGTCCTCCGCACTACTTTCCATAGTGGCTGAACAAGTTTGCATTTCCATGAGCAGTTTAAGAGTGTTCCTTTTTCTCCACATCCACACCAGTACTTGTTGTTGCCCATTTTTTTTTTTTTTTTTTTTTTTTTTTTTTGGATATGGGCCATTCTTACTGGTGTAGGGTATAAGATATCTCCTTGTGGTTTTGATTTGCATTTCCCTGATTGCTAGTGATGTCGAAAAAGGGCATATCTTTAGAAGACAGTTTGCAGATTCAGTGAAAATGAGCAAGTCATGGTAATGTTATGACAGAAGAGACTCAAAATTTAAATAACAGACTTACAGAAGGTCAGGTTCTTAAAATGAGAAAACCTCAAGAGGAAAAAAAATATTGTTAATGATCTACTATTTGTTAAGCTTTAGCCTATGAAGCAGCTGGGGCTAGGGATCGTGTTTGAGTCCCGCTAGGGGCAACACAGCGAGACCTAGTCCCAAAAAATAGCTGGGCCTGGTGGCGTGCGCCTGTAATCCAAGCTACCTGGGAAGCTGAAGCTAAGGATTGCTTGAGTTATGGTACCCCGGGCAACGTGAGCCTGTGTTCCATGGGCAAAAATAGTAAGACCTAGTCTCAAAAAAAAAAAAAAAGATTTACTATTTGTTTACTAATTTATTTCAGTTCAGGAATAGTTTCACACCTCTATCAATGTGTCCACCATAATTCACCTATTAGCAAAGATCTGTTACTATTCACTGCTATCAAAGCCCCTCTGCCTAATTCCTCTAACTTCTTTTCCTTACCCTTCTCATAAGTACCATCTTGTTGTCAGAGTAAGAGTTATTTCTGTTGAGTTTTGTTCTTCATTTAATTTTTTTAAATATTTTACACATATGTGAAACTATCCAATAATTAATTGACTCAATTTCTGACTTACTTTTTTTGACATAATCATCTCAAGTTCCATCCATATTGATGCAAAAGTTTTTCTAATAGCTAAATAGTGGGATGAGAAATTCTAAGAAAGAACTCTGATAGTAAATTGAAAATGAGCCTAATGAAGCAAGGTAGAAGGAATACTTCAAAGAAATGACTATAGGCTCAGACCATTTCATGTGTAAGAAAACCATTTTTTTCTATTTCTAGTTATCTCTCCTTTATCCAAATTCTCTTCTCTTACAAGTTAGTTAAGAGCATGATACCCATTTTAGAAGGAACTATCTGACTCATCCTAGCAGATATTAAGAGTAGAGTCAACTGTACCTGCAGAGCATCATACTTCTCCCATCTATCTTCCCTAAGGGATTTGATCCTGAGGGGTATCCATGATTTTAATGTAACAAATTATCCCTGATTCCAACAAATTGAACCACAGAGGAAGGTATTATAGAAATACTATGACTTGCAAGATGGTACTCTTGTCCTTGAAAAGTAGGATGTCTTTCCAATTCTATCAGCAATCCATGAGTAGGGAATATTGAAGTGAATATCATCTGCTTTAAATGGCATTCAGTTAGATTAAAGGTAAAGAGAGATCAATGTAAAAGCTATCAAGACCTGGTACTTATATATATTTGTCACTAGTCTGCCTTCTTATTCCCATTATATTGTGAAGAAGAATTTAAATTTCTTCAACCCAGCTTCACATAATTGATGTTAAAAGAGCAAATCTATGTTTTTCCATTGGAGTCTATAAAAAAAAAAATCACCCACATGTTTTTTAATTAGGAGATGAATACATGCTATCTCCTTGGAGTTGCAATTTGGACTTTGAGCAAATGGAAGTACATACACTTAAGGTTGAGGGATGTGTGCTCCATCTGGGTTACAGGTTCAGTTTATTCAACACAGAACATCAAGTATCAACCTTACTGTGATCATTAGAACAGAAATTTATGTTTCTCTGAACATTTCACTGCCTATATTTTCCACACTATTGGACTATTAGAGTTGCTACAGCATAAACAGAGGTGGTTTTCACTTGTATGCCTTATCATTTCATTGATTAAGGATTATCTAAAAAGAAATAGGGATCTGATATATATATATATATATATATATATAAATGTATATGTGTGTTTGTGTGTTGTATAAGGATTATATAAAAAGGAATAGGGATATCACACAGGTACACACACACATGCATACACACATACCTACACACCCTCTCTGCTTTTCTTTTACATTTTTGAAAGCAAAGAAAGGAAAAAAAAATATTGGTCATTTGTAGTAATTTCATTTATTAAAATCTCAAGAATTTCTCTGCATATTTCTTTCCACCTCTTTCATGTAGTTAAAATGTGAAGCCAAAACAGAGGTTTATGGACTTTGCCTAACTATTTTAGAAACAAAAATGGAGAATTTTAAAAACAGTGTGAAAACTTTAAATGAAAACTCTCAGGCTGTGCAAACAAAGGCGAGGAGCCTAAGGGCTTTTTGAAGAATTCTTATTAAAGAAAACACTATTTTACATTGCAAAGCAGATGTGTCAAAAAACAACAGCAGATCTGTAATTTGAGAATTTGTAGATTGATAGGACAGAAGGCAGCCCCATGGCACCCCACGGAAAACTTTTTATTTTATGCAGTCAAGAGTTCTGCTTTTGGGGGGTTTGCCAGAAAACACCTTAATCTTCTTACCACATGTGGTCATATTTCTCAGATATTTTGAGAAAGCTTTAGTGTTAGACATATTGATAAAACTATTCACTTTGCTTTATGAAATAATGAAATGGGTACTGTCTTCCTGAATATTAATCTGGAAAAAGAAAAGTTTTGCTTTTGCAAATTAAACAGATACATATTTGCTAACAATTATTTTGGTTCTTCAAAATGAATGCAAAAATGTGTTTCCTTTGAATATTATTAGATTTTTAAAATAAAATTACTGTACTAAAATAACTTTCGATAAATCATTCCAATGTTTAACACCATATTCACTGTCAAGAAATCTCCTTTATAACTAACGCGGAAAGTTTGTGTTGCATTCTATTATTGCCATCTTCCTCTTATTTGTGAAGAGAAGGCTTGGTTTTTGCATATATTGATATATATATATAAATGGTGTATATATGCATCTGTATGTACACAATTCCTTTATTGACTCAGCTATATGGAATGTATAAATTATTGCTTACTAAAATTATTTTTAATGAAATTATCACCCATGTTAATGGCTCTCTAAACAGATTTCTGCTGTCTTTACACCTAAGTAATAACAATAGCTTCATCTTAAAAAAAAAAAAAAAAAAAAAAAAAAAAAAAAAAAAAAAAAAAAAAAAAAAAAAAAAAAAAAAAAAAAAAAAAAAAAAAAAAAAAAAAAAAAAAAAAAAGCCCAGCATTCAGCAACAACAAAAAGCTCATCTTTCTATTCTAGGATGATTTATCCCTACCTCTCTATCTCCTCAAGTATAGAGAATGAATATCTTGATTTTTACATCAAAAACTTCTATTAAAGTCCTTATAATTCCATCCTGTGAAATCTAAGATGCAAGAAGTAAAGGCCATAGATCCTGGGCAGAAATATAACTAAAAATCAGAGAACATATTCAACTGGGCACTGTATCATCTGCTAAACGGAGTCATGGAGTAGGACTTCTACAAAATGGGGCATGTCCTTTGACAAACTCAAAGCACAGTTCAGGAGAGAATTCAGGAAAAGGTCCATTTAGTTCTCATCCCCTCAATCTGGTTTGGAGGGCAATCACTGAACTTCTGGCAATACAGTGTTGAGCCATCACAGCAAGAAGAAATTATGTTCTATACTTACTCAGTTTCACACGATGGCTATATGCAAATACATGTTAGGAAGATACTAAGTTAATTATTGTCATGCTTAAGAATCAATCTGTGACTATTTTTCTAACCAAATTACTTAAATGTTTCCATTTGAGGTAATGCTGAATACATGATTGGACTGAGCAGTGTATACAAGGATTCCAGTTTGACTTTCCCCAGTTACAACTAATGTTCAACCTGGAACCAATCATGTAATCTCCTAGAGTTTAAACTCCTAGAGTTTTAGTGTCCCTATCTGCAAAATGGAAAAAACAAACAGCACCTTCCTCTCTGGTTTATTACGAGGAGGATTGTGTTATAGCGCCTTTAACTAATAAGTGCTCAGCAAATGTTAGTGGCTTTCATAACACATCCAACATCATCCTCTTGATTATCTGTTGACAGCTTAGTGACAAGTTCACCTATTCAGTATGATTTCAGTTATAAAAGAAAGGGGGAACAAAATTCTTAAAAAACCTTAATCATTGTATACAGTACTTTGAGAATATAAAGTTTGCCATTAGTTCAGATCAAGATTGGTGTTGTCTTTTATCCTGTGAACCCTCATGCTACAGCCATAGGGCATTAATTAGTCTGAATTTAGTATGAATGCAAGGGAGGGGGGTTCATGTGTTGCTGTCCACACATGTCTGACTCCTGAAATTTCTGTGCATTCTCTGTGATGCTAGAGGATGGGATGATCAGTATAGAAATCATTTTCTTTGCTCAGAGTTCTTTACAAAAAAGCTGGAAAGTGTTTTAGAAAGTTTTCCATTAAAAAAGAAATAATTTGGAATGTACTATTTAACAGTAAGCTACCAAGAATAATCTCTTACCCAGAATGGCTTATTTCCCTAAGAAATTCTAGATAAAAGACTTTATAAGAAGTTTTTTTTTTAATACGCTTCAAAGTAATTAGATACAGTAAAATATACTTAGCAGTAATTTAAGTCTTTGAGGTTTTATGCATGCCTTTGTTCAGCCAACATTTTTAAGAGTTTGCTATTTATATGGTAAATGCTAGGTATTCTGAAACATAAGGATATATAAGACAGGATCCTTAATCTTATAGGCTTTGTAGAAATGATAGACATACTCAGGTGACTCTGAGTGCAAGTTGTAAAAAAACTGAGGGGTTTTTAATGGCATTTGGGCTGGACATTAGACTAAGCTTTGGGCATAATAATCATGATAATAAAATAGTAATAACTGTTAATTATCAGGTGCCTTTTCTGGTCATGTAATTTATGTTTATTACTTCTAATCTTTAGCTAACTTCTGCAAACTCCAGGCACAGTTATGTTCATTTTGCAAGTAAGAAAAGTGAGGTTAAGCTTGCTGGCAATCATTTAGCTACTGAAACCTTGACTCCAGTGTGCTGCTTCTATTAATACCACATTATTTGATCTGAGGGAAGGGGGCAAAGGTTGGGTTAGAGTAAGGAAGAAGGCATATGTAAAGAACTAATAGTTAAAAACAGACTTGTTGCAATGAATGATCATTAGACCTAGAAGAGATTAAATGCCTTTGACACAACTGGGTGAAGGTCTTGTAAGATTAGAGATGGAGATTAAAGCTGAGAAATTCAGGTTTTAGACTGAGAAATTAAAATTTTAGCCTGTAGTCCTTTAAGAGCTTGTTAGACTGTGGAATGAGTAACTTGTTATTGCAAAATGGCATATTGATAAGAATGGAAGTAGAAAGCACATAAACTGTTTTTTAAAACTTCTAAAATAGGTTATTGAAGGCGTGTACTGGGATGTACAGATGAAAGGAGGAAATGAACAGAAATACAATAGTTGTAAACATGGCAGACTACTATGGCAACTTACTGGATTCAGGAGTGGTCAGGGATAATCCTGAAGTGGGATAAATCCTGGAAGAATATCTGTTCTACTGGATTTGCTTGTGTTAAGATTGGTAATTCAGAGTTTTTATTTATTGAGTCTAAGATAATGGTGGGTCATTCGGATGGGATTGACCAGCAGAAAGTATCTTGTTACTTCATGCCATCATTTAGAACTTTTGTGTCATTTGTTACATTGACCTGAATTTCTAGAAAATTTGATTGGACTTGCTCTTTCCTTCAACATTTTTTTCCAAATAAATGCAAAATACCTGTTGTCATTTTTGCTACTTTGTTGAAAATTGAGTACAGAATTTGTAAACACATCAGAACTTTTGAACTCTTTATTTTTGTAGAACCAGAAGTTTATTGAGTTTAACTCTTTCTTTGTCTTCTCAGAGTTCAATGACTAAATCATTTTCATGCCTTTGGACAGGAAATCCTGAGCTCAAGTATGTCTGATGAGAGGGCAAGATGGTATAATGCCTAAGAATTTTGATTTCACTGTCAGTCAGTTGTGTTTTCTTTTTCTCATCTATAAAGTAGGAAGAGTAATATCAGTCTCACTGAGTTGGCTGTGTGAGATGTACTCTGTAAGGTCCACAGTGAAATACTTGCAATATACTAAAGTTTTTAAAAATGGTAGTTATTGTTACCTTTAATTTGTGTCATCTCGGAGTATCTTTGCTGCTTTCATTAGCCTATGTATAATTTCTCTAATTTTCTATTGAACTCTGACCCAAATTGTAGTCCTTGAGTAATTTTAGGAGAAACAAGCAATATTTTGTTGTATACCAACTCCCCCCACACTCCCCCTTGAAAAAAAAGCATTGTTACTTTCTCTAATACTGATTTATATTAAACATTTTAGACTAAGTGCCAAAATTCTATTTAGAAATACGGTTAAGAATTTTAAATGCAAGTACTATTCTGGGTGCTTTTGTCCTACGTGTTGTGGGTCTTCATTACTTTTGGCCTGCACAAGCTGAATCATGCATCTGTCTCATATTTAGCAAAATTTGTGTCTATAGTTTTCTACAGGGGTGCTTCTGTGCAAGATTAGAAATGGTAAGTTTTTCTTAAGTTTAATTGCTTTTATTCTTATTATATTTGACACAGTGTTATCTACTTATTTAATTTTTACTGACAAGTGTTCCTGTGAAACTAGTTCTTAATTAAATAATTGTCACTTTTTGTTTTTGGACATCCCAATTTTGTGTGTCAGTACTATTAAATATGGAACTTAAAAAACTTAGCAAACATAATAATGAGAATGTAATATAGGAAATCTAGTTTTAATCTTTAAAGATAAGCTCATTAGTTGCACAAACACTTGTCCTTCTTTTAGTGTTGCCTTTTGTTCTAAACTGGAATCTTGGTTCTGTTCTTATATAGCCATAAAATGAGAATGGTAGAAATTTTCCCCTTATTTCCCCCTTGGCCACACATTAAGGTTCTTATGTAATTAGTAGACACTAAGAAAAGGAATAGAATTTTAGCATTTCTTCTCTCCTCTGTGATATATTGTGTATCCATGCAAATATCTGTTCTTTTTGAAAATCAGTCCCTAGTCCATTGCTTCCTATTCCTATCATCAGATTTGTGAATATGGCCTACAATTCTAAATTCATTTACTTGTAGACAACTGATTTGTCTGTTTGAAACACTCATCTTACATAACACGTTCACCCAGCATGTACCACTGATGATACGTGCATACACATAAACTTTATTAATTCAGTTTATTTAATATAATTCAGCTCTGTCCAGTGGAGAAAAATACAAATATTAGAGCTGTTCACTGGTGAATATACCATACATCTCTGTTGTGTTAAATCCCTGCAAATCTGCTCTGTTAAATATCAACTTATATGCTGAAGAGATCAAGTGATCCTATGGAGAAAGCAATGGTCTATTCAAAGCTATCACATTTCACATTTATATTCCAAGATGCATTTTATAATGCCAAATCTTAAAGTGCATGTTGTAATTATTCCATTTAAAGGGGAAGCCTCTGTGTCAGTCTCTGAGTTTAAATTTGAAAGGACATGAACAAGACTTGAGCAAAAACAGACAATAGAAAAATGGAATATCCAGGATTAGGAGATGAATTCTGTTGGAAATGGAAGACAAGGGGAAGAATGAGAAAAAACTTGTTGTATAAACTGAAATAAGAAAATCAGAAAAATGAAGCCACATTTCCATTATTGATAAATTTGTTTTCTTTTTAGCTCTAGCTAGTTGATTATTTCTTATGATAGAATGGGATCATAACTTTGCAAAACTGGAAGAGGTAGTAAAAAAAACAAAACTTTAAAAATCATCTAACTCAGTTCTTTCATTTTATAGCTAGGGAAATTATAGCAGAGAGATTTATACTGAAGGTTATAGAGACTGAAGGGACAAAATCATAATTTAAAAGCTTGTTGAAAAATATAGAAATGTTTCCGTGGTTACTTGTTGTATAAGTGATTAGTAGAATAAGATTAACCAGCACTGATAGAGGAGATCAATTTTATCAGGATATGTGGTATTTAGAAATTCCTGAGGGGGTCTGAATTATTTCAGTTGCATTACAACTTGCTGGTTTTCACTAAAAATATCTAAATCTCTGATATATAACTCATTTTGAGATGATATCTAAATGACCTTGCCAACTCTATTTGCCTATAACATATCTTGCTCTTCCATTAAACACTGGATCACTCTCGTAACATTTATCTTCGGTATGAGAAATAGAAATTTCCAGAATTTTAAATGCAGAAATTGAAAATAATTTGATCATCTACTTTTTCTGAAACTCGGTGTCACAGATTCTGAGTGAAGTATTTTGTACAAGTACCAAATAATTGTGTTTCGTGTGTGTTTTCTTTTGCAAACCTTGTAAAAATGTAGATTTTTTTTATCATTACAAAATTTTCTTAAGTTTTTTCTCTAAATCTTCAAGAGATATTTTAATTTCCAATTGGATCATCAACTCCTCTTAAGCCTCTCCTTAGGACTATCTGGTGCACCCCTTAGATTCTATTTATGTAGCTGGCTAATGTTCTTAGGGGCAAACTGACATTCTGGTTAGTTCAGAGGCCACCACTGGGTGCATGTGTGTGTGTGTGTGTGTGTGTATATATATATATATATATATATATATATATATATATATATACATATATACATATATATGTATATGTGTGTGTTTTGTGGGGGTGGATTGTGGAGGTGGGGCTTAAGAGTAACAATCTTGATGTTCTGTCTTGGCTCCGCCACTTTCTAGCGGTGAGACAACTTGAAAAATTGGAGAGAGAGATTATTTCACCATCCTGACCCTTACAAATTCCCTGAATATATTATGGTGTTGAAGTGAGAGAAGTATAGTGCATGTATACTGGGCACATTACCTACCCCTCTGTTGTACTTTATCAATTTTAATTGCAACTCACAGGCATCTTTGTATTGTTATTTCTATTTCGGATGCTTTTGGTGATTGTTAGACAATATAAGGCTTAATTTGCTCTCCTATCAATAGTCCACATACCAGTAAAATGTTCAGTGTTTTTCTCTTATTATTAAATTAATTCACCTAAATAAATTTAAATAATGTTTATTTTTCTTAATGCTTTGACATTACAAGAACTATTCAACAATATTTTCTGCTGCTTATGAGTATTTTATACCTGCTCTGTTTATTTTTGGTCTTCTTTTGTCTCTTTGTCTTGTTTAATATATGGCTAGTTTGAAGAATTAATACTTGTGGATCAAGGTTGTATCATTAATATTTACTGGAACTACATCTTATTAACTGATCAGCTAGTCATCTCTTCATATAATAACATGCATTTGAGTACTTGGCCCTGAAACCTCATTTCTGATCATGCTTGCAGGTATTTTGTCTACATCTTGTGGATGTACAGGTTGGTAGTGGGTATAGTACTTATACTTGGAGGTAGATCCAGTGTGGTGATGGGTTCATTTTTTTGAAACATGAAATGTTTCATTTTCTGAAGAAAAAAAAGGCTAAAAATAAAAACAAAGAAAAAGGTTCATTTTCTGAACAGAGAAGGTATGGTTTGGATGTATTTTACAAGAAAAATATAGCGTGAGATTATATAGTTTATTACAGACAAATCTGTCATACAGATAATGTACCCAGAGCTAACTGTAAATTCAAAACTTCTTAGGTACACAATTATCATTTCCTTTTGTTACTATAGAAATGATTGTATTAAAGTTGTGGCCCTTCACGACTGTACTTTAGGTGGTAAAGCCGTTTCCCCTCCCAAGTAATGAAGCCTGTACCCCATGAAACATGTATTTGGGATCTAATTGTGTGGTTGTATTAATAATGTGTGATGATACACATGTCCCCAAACAGTGTGATTTTCTCTTTGAAGAAAGGGGGGCAACCAACAATTAAACCAAGTTGGTAAAACACTGCCTTAGCTGTGATTTTTAACATTGATTGTGTATTACAATCACCATTAAAAAAATGCTGACATCCAAATAAATAAAAACCAGGTATGTTTTTCAAGTTCCCTGGGTTATTCCACCATACAGTTGAGGTTGAGAAGCTGTGGACTAGAGCATTTCTACTCAGTAACAATCGTGGAAGGTCCTTGTACCTGCAGATGCCTCTCCTGGTTACATCACAACACTCTAGCCACTGTGTTCCTGTCTGCAACTGTCCTCAGGAAAACTATAGTGAAAATTCAATGCCTTCATTAAAATGAATTTGTATAATTCCTTGGCTGTCCTGATGAGAAATAAGTAAATGTTAAAAATTGTATTTATCCTTGATCTCTTCCTCCATAAATGTTGGCATTTCTCCATTTCCCATTGACTTAATGTTCAGTTTTTCTCTTCACTGTTTTTCTTGGGTGACATTGGGAATTTTTACCATCTGATGAAGGCAGATGTATTTTCAAATAAAAATGTCTTAAGCATTTGTTCTTCCTACTACTCCTTTTTTTGGCAGAATATTCATATAGTTGATAAATAGTTTGCTTTCTTTAAATACCTTTTCATATAATCTTTGTAGCATGTTTCATGGGTATTTTAACCTCATTTTATGGTTGTTCATGAAATAAGGTATTTTCTAAATATGTTATGCTGAATTTAACTGAAATAAGCAGTTGTACTGTATGCCTTTAAAATGATGATGATATCTTGCATTTTAGGGTAACACTTTCCTCCTGAAAGATTCCAAAGCACACTGTGGATGGTTACAAATTATACAGTGAAGCACAGTCACCATTGTAGATGAAGCATGGCAGCTGTTTAACAGCTCATCACAACACTACACAGCAGGTTAGGTAGGAAGTGAAGAATAATACTGGATTCACTTGAAAAAATTGCTAGGGGGGTTGAGGTAAGCAGAATGTAATTACCTAAGTTGGAATTTATCCAGAACATAAGACTAACACCTTCAGTCTTTGAAGAGAAGGCTCAGATTCTTTAATAACCATGTACTTGCTGTCTATGTAACTGTCTATAACTCTTCAAACTGTTGACTTATCTTCTAACAGTTTTCCAACTGTGACTTGAAAAGTAAAAAAGAAAATGCCATCGTTTCCCAATTCTAATGTTCATCCTAATTCAGATAAAATAGCTAGGTTTCTAGTTTCATGCTACCTTTGGCAATTATTGGCTATTTAGGATGTGTTCAGGGACTCAGGGACTGTATTTAAGACTGAAAATAGAAGTCTGACAAAGGCATAAGAAATACAGTGCTTATGTTTGTTCCATAATTTGTCAACCTAATACTGATATTTAGCTCTGACTTTCCTGGAGTAATTTAGCAGTATTCCTACTTCTTTTTAAATCTTCTAATAAGTTTTTAGCAGTCTATCCTATCTCCGCCTGACCTTCAGGTTGTCTTCTGTCCTAGCTCCTCATATTTCTGAGCTTTTATTTTCCTTTCCTAAAATAGATTTGCCTCTATCACCCTCCGACTCCCCACACAAATCTCCTAATAAGTTTTTAGATTACACATGCAGTAATGTTTTTCTGAGAAAACTTCAGGGGGAAAGGTTATACACCATTCTTTGTCATCGTTACGGGTGGGGTTAGAACTAAGATGTAACTCCAGGTCAAAAAAATATATGCATTTCTATGTACATTGCAGCACTATTTACTACACTTGATCTTAACTGAAAGACTGAGAAATGATGCAGTGCTGCTTACATTAACCAAGTTATGGAATCCACTTAATTCCCAAAGTGAGTGGATTAAGACAGTCTGGTATATACAAACAATGGAATACTACTCAGCTATTTTCTTAAAAAATAGAACTCTTGCCATTTGTGATGACTTGGATGCAATTGGGGTATTATGGCAAGTGAAATAAGACAGAAAGGAAAAGACAAATACTGGGTGTTCTGTTCATGTGTATAATCTAGAGAAACAAGATTAAGGATCAGACAAAACAAAATGAAAAAAACACGCCTTAGAAACCTGACTATGAAAGTAAGGCTACTAGTAAGAAGGTGGGTGTCTTGGGTGTGGGTGTGGTTGGTAACATACATCCAAAGAGGTAGGATCCTATAATTCTGAATCATATACAATGTTGTAATCCAATGTTACATTAATAAAAGAAGATATTATTAAAACAACATCTCAAGGCCAACAATTGTTAAGCAAAGAAAGCTATTTATTGTCAGGTTGGTTTTTCATTTGGGAAATAATCAAATCACTTCCTTAGGGGAAGCAATCAAGTATTAAGGGGTAGGAACACAGGATAGCACTAACCTATTACTAAATCAAACTGAAAACTAGAAATTCTAACTGGTTTGTTTGAGGAATGTTGAAAAACAAGGGTGAAGGGCCAATTAGGCCATGGGCCCCAGGTCTGAGAGCAGCACCAGGGATAGCTCCCAGGGACTTGGCTTCTCTTGACTGGTTCTTTCCCCTTCAGCTCCGCTCCTCAATCTGGCACATCAAGCTCTGTGATGTGATAGAGCCTATAAAATCAGGAAAATGGACCTTTAATCCTTTTAATGTTGGCATTAAGTTTATGTTACAAGTAAGGTACTGTATAATTCATTCATTTTACTTGTCTTATTTAATTCATACAACCATGTGTGTGAGCTGTTATGTCACCTTTAATATGACAAGATGAAGTTAAGTAATTTGCCCATAGTCATATTTCAAATAAAGAATGGAACTATGAATCAAACTTTGATCTGACTCCAAAGCTTGTGCTCATGATAGTATCACAAAGTTACACGAGAATGAAGTCATTGTGTAGCACTTGCTTCTATAAAGCAGAATGATTATAAAGACATTCTGGGGGTTTTAGAGCATGATTGAGATGGAAAT
The DNA here is from genome assembly GCA_004024945.1 of Uropsilus gracilis. Classification (NCBI taxonomy): domain Eukaryota; kingdom Metazoa; phylum Chordata; class Mammalia; order Eulipotyphla; family Talpidae; genus Uropsilus; species Uropsilus gracilis. The sequence continues at coordinate 43,941 of PVHY01000234.1, forward strand.
TTAAAATACTTCTAGTAACAGACCAGAGCATGGATAATTTTTAAGTTCTTCTATGTACCAGGGGCATTACTGATATAGGGTTGTTAGAACTTCAGTTTTATGTAATCCTTTACTTTTAGTTTGGACGTAGTATTCAAGAGGAAGGACTGTGTGCTAGTTTGTTTAGAGAGATTTCCTGTATTTTTATCAATTGAGTAAAGATGACCTTTAGGTTACTTAAAACTCTATATTTTGATTCTAGGACATATATTTCTAGCATATTCCTTCTTACATTTCTTGTAATACTTATTGGTATGAATTATTTTAAAAAGTTCTTCTTAAACTCTGATTTAGATTATGTATTAGATTGTCTTTTTTCAAATCTCCATACATCTAATGTAAAAACCAAAGAACTAAAATTTCTGTGTGTCATATAGTTGTACATATAGTGTCTATATGTAATTGTTGATAGTAATATGTCCTGACTCTTCTGGGCTTTTGGTTTCCATTCTTAGGAACATGCACAGGGGAACCGTAAATCTTTTTTTAGTCAATTTTCCAACTTAATGTTACATTCTCCTTCTAAGTAATCTTTTAAGTTATAACTAGAATAATATAATAATCTTTTCGTGTCACTAAAGGTCATGTGAGGAAAAAAAATTTTAGTTATCTACATATTAAGATAATTTTAATACTTATATAAGTGAGAAGTCAATTTTACATCTAAGATTTTGTAAAATCTTTATTACTGAAACAAATTCAGATGTTAAGGCTGTGAAATTCCTAAAATTATCTTGAAATGGAAGAACTTAAAGAACTTTAATCAGAGTACTGCTACTATATCACTGTTAAAGAATATTCAAGTTATTGTGTATTATTGTAATTTTATGATAGAAAAATAGTATCCTGTTATTCTTAGCACAATATGATATGATTGTCAGAGTTGAGGAGATCATATGGATTATGGATGGATATTCTTTTCCAGAAAATAAATCCTTTCCCATGACATTATATTTAGGCTATAATGATAGAATGCCAAAACCTGTTGATATGATTTTTAAATTTTTGTATCTATGGACTTTTTATAATTAATTTTTAAATTGATTGCATTTATAAGTATATATATAATATATATTTTTTACACCATTGTCTACCCTGAGGTTCTCCCACCACCTTGTTACCAAGAACCATCATCTTAATCTCTTGTGTCCATCCCTCTCCCAGCATTAACCTCCTCCCCCTTTCTTGCTCTATGCTTCAATTCTGCTGACAGTTTCAAATTTTTCTTGTCCATTTGTTTGTTTGTTTTCCCTATATCCCTCATATAAATGAGACTTTTTCTTTCGGGCTTATCTCTATTAACATGATCCTTCTAGTTCCATCCATGTGGCTGCACATAAGCTTGGCTTTTTGATTGATGAATAATATTCCATTGTGTAAAATACCACAACTTTCTGATCCATTTTTCTGTTTTGGGGCATTTGGGTTGTTTTCATATCCAAGCTGTTGTAAACAGTGTTACAAAAAAGAAAAAATCCAAGCACAGGTGTCCTTCTGAATTAGTGTTTTTGTATCCTTTGGGTAGATTCCCAGAAGTAGGATTGCTGGATCGAATGGTAGTTCCATTTTCAGTAAGTTGAGGGTCTTCCACACAGCTTTCCAGAATGGCTGAACCAGTTTACATTCCCACCAGTAATGTGAAAGGGTTCTATTTTCTCCACATCCAGGCCAGCATTTGTTGCTGTACTCTTTTTATATGGACCATTTTTCCTGATGTGAGATGGTTTCTCATTGTGGTTTTAATTTGCATTTCCTTGATTACTAGTGATGTTGAGCAGTTTTTCATATGCTTATTGGCCATTTGTATTTCTTCTTTTGAGAAATGTTTTTTTTTTACTCTTTGCCCATTTGTTGACTGGGCTTTTGCTTTGTTAGGTCCTGTGAGTTCTTTGTGGATCTTTTTGATCAGACTCTTATCACTTATATGGAGGGTAAAAATTTTCTCCCATTTGGTTGAGTTTCTTTTTGTTTTGGCTATTGTCTCTTGATGTAGTCACAGTTGTTTATATTTTCCTTCTTTTTTTAGCATCTGTAGAAGTTTCTGAAGTAAGTCTTGGAGTGTTTTTTCTACATATTTAATGGTTTCAGGTCTTACATCTAAGTCTTTTTATCCATTTTGAGCTGATTTTTATGCATGTTGTGAGGAAGTAGTCTAGATTCATTTTTTTTTTTTGCATATAGCAATTCAGTTTTCCCAGTACCATTTATTGAAGATACTATCTTTGTTCCAATGTATATTCTTTGCTCCTTTGTCAATGATTAACTGGCCATATATGTGCGCCTTTATTTCTGGACTTTCAGTTCTCTTCCATTGGTCTGTGTCTGTTTTTATTCCATTTCCATGTCATCTTAATTATTATGACTTTGTTGTACTATTTAGTCTGTGAGTATAATACCTACATTCTCTGTTCCCTTAGCCAGGAGAGCTTTGGCTCTTTGAGGTTTTTTAATTGTTCCACATGCATTTTAGTAACATTTTTTCAATTATTTTTGAAGAATGATATTGAGGTTTTTATTCCAATTGTGTTGAATCTGTAGATTGCTTTTGGTAGAATGGCAATTTTGTAAATGCTAATTCTTCCAATCCATGATCAGGGAATGTCTTTCCATTTCTTTCTGTCTTCTTGTATTTCTTTCAACAATGTTTTATACTTTTATTTGTACACATCTTTCACATCCTTTGTCACCTTTATTCCCAGGTATCTAATTTTCATTGGTACAGTTGTGAGTGGGATAATTTTCTTTATCTCTTCTTCATACCAGTTTTTTGTGTCTAGGAAGGCTACTGTGTTGATTTTATAGCCTACTATCTTACTGGACTGGTTTGTTATTTTCATTAGGTTCTCTGTAGCATTCTTAGGAATCTCTCTATATATTATCATATCATCTGCAAACCATTATAATTTTACTTCTTTCCCTATTTGGATCCCTTGTATGTTCTTTTCTTGCCTACTTGCTCTAGCTAAAACTTCTAGAACTATATTGAAAAGCAGTGATGATAATGGGCAGCCTTGTCATGTTCCTAATCTCAGAGGGAAGGCTTTCAGTTTTTCTCCATTTCAAATAATTTTAGCTGTGGGTTTGTCATATATTGCTTTTATTATATTAATGTACATTCCTTCTATCCCCCAAAATTTCGAGGACCTTCATCATAAATATGTTGCACTTTTTCAGATGCTTTCTCAGCATCTACTGATATGATCATGTAGTTTTTCTTTTTGTTGATGTGTTGGATTACATTAATTGATTTTTGGGTGTTGAGCCATCCTTATTTCCCTGGGATAAATCCCACTTAGTCATAGTGTATTAACTTTTCAATGCATTGTTGGATTCTATTTGTGAGGATTTTGTTGAGAATTTTTGCATCTGTGTTCATTAGGGAGATTGGCCTATAGTTTTCTTTCTTTGTGTTATCTTTGTTTGGTTTTGGTACTAGTGTGATGTTGGCTGCATAGACTGTATTTGGTAGTATTCCTTCTTTCTCTATTTTTTGAAAGAGTTTTGTAGTTTACACACCAGTTTGTCTGTAACTGTCTAGTAGAACTCATTTGTAAATCCATCTGGTCCAAGACTTTTGCTTTTGGAGATAAATTTTAGTACTTTTTCAATTTTGCTGCTTGGAATGATTTTTAGGCTTCCTACATCTTCTTTATCCAGTTTTGGATGGATGTATTCTTCTGAAAATTTGTCCATCTCAACAAGGTTGTTGAACATGTTTGCATATAGATGTTCATAGTAACTTCTAATTATTTCTGCTTTGTGTGTTGTAATTTCTCCTCTTTCATTTGTGATTCTGCTTATTTGAGATTTCCCCTTCTCTTTTTTTGAGCCTTGCTAGAGGTATATCTATTTGTTTATCTGTTCAAAGAACCAGCTTTTTGTTTTGTTGACTGTTTCAGTTGTCTTTTTTGTTTTAGTTTAATTTTTTTCTGCCTAAATTTTAATTATCAACTTCTTGAGTTTTTCTGTTGTTCTTTCTCCAGTTCTCTAAGATTTGAGATTAGGTTGTTTCTTTGATATTTTCTTGTTTCTTGGTATGTGACTGTATTGCTATATATTCCCTTCTTATTACTGCTTTTATAGCATCCCTTATGTTCTGGAAGGTTGTATCTCATTATTGTTCATCTTGAAATATTTCTTTATTTCTACTTTGACTTCCTCATCAATCCACTCTTTTTCCAGTAGTGATGGCTTCAATCTCCATAAAATGGGAGGTTTCCTTTACTTCTTTTCATGATAGATTTCTAGTTTGATGCCTTTATGGTCAGAGAAAATTGCTGGTATGATTTCAATCCTTGTGAATTTGCTGATGCTGGTCCTGCGGCCTAGTACATTATCATTCTTGAAGAATGATCCATGTGCCTTTGAAAAATATGTGTATTTCTTTCTTACAGGTTGCAGTGTCCTGTAGATGTCTATTAGGTCCTTTTGGTCTAGACATTTGTTTAGGGTTACTGTCCATATTTATTTTTGTCTTGTTGATCAGTCCCTTGTTGAGAGTGGGGTGTTGAAGTCTACTACTGCATATGCTTTTTCTTTAATGTCTTTTTTTCAAAGATGCTAGTAATTGTCTGATATATTTTGATGCTGTTTCATTTGTTGCATATGTATTGATAAGTGTTATGTCTTCCTGGTTATTGTCTCCTTGATCATTATATAGTGGACATCTTTGTCTCTTATTACCTTTTTTTAGTCTGAAATCTACTTTATCTGATATGAGTATGGCTATACCTGTTATTTCATCTTGTTCTTTCCCTTTTCTGTCTTCTCTGTAAAATCTTCCAGTTTTTTTTTTTTTTTTAATTATGATAGTTCTGAACTCTTTTTTTGTTGGGGCATAATATTTTTCTGCACCTGTGTTGGTGACTCCAGTGGGCTGACTTACTGTCTGAGGTGCTTTAGTCTCAGAATCATTAGTCTGGTCATTTGTGATTTTCCTTTTCCCCATATTTTGCTTTCAGATTTGCTCTGCCTTTGGTGTGCTAGTGCCACTGATGCCAGTGGGTGCTATTTCTTGGCAATATTACTGCTGGATTGTAGAAGTATTTGCCAGGTTCATTGACGTCAGTGGTTGGTAGACACAACTAGAGGTGTAGTTCCCTGAGCTGTCTCCCTCAGGTTCTCTTATCTGGGCCTATGCTGCACTGTCGGAATATTCTAGCTTTAAGGTGGGGTATTGGTGTTTCAGGGATAGAACTCAGTACGGGCTGGAAGATGCTGCTAGCCAGTTGGTGGGAGTGATTGTCCAATAGTGTGGTGCACGGAAGAGGGACCTGGGTCTGTGCTCACCTTCTCCCAGGTTGCCCCACGTGGTGTGCTATGACTGGAGTGTTCCTGTCTTCTATATCCGTGTACTTCTAAGATTGAATATAGAGAAACAAAACAAAGGGCCAGGAAAAAGACAAAATTTGCAATACACTATAGATCTGAGGCATCTAGCAGGGGAGGGGAAGAATGAGGATCAAAACAGGGGAGGCGAGAGCATAAAGGACTGTGGTGATGAGAGAATTTACAGGGCCTACACCTGAGAATAAAAACCAAATGCTGTATAAAAATGAACAGCGATGCAAGAAAAGAGAGAAAGGAGGGAGGGAGGGAGGAAGGAAGGAGGGAGGAAGGGAGGGAAGTTAATGAAAAGTTACCTAATTTATGTTGTGCTGTAGGAGATATCAATTGTTTATTATACAGGTTATATTTATTTTCCTTTCAGAGAATATTTTCCATAAGAAAAGTGTGTGTATACATCATTTTGTATATTTTGTAGCAATCCTATTGCCTTTTACTCTGATCATTGAAATACAGCAGTTTTCACCTTATATTAGAATCCTACAGAACTCTTAAAATTCCTTATTCCAGTCACTACTCCTTTATTGATAAAATATATGCATACTTAGTGAAATACATCTTGTACACAGATAGTTGCGCTGAGGGTATGAAAGAAAATTTTTATTCTCCTATTACAGAAGCAAGGTTTTTAGAAGATGATAGGAGGGTTATTGGAATTTTAAGAGTGACCAAATAGAGCATACTATTAAATAAGTTATAGTATAAGGTAGAATTTCCTTTGGTATTCTCTTCTTTAGCTTTGACTTCACTAGAGAAACACTTAGAGAAAGATATAAAACTAACTATTACCTGGCCACTTATGCAATTTTTTCTTTTGACTATAGCTACTAGGCAACTTATGACTTGAATCTTGATGATTAATGGCTCTTATAATATTTTCTTAGCCAGTGTAACTCCAATTGCCATGCTTTTTCTTCCAGTGTCTTACCCTTATAAAATAGCACTCAACTATTTTTCTCAATAAATTCTACTGAGATATGGTCCCACAGATTAATTATAAATTGCATAGAAGTACTTCCCTTTGTCAGATTTAAATGTTCAGCTTTAGCTTCTCTTTATCGTTATCTCTCCCAGTGAAATGGAATTAGGTATTTAAGAAACCTGTTTTATGTGGAATCTATTCCTGTTCTCTCAATCAGTGGTGCTTGATTTTCCCTTGAGTCTTGTTTCTCTACTGTTTTCATTGTTACTATAATGACAAAATAATCATCTCTTTCTATAAACCCTTTTATTTTAGAATACTATAAAAATACTTTTTAGGGAATGATTTTCTTCAAATATTGTTGCCATTTTTACCTGGTGGACGCTCCATAAATTTACTTGGGGATAACAAAGAATTTTTTTTTTTCTTTCCATCTTCTCCTCCCATATCCTTTCCTTCTTCTTAAGGAGAAAGTGAAGATGAAAGGGACATCAAAAGGAACTTAAATGATGATGGAAATAAATGTATTTTGTCTTGGATACTTTAAAACACTCAAATTTTATGGAAGGAGTAACTATAGGGTTTGACTCATCTACCCTACTAAAGTCATAATGCCGACACACCTCTGAAAATACTTTTATGTAGAATTTCTTAGACATTTCACAATAGATGTTTTTTGTTAAGATGGTCTTAGGTCCTGTAAAGCAGAGTCTGTATACCAGGAGGAATTCTTTTCCCGTTATTTAATAGTGGTTTTTTTTCTTCACAGTGCTTTCCTCCTTCATACTTTCAGTTCCCATTGCAATACTGCTATCTTTGACCGGTGATTAGAGACAGCTAGCACCGAGTTTTAGCTGTTTCCTTTAAATGATTGAAAGGAAAGAAAGTGTAATAAAATAAACCCCTGAGAGGGTTACATCTGAGTAAAGGAATTATTATTATTGAAATGCTGGCTAGTTCTTTATACTTTGAAATGGGAAGAAGTAGAATAGGAAAATGAGGGAAAAGCAAATTGGTTAGATCTGACAAGGATCTTGACTCTTATCTGGTGAAATACTATAATAATCAATAAAAACTGAGCCAAAAGTATGTTTTTATAGTTCATGGAATGGTTCTTGAAATGGTATGATTTAAGAGGTAACTAAAATGACCCCAGCTTTCCTGAGAATATTGTCTTGATACTTGCTCATGTTCTACCAACTAGACAAGAAGTTCTACTAAATCTGTTTAGAATTTGATATTGCTAAATTTGTATATAAATTGTATACAAATTTGTGGTAATATGCATGCATGCATACATGGTTTTGCATTTTTTTTCCTTCTGTGCAGAGAGCCATAATTTTCATCAGAGCTTTACATATCTGTGGATTCTATCAGAAGCAGGACCATTAAATGTAGTTACTATTTTTAATTTAGTGTGAATTTGTTCAAGTCCATTCCGTTGGAATGGACTTGGTTTTTGTTTTGTTTTTTCAGTAGGACAGAAGTTAGAGATTTCCTAGCCAATCATCTTTCTGTTTTGTAAGTGAGGAACTAATACCAAGGGCTAAAACTACAGCTGATATTTCCAGGCCACAAAATCTTGTATTTTTTACCCAGGATTCCAAAATATGGGGGAGTGTGAAGTGATAGCTTATACAGAGATTGGGGCACTTAGATTTATATGAAATCCATCAGGCTCTAAGTACCTACCTAACAAGTAGTATGATCATATTCAGTACAGAAGCCTCAGTGAGTGAGGTGTGCTGCCAGGTTCCGAAAGATGATATATGAAGAAGGTGAAAAGGTAGTAAAACTAAACTTTTTTTCATTGCTTTTGATCATCTGATACCAGAGTATTGGAATTGCTTTTCCAACAGATATTCATTGTATGCCTTGAGTCTCAGACTTTTTCTCTCACATTCTTCATAAGATTTTTGGAAATTTATCATATGACTTTCCAACCCATAGCCATCTGCTATCTAATATCATATTGACATATAATAGCAGTAAGTTTGTTACTTTGCATTAGTATAGCATTTAAAACTTATGTCATTGTAATTGGTGGATTGATTTTATGTTTTAAACACTACTTCATAGTTTCTAGGGAAGGTGTTACTAATTGCTTCTTTTTATCTTGATAAATGAGGAAGCAGGTATAGAGTACTTATGTTCCAGAGACTCAGAATGCAGTGAAGGGAAAAAAGCAAAGTATTAACAGCCAGATGTTTAGATAATCTTCCATTTTACATTCATGATTCCTTTATTCCTTAAAATAGCCCCCTGAAGCAGATACCCTTACTGTTTTATTTGACAGATAAAGGAACTGAAGTTAGGGAACTTGTCAGGGACCCCATAGGCCGTCAATATTGAGTGTGGGCCCCATCTCAGACCCTTGGATTCAAAAATGTTATTATTGCACCACTCTGCTGTAATGCTTTTCTGGTTGTTACACCACATACAAGTGGTGGTGCACTTAGAAATGTTGTTAAGATAAGACTTAAGAGAAACTTATATTAGAGTTATAGCTTGCTGTAAAAGCAAGAGTTCCTTTGCTTGCCTGATCAGGAGCAAGAATGCATGTTCAACTGAGAGAATACCCTGTACCATAGTGGAACCTATCCCTTTTGACAGCAGAGTCTCATAGAGCTCAGGGTGCTACTTTGTTGGGGCTCAGCAGGAAGTTGTACATACTTAGTATGAAATTAGGATTAGAACTCACATAGTTGGAGCTCCTTGCTGCCTTTTCAATACCTCTTCATTGTGACTGTCCATTTATATAAATAATGAACTCTGAGGATTAATAAGACAAGTGTGACTTTCTGAATACACAGTTGTTACCATATGTCCACTTCCTTTTCCTAGGCTTTACAGGCCCTCCTTTTGAACATTCAGATTCTTATCTAATGCTTTTTCAAATATTCTATACAATATTTGTTTAGATCTTCTGTGTGTTCAGGTCCTGAGTAGGTTCTGGGGATTCAAAATTGTTAAGTCCTTGTTAGCCTCCACACAACCCCCCCCCCCACCCTGCTGCCTTTATGGCTAAGGCAGATGCAACATCACACAGCGGTGTCTCCTCAAACTGGAAAAGTTGATATTTGTATTTTTATGAATACTTGTATGTAGCCAGAATTTCTGTAAGACATATCCTGTGTTTTAAAATTATTTCCAGTTCCTTATCTTAGTAATAAACAGAGAGAAGATTAGTTTTCTTGAACATAAATAAATCTTTTGCATTCAACAGTTTGTAACTGAAATGCAAAATGGAACTCATAAGAGAACTGATTGATATAGCGGTTGCTTACTGTAACAGTTTTCAGATGTCATGGCATTTTTTGCAGCATGCTACAGAGTTGAAGACAAATGGGAAAATAAAATAATAGTTGAAAACACTTGCAGCTGATATGAATGTTGAAGGACAGTAACACATTTCAAGTCACATAACATACCAGATTGTTAGGAGACAAATGTTGTTTTTAAAATATTAGTGCACTATAGGTCTTAGATTAATCTTAAGTACTTTAAAATACGTCATGTATGCACTAGCATTTGATGCACATATACAGAAAATTGACATTTTAGAGCACACTAACTTTTTACTCAGAAAGCATACCCTTATCAACATGTCAAATAGAAACCAACCTCACGGTGACCTATTTAAAAAGCCAAGTCAGTTATTTATCATTATGGGAACATGACACTAACAAAACAGAATTACAGTATTTATCACTCAAACTTTTAGTTTGTTTAATATTCCCTAATGGTTTATATCACAATTATTTGTAGAAGTTTCACATGTTTAAAAATATGTATTGCTTCATTAATTCATTTCAGAGACTGAAGCTTTTCATATTTTATGGCATTCTTTACTAGAATAAAATGGATGGGCTAAATTATAGAGGTTAGTAAGAAATGAGGGCTCAAGTTGAAGAACAGTGAAAAGAGTAGAGAAGAAAAACATGGAAACTGAAAGGGAAAAGAAAGCTTCTATGATTTCACTAGATACTTCTGTGAGATTTGAATTTAAAAAGAGAAGATCAAAGCTATGTGGCTCTAGATGGGCAGATTAAATAAGGATGGAAATGCTCTCTGCTGTTAGTGTGGAGACAGTACAGATGGACTGCAGGTCATTGGTAGGGAGTCAGGAATAGTGGCCATAGTTGACTGAAGGAACAAAGGGAAGAAATGGGTCTTTATTAGCGAGTGTCAGGTAGTGTGGAAAGTACTTCAATGTGAGAATTCACATTAAACAGAGAAAGATCAGTGTTGACAAAGCTTCACTTTTTTGCTGTTGCCTTACTGCATCAAGGAGAGACTGGAAATGACTGTAGGTGTGCTGTTTGGCCCTAATTATTAGATAAAGACAGAACCCTCATGTGTAGAGCATTTGAAAATGGAAACAGCACTGCCTTTCATGGAAGGCCAGGGCTCCTGTCTTTCTGCACTCAACTCCAGGACTTTGGGCTTAATTCTCTTATCTACAAAGTGAAAGAAATACTCTTTTTCTACTTGCCTCATAGGATCCTAGGTTTATGAAAGGACTTTATAAATCCTGAAGCTGTGTGCAATGAAGAGTGTATAGTACTGATACAAAAATCAGAGCCAGATAACCTGAGAGTCGCCATATGTTTATACTTCTCTATACTCCCTTTCTTTTTGGGAGGGCGTAGAAGTGAGTGGAACAATAGAAATGGGTCACTTTAGCTAGTTTGAATGCATTTCCTGGAAACAGGGACTGAAATCCACTGCTGTTTGAGGACATTGTATGTTAGCAGTCTTTTGCCTTATGTATGTGTCCCACATGTTGACATGAACACAGGTTGAATATCCATGTAGAAAGATCTTACCTGTAGTTACAGCTGAATAATGGGATCAGACTAATGGAAAATTTATATTCTTTCTGGTTGGTTTGTTCATATTTTATAAATCATCTCTAATTATATACATTCCCTTCACCCCTGTGTGTGCACACGTGCACACACACTGAGATATAAAGATTTTATATGGAACCTAGGGCCGGGCACGGTGGCTCGTGCCTGTAAGCTTCAGCCTATGAAGTGGCTAGGGCTAGGGGTCGTGGTTTGAGTTCCACCAGGGGCCCGTAGCAAGACCTAGTTCCAAAAAAATTGCTGGGTGTGGTGGCATGCTCCTGTAATCCCAGCTACCTGGGAAGCTGAGGCTGGGGATCGCTTGAGTCTGTGGTACCCTGGGCAATGAGAGCCTGCGGTTCCACAGGCAAAAATAGCGAAACCTAGTCTCAAAAAAAAAAAAAAATAGATTTTATATGGAAACTTTACCTTATGAACTCAGAATCTGTTTCACTTCTTAAGTCATAGTTGACTACTAGTTCATACAACATTAATACAGACTTTACTATTTTTTAAAACATTTACTGGAAGACTAAACACTTGAAAGAAATTGGTGATACCACGGAATGTTATGAAACAGACATTTATGTAAAAAGAGCTGTGCTTGACGTGGATATGTGTGACTCAACCTGTTGCTCTGCTACCTTATCACACACAGTCTCTGAAGATTTCTTGGGGGATTTCTGCTTTTTCACTGCTTGATGGTAGCACCTATAAGGAACAGATTCCAGGACAACCCTTTTTATTTCTCTGCAGATGAGTGACTGACTTTCTGGTTTCATTATGCCTGCCCTGGAGCAGTTAGCTCTGGTATCTCCACTGAAAGCCCCTCTGAGTACAATTTGCTTGTATTTGTTATTAAACTTTTCCTCAACATGGGGTATACAGTCTAGCACCACACAAATCCAGGAGAAAGACATAATAACCTCTCTGCTAAGAATGGTGTATGATAGAAAAACAAATAAGACATAAAAGTGCCACAGAAAGGCATGGCACTGGTGAGAGTTTATTGGTACTGTATGGCTATCGTTTTCATTCTTTCCACCAGTGACATTACTGCTGGTTATTTTCAATGGAATGAACAAAAATGTGATAAGGAAAAGCAGAAAAGTGATAGATAACCAAAACATTGGTGTGTAAAACTAGTGAGTGATGACCAGATGTATCATCATTCTTTTCTGATTGTCAAGCAGACTTTTCCTTGATTTAGGTAGAAAGGATGAAAGAAATGCAAGCAGAATGTTACTAGGGGTAATTTCTAGAAAAATTGCTGGGGGAAAAGTGGAATCCTGGGTGGTTTTATAAACACTTGGAATTGTGCAATTGCCTTTCAAAGGTGTGTGTTACTTTGACTACAAAGTCTTGTTTAAATTTAGTCAAAGCAATTTCACATTAAACCATTAGAAGGAACAAACATGAGAATTTTCAGGTTGTTAAAACTGCTTTTAGAAAAATAAAATTTTAAATGCAACAACAATAATTAAAAAAAAAAAAAACAACTACCTTTTGAGTCCTGTTGATTGGTTATGACTTAACACATGTCGCACTATGTTCTGATATGTTTTGATTCATAGACCTCAGGGATATATATCCCATTTCATTTACCCATCACCTAGTTGCTCAACTAAGCTTTGTTCCAGTAATAAGTTGCTTATGCAATATCACTGAAGGATATTTAAACTGAAATCTAAGTGCAGTCTGTTGTGTTTTTGTAACATTGGGTACTGTTCATATGCATACAACACATTCCCCTAAAACTTACATTTTGTATTTACAAAGAAATCTCTCCTGAGATTTAAGGTCTTGTAAAACATTCTTTTCCTACAGCATGAACGAATTATTATACTCAAGGGCATTGAAAGTGAAGTGTACTGAAGAAAAGAATTTTTTCATTAAAATGCAGTTTATATTGATAAAACAGATTACTTGCATTTGATGAAATGTGAAACTTGGAGCTCCTCATGTCACTAAATCGCCAGTAGGTTTATTTTGGCAAGTAGAGTCAGTATGTAACAGATAGCGGGCCAAATATTATACCTGTTACCATTATATTAGATTAAATTGTCTTTTGGTACTTAAGTATGGTATCTGTGCCTTGACAAGCAACTGTAATGACTGGGATTATTAGAAAGTAAAAGCTGTCATGTTATCAGTTTTGGCACAGTCATTTATCAATCAGTATTTTAAACATTGACAAGTGGTAATTTAATAGGGAATGACCCAGTTGGCAGGAAGTTCTAATGACAGATGATACAAACTCATTTATCGCTAAGGGGCTCTGCTGGGCTTCTTACCTTCCTCTGTATTGTGGCTCATATTTTCCAAGTCTGGGATGTGAGAAGCCACAAAAGGGCAAATCCTATGGCACTGAGCCCAAAGCCACTCCCAAATATGAAGAACATTAACACTTTGGGAGCTAACATATTTGAATATATTACTCCATAGTGTTGGCTCTCAAGTTAAAACATGAAATCAGTAGTTGGTTAGGAATGCATGATATTCTTTCTGCTTAGATTTTTATACAAGAAAATGTAAGGTAGATTTTGAATGTAGTATAGGAAGAGATGATTTAAAAATTATTGAGATAATGAAAAAGACACTGAGGAAACACATTCATGAGAAATCTGCTGTTATTAGAATAGTCTCCTCTCTATAGTTATTGCAACATTTCTCTCTGGCTGCTTTAAAAATATTTTCCTTTGTCTTTATTTTTCGCAAGTTTGGCTATCATGTGTCGTGTCTTGTGGCTTTTTAGGTTTTATCCTATTTGGATTTACCCAGCTTTTTTAATCTGTTAGTTTATTTTTTTTTCTGCCAATTTGGGAATTTTTCAGTGATTATTACTTTAAATGTTTGTTTCAAACTCACTCTCTTCTTCTGGGACTCCAAGGACACAAATATTAGAATTTTTTGTTATATTCCCACACATTGCTGAAGTTCTGCTTATTTTGTTTCCCATTTTTCTCTCTGTTGTTTAATTGGCTAATATTTTCTGTTCAGTGTCACCAATTCTTTCCTTTGTCCCCTCCATTCTGTTTTAAGCTTATTTATTGGGTATATTCTTTTATTTTTAATTTCTATTTATGTCTTCTATTTTTCCCCCTTTTTTTGCTTGTTTTCTTCCTCCCTTTCTCCTTCCATCTCTCATTTCATTCTCAAGTATATTTATAATTGGTGGTTAAATAGTTTTTAATGTTGGCGTTTTAAAATCTGTTTCATCTCAGTTGGCATCTGTTGATTGTGTTTTCTCACTCAGTTTGAGATATCCCAGTTCTTGTTACTACGAATGATTTTCAATTGAAACCTGAACATGTTGGATCTCATTTATTTCATGTATTTTTTCAGTCTCCTCTGATACAACCCTGATGGAGATGCCATCTCATTATTACTGCAAGGTGAGAGTAGAAATTCAGGCTCTCCACTCAGCCTTTGTTGACCAGGGAAAGGTTTCTTAAGAACTTACTGCCACTGAGCCATGGCCAAAGTTACATCTCTCCACTGGGTGCTCTCTGACACCATCCCAGTGGTTTGGGTTCAAAGTCCAGTTCCCAAACTGTACCTTCTTCACCACTGTTACACGTAGGTTGCAGAGCGATACCTTGTTACAGCTTAGTTGGTGAAAATCTAGGTATGTGCTGGCAGAGTTGCAGGTTGCAGTGAGACTGTTTACTATGGTGTCTAGCTCCAGTAGAACAGTTATTTCCTCAAAGTTTTCTGTCTCACTATGCTGCTTCTTCTTTTTAAAAAAAAAAAAAAAAAGAACTAGGTCTCACTATTTTTGCCTGTGGAACCGCAGGCTCACATTGCCCGGGGTACCACAGACTCAAGCAATCCCCAGCCTCAGCTTCCAAGGTAGCTGGGATGACAGGCGTGCACCACCACACCCAGCTATTTTTTTGGAACTAGGCCTCGCTACCGGCCCCAGGTGGGACTCGAACTGCAATCCCTAGCCCCAGCCGCTTCATAGGCTGAAGCTTACAGGCACGAGCCACCGTGCCCGGCCCACTATGCTGCTTCTTTGCTGATCTTTGGCTAGAGAAAGTAGACTTTCCTTGGAGCTGTTCTTTGTCAGTGCCCATTGGCGTTTCTGGATAGCTGACTTCTCTGTTATTCAATCTGGGATCTATCAGTCAAAAAGAAAACCCAGGGAACTCAGCACTTTGTTATTCTTTAGGTGCTAAGTTCTCTGGCCAATCTGTCTTCTCTCTGCCTCTCAAAGTCTTCTTATGTTTGTTTTATATAGAATGTCTAATTTTTTTAGTTGTATTTAGCAGGAAAAATAGGGAAAGGTGTGTTTTTGTCTTTTTCCTCAAGTAGATTCTGTGATAACAGATTTTGCTACTTGTATCTCAAAATATAGCAGGAATTTGAGATGCTGGCTTCATTTGCTTACTGGCTTAATTATTATAAACTGAAAAGCTTTGTTCAAGAATGCTAGAAATTTCAGTTTGGTATAAGACTCTTTCAAATGCATACTACTATCTTAGGGTCAGGAACCAATTAGGTTGTACCCTATTTAAACTGAATTGCCAAATAGTAAGCTCCTGATATATAGATATGTGTAAGATTGAAAGTTTATTTACAACCAGAGTAAAATATTTTCCTCCTTGCTGATGAACATTTAGATAAAAGAAATTATGATTCATGACTGTTTTGTACTTATATTGATACTTATCATTCTGAAAATATTTTATTGTTTCTAAGCATTCTAAGCATCTGAATTGTTTCTTTTGGATTTCCTGTAAAGTTAATAAGGACTAGGAATGAGGAATCCTCTGCCTAGTCATGTAATAGTCATAGTACATCTGTGTGACATGGTGGGAACTCTCAGTGGAGGGAGGGAGAGAGGAGAGAGGTGAGAGGAGAATATCATGGCCAGTAGTTGCTGTCTTGTCCAGCAGTCTGAGTCACTGAGTTTTGGGGATTCAGGGAACCCACACCTGGAGAAGGACTCTGCCTATGACTGGTTAGGTGCAGTTGTAAGGTTTCCAAGTGTCAGGGCTCTGAGCAGGTGGGTCCAGCCAAGTTCATGTAAAGCATGTCAGAAATGAGCACAGTCTTGGGAAATGGGGTTCTAAAAACCACATGTGAACCTTAGTGTTACCACCTGACCTGTATTTTAGGGACTGTTTGCTGCTACAGTCCTACTTGCAATTGAACTGGGTCTTGAGCTCCATGGTTGAGGCCTGTTGGAGGGACAGGCCCCCAAGGTACAAGCCTGGCGAAAGAGGAGCATGGGGGAAGAAATGCAGATCGTCGGGTAGTTGAACCAGCCTCCTGGGTGTGCACTCAATGTGGGAGTCAAAATCTCCTGCACTCTTTTTCCTTCGGTGCTACTTCTCTGGGCTCCTTATGGTTCTGGGTCTGACAGGCTCTTAGTACCGAGCTGCAGATGAGCCAGGCCAGAATGGGCAGCACAGTTGTGCCCAGAATCAATTTGGCACATCAGCAGAATGAGGTGGAAAAACTGCCCTTGGCTGATTTTCTTTTGCTTTTTAACACTTTTCCTATACTTTTAGAGCCAAATAACAAGTGGGAATTTTAGGGAATTTTCTTAATGTAGGAAATAGTTCCCCTGAGAGTTCAGGCAATTGTGTTCTCTTCTCAAGAATGTGGGTAGATTGGAAAGGCCCTGACGTGAGAATCTGAAACTTAAGGTCAGGTGCCAAAGGGGGACTGCAGACAGGGGTCCCCATCATATCTAAGTAAGTTGGAAATGATGATGTCAGTCCTGCTGCCTCATAGGATTGTTTGAATGGAAACAAATTGAAAAAGTTTAAAAGCCAGCTTTACATGATGTTTCCTAAATCAATATTTTATTATATATTTATACTGATTCTTATACTTCTCTGCCTCATCTTTTTCTTCTGTTATGAGGAGAAAAATAACTCTGCTTTAGTAGGAAATTAATGGAGGAGACTGAACCCATAATTACTGGGACAGTCCCAGTTTGTAGTTTAATGAAATTAAATTGAGCTTCAATAATATAAAATCTTGTTATTTTCTTTCAGCTTATTCATTCTATACTCTTTTAACTAATTGAGTGTCAACTTTTCTCCCCCCACCCCTATCCCCAGCAGTTATAATTTGCTAATAATCAAATTATAATTGATAATCAAATTATAATAATAATTTGATAATATATAAATATATAGTATAAAATATATAATTATAATTTGATAATATAGAAATAATAATCAAATTATGAATCAAATTTATAAGTAAGAGGAAACTTAGAAAATTTGCTGTAGCCTTCATTAACTTGTTTTTATTGTAGCAGTATGTCTAAAATTAAAAAAATAAAAAGAAAAAGAGTTAAATAGTAAGTTTGTCGGTGATCTACTTGAACCTTTTTTCCCTCTTGTTACTAGAATTCTACTAGATTCCCAAATACCTGATTGGGATATAAATTTCAATTATAATGTCCTTAAATAGTCTTAAGGTTGTAAGCTTCATTTGGGGTGGTGTCATAATACTTAGGCACTCAAGAAATCTGTTGCTTGAATGTATGAATGGATGCCTAGATTCTTATTGTCCTTCAACTGAATCAGGCTCACATTTTGGAGCTTTCTTGGGCTCCAGTATAAATGTCATATTGTTTTTCTGATGTTTTGTATCTACTGAAAGAGTAGAGGCCTGTTATGTAACAAACTTATTTGTGTGAATGTGTTGAAGCTGATGGTGACTTACCAGAAATATATTAGTATGGAGTTTCTACATTAGCTTCACAATAAGCAAAAGTAAATGTTGCTGTCATCATCATCATTCTCATCCTCCTCCGCTTCCTCCTCCTCCTCCTCCTCATCATCCTACTCCAGAATAGTCCCCTGTAGCTATTGGTTTCCTTTGTTACCCCAGCCAGTAGGAGGCAGAGAAGGTTTGAAGGGTATAGAGGGACGTGGAGGGAGGGAGGAGTGCACATGGGGAGAGAAAACAGAACTGTGTTCTCCTCATGCTTTCCTCACCTCTTTAACCAAATAAGTTGTACTTTTTAATCTACCCTATACATATGTGTTCCTGGAGAATTTGATTTTTAAAATGATTTTACTGCTTATTTATTTATGTATGTATGTATGTATGTATGTATGTATGTATGTATGTATTTATTTTTGCAAAAGAAATGTTGTACGCATATGCTGGCTGCTGGAGGGTGCAAGATGAATATAGTTCTTTTCCTGTAAATGTGAAAATGACCATGATGAGAAGAACAGAAAAACAACTGACCACATTTGAGATTGTATTCCTAAGCAAATATTTTGTGCAAGCTTTAAAGTGAATGTATTGCTCTTGCTATCAACCAGCATGTCAGGCAGTGCACATGTGTCCTCACACCCTCATTATAATAGAACTACTAGGCTGTAATAGAACTACTAGGCTGGTTGCTAAAGTGAGGTCAAATCCTTCCGACTGTTTGACCTTGGAATACTCTGAGCTTTGTGAATCTCAGCTATTAAATCTCAAAAAGCATACCATCTCATAATGTTATGAAGACTGAATAAAATCTAGTTTTTTAATGTTAAATACCTGATACACTAATGCCATCAGTGATATATATGTATCATATAGGTATATATCAGATGCATCTATATGCTCAATATTTAACATACAAGAAGTATTAGGTGGTATCAAGCATTTCACAAACCCTTATTTTAGATAGACTTTTAACTAGGCTAGGTAAATATGTAATTGGCTCCCTCTCTGCATCGGTCCCTCTCTCCCTTCTTCCTCCCATCCTTACCTTTCTTACTGAGGTAACAGTGGTTTACAGTACTGCATGTGATTTGGGGACAAGGTTCATACCTCTTCAGTGTATGTTAGCACACCATACACCACATCCATAAATCCTCCATCTTAGTTCATGGGATTCCCTCATCAATTTGTTTCCACCCCACTCCCTCACTAGTAGCTTCACTTGTACAGTCATTTATCCACAAATGTCCTACAGTTACAAAGGATCAGAGAGGGCCAAGCAGCAGGACTACTCCTCCTATAGTTTTCTAACCATCTTTCTCGAATGAATACATACTCATGAATTCCTATTAGGCTTAAAGAGAGACTCTGGGTTGTTATGGTAAAAGTATAGATGTGATTTCAGACAAACTTTATTTAAAACCTAAGCTTTGTCATTTACCTGATTTATGACCATATCACTTCAATCGTATTCCTCATCTCTAAACTCAGTAATACACAGGAATTTTGTGAACATGAAATTCTAGGAAAAACTAGTATAGGACACCTACCACATGCATGTGTTCAAAAAAAGTTCTTCTTTCAATTGGTCTACTCTAGCTATTAATCAACTAGAGGCAACTTCTAAGAAAATTTGGATAGATATAACCTAGAGGAAAATTCTCTGTGGGAAGACAATACCTGCATTCAGGTTAAGATTATTTTGTTCAAGTGTGAATACATTTCTGTTGTATTGTTTCTAAAGCAGAAACTTAGAACAATAAGAAGACAGGAAAAAGATACCAGTCTTTGAAAGACATCTTTCTAATAACTAGAGTTATTCAACAATAATGTAGGGTGAGTGGGTATTTTTTGAAGAAATATGTTTAATATTACTTGTCAAGTTGAAGACTGTGGTGTTACAGGTAGCTAAGGGACAAAGTTGTCTAAGGTATGTAGAGATGGGAGAGATATCACATTTTGCCTAATTTGACATAACCTCTAAAGCCTTGGAAAATTATCTTGAGCTTCCCTCTTGCAAATACTCTTTGCATTCTTTCAAAGATATTTGTCTAAATGAAAATGAACTCACCAGTTAGTAGGTGGAACATTGTAGTCATATTTTTCCAAGTGATGCCTGAATGAGGGAGATAGTGAATGAAGTTAATTTCTAATTTCATATCTAATTTCTAGGTTCATTTCATGACTACATACCTAAATCAACATGTATGTGTTTAGATGTCACATTTAATAATATATACTAGATATCACTAATACAGATTAATGTTAGATAGCATCTTCAAGTATAGAGTCAGAATATATTTATAGCATTAGATATTGTCTCATCCCTAAAATGGGCATTTTTATAAGAGAGAGAACTTCAGTAATGTAAAAATATTTGGATTCCCAGCATTACTGTGGCCCCAATTCAATTGAATTTTTAGTTTAATTAAAAACAAGCTAATGTGATATGTCTGAGTATAAGAATCAAGAAAAAAGTCATTTTTCTCTGATTATTCTAGTGTTACTTAGATTCTTACTGTGAACTGAGCTGTATTTAATCTTCTTCATTTGAGTGGTGTACTCAAGCAGGAAAACTCAGGGAATCATTTGAATAATCCAGCTAGTGTAACTGTGAATATTCTTGAGACCAGTGGAAAGGTTAAATGCTTTGAAACAAGTGTACTCAGAGGGGAACACTGAACTGCGGCTCTCTGGTTTCACTGAGAGCAGAACCTGGGCCAAAAGTACTAGCTGTGTTATACAGAGCTTAATACACTCCCATTTCAAGGTGATTGCCAGTTATTATGTGATCATGAGAAGATAGATTTTAATTTCAGGAGCATTAGCATCATCAGCAGCAAATCTTTTTGCATGTGGTGTGCCAGGTGCTGCATGAAATATGTCAAGCTAGCATACTGCTTGCTCTCTACATGCTTATGATATTAAGAGTAATACAGGCTATGATAGAAATAAGCAAATCTGAAAGGTGAGGTGATTAATAACAACAGCTGAAGTGAGGCCTTATATTTATGTACCATGTTCTGGTTTACAAAGCTCTTAAGAGAGCAGAACATTCCTCCCCAAAAGGTGGTGGACCCTGTGAGACAGAAATGTTTTTGGTACCAGTTTGCCTGAAGGGAATTGACTTTGTATTTTTATCGAAGAATTCTAGGACATGGCTTAAAAGATGTGATCACAAGAAAGTACCCAACCAGAGTAAAAAGTCTCAACTGGAAATAAAGAGTTAGATCATTTTTGCTGAGTTTTGATGTGGAAAGGGGTTGGGGTAGATCAAGGTACAGGATATATGGAAGACTTAATGAAGCATATAATGTGGAAAGAAGGGGAGACGTATACTTAAGCCCTGAAATGGAGCCTGCCAAGTTTATTCAGGTGTCCAGTGAATTATCAGTAGTGAAAGAAGTGAACCAATATTTCCTTGCTGAATACTTTTTTCTCTCATACCTTACCTCTTAAGTTACTCCAACAGAGTACATGTTTTCCTTCTTGATTTTAAGCCTTTGCATATTATCCCTATTGTTTTTCTGGTATCTTCCTATTTAGGCGTAGAGTCTTTCTTCTTACTTCCTATTTACTCTTTAAAATTATAGTATCTAGGATTATCCTTCAGAAGTCCTTTCTGAGTGTCTTTTGCTTTAGACAAACAGGTCATTTGTTTTATACAATACACTGTGGTAAAATACTGCTTTTAACTTGCTCCATACCTTCATTGCTTACTTTATCACTGACCCAGACAGACTTATAGGGGGAGCTTTTAAATTAAGTATCCCATCATAATTATATATGCATATGTCATGTATAAGCATGTCTATTGTCAATTGATTTATGCATTTTCAGTCATCTGATTATAAGGTTCTTAAACTTGGAGACTCTATCTTTAATGCCTTTTAATTCCCTACAGCACTAGTACATTTCTTTACTGTTGATTTCCAATAAATACTAGTGGGAGGACAATGCATAACACATTTGGAAGGGAAGTCTGTAGCAGCTGCGGAACCACTAGGGTGAACACTCAGCTTTCATCTTTTTTTCCTGAGATAAATGGGTTGTAATTTATGCTCACTATATAGCTATCTTTAACTGAAACACCACTTACCTTGTGGAATAAATTCATAGAGTGAGAATGTCAGTGTCACATTTTGATTCTTAAATTGTAAAGGAAACTTTTAGACCAGTTGACAAAAGATACAGTTGATTAAATTTGGAAAAAATCAGTATCCCTCAATGTGCTCTATTTGCATTGTTAAACTGAGTCAACACATCAACAAATGAGGTTTACCACTTTCAAAGGTGACATGAAAGTATTGGGTGTCAGTTATATAATTACTATCTAACCTTTAGAAAACCTAGCTTTTACCCTTAACTGAAAATCTTGACATTTTGGTTGTGAGACTCACTTATAAAACTCCTCAGAATAAACTTGGAACTTGAAGGTCAGTGTAGAAACTCATTGTCAATTCAGCGTGGAGAAGCTTACATAACACCTCACAGCCGGGTCTGGTTTGCGTTAGTGCTACTAGGGCCTCACTCTTAGGAGTGCTCCATCCTCTCATTGGAGAGGCAGAGGAAACTGAGGTGCAGACAGACAGTGTATACAGATGACAAGGCAAGCCTTCAGACAGCACAGAGAACTTAGAGATGCTTGAGAGAAAACTAGATGAGTCTTGAAATACGAGCTTCAGTGTAAACATCCCCAAAGACCCAGTGGATGAAATTGAAGGAAAAGATGAGGAACTTGGAAGAGGCAGAGAGACAAATTTGAAACAAGTGTTTCTGTGACTGGAGGGGTAGGCATAAAGTGTTTTAAAAGCATTTCTTAGGAAGCCAGATATATAAAAATCAGGGTTTCTTGACAAAGGACGTAAATGGGGGTGGGACATTTTAAACACCAGAGTTTGGGGGGAAAAGGGAAATTGCACTCATCACCATATTGAAAATTTTCATCACCCAGATTATTGCAGTTTTTACATGAAAACAGGATTGTGCTTTCTCTTCCTACCCCCATCACCCCCAAAAAAGGGCAGAAAGAATTTTGAATATATTTGAAAGCAAGTGTTTGAATTAGAGCACCATAATTAGCCAGACATAGGAGACTAGAAACCGCAGAGACAGTTAAAGCAGAGAGATGGTGATGAAGTGAAAAATGCCACTGAGTGGGCAGGCAGCATGGAAGTTGAACCTGTCAACTCCATAATGGAATGAGAGTCAAGTGTTTCTATGCTTAAACCCAGAGGTCAAGTGAAGAGAATCTGTACACATGCATGGGCTGATAGGTAAAGGTAAACATTTTTGAAATGTTTAAGTAGCAACCAATCAGGTATTGGAATTCTAAGTAAATGCATAAGTCGATGGCACATAGCAGCTTGAAAGAGAATGACAGCAAACCCTGTGAGTATGAAATTAAGAATTGTTGCTTTGGAAATCTTAGCTTATGTATGGATTCTACCTGTATATAAGGGCTAAAATAAGAACATTTGACCTGCTCCCTATCAGTTCATATTTAAAAGCATGAAAAGTTAATGAATATTCCTAGGATAAAAATAATGTCTGTCACCTTAGATGCTGAATCTGTTGGAAATTATATAGGTGATTATCTGCATCAACGTGTATGTGCGAATTGAGTTTTGAAGTCATTTCCTTCTGAAGAAACTTATTATTCTTTGCACACCACTTCATTTTGGCCAGCAATAAGTCCAACTCAGTCAGTGTGCTGCAGCGGAATGTTCTAAGCTGAAATGTGCATTGGAATCTGTTTGTTTGCAGCAGATGATTTGACTAAGCTTTGATGCGCAGTCACTTTCTGACATTTGTGTATTTCAGCAGTGAACAATGTAAACTCATTTTCTGAGCACTTTGATTACTTGCACATAGCAGTGCCCAGGGCATGTGGCAGGGAAGAGCACTCTACCCACTAATCAGATAGATATGCTTCAAGCGTATTTACACAAAATAATGAAAACAGCTGTTAGATACCTTTAAACTTGAGTGTGTTTTGTTATTAATCTACTAGCCTGTACACATGACACTATAATTCTTCGCTCACTCAAGTTGCCTTTAATGACACAGTAATAAAACTGAGAGGGATGAAAGTAATGGAATTGTAGAATGTAATGCCTCAATTGTTCTACAGTGTCTTCCTTTTTGCCAAAATAAACCACAATTAGGTCCATATGGTGTTTTGAAGTTTTCAAGCAATGACCCTAATAAAAAGTAATGAATTTCTGACAAAGGAAAGCATGGCGCTCTTTTAAGCAGATATCTTCACTATTGATCTAGATATGATTGCAGGCCGATATGCTAATAGAAGAAGAAAGGTTCAGTGTGCTCAGTACAAGAACTTTCATTTGTGGTTTATTTCACTCATCAGACATTCAGATTTTAAAGGTAGAAATATTATAATCCATTAGTTATAACTTCCCTATTTCAAAGAATATTATTTAAAGCAAATAAACAGATATCCTTCAGGAACAGGAAATTTCATAGTCATCTGTAATACTTGAGATTGCCACATTGAAAGAGCTGCAAGAGTTTGTTTGGGAAAATATTTCTGGCATAATTTGGATGTTTGAGGTTCTGGTTCTGTTTATGTGGTATGTTCATGTGTTTCAAACTACTTGAAGGGATGGTAGCATTTATTCCAAGTATACCTACTTCCTATTCAAACTATCTAATCACAGCACTGAATGTGTCTGCCTAGGAATTGATTTTCAAAAATAATACCAGAGGTGGTAAAATCTTTAAGTTACCCTTAATATTGGGAAAGCATATAGGTGGCCTAGAATTGTAAAAATAGATTCAATTAGAAAACAAACTGAATAATAAGAGGAAAATAGCTATGCCTGGTGGGTGTCAGAGGAAAAGAATTTTAAAAGAAGATGTCAGTTGCAGCAACGTGGATGGCACTAAAAGGAATTATGCTAGCCAAAGTAAGCCAGGAAGAAAAAGGTAATTACTGGATGGTTTTATTTATATGCAGGATACAGAGAAACCATACAAAAAGACAAGAAAAAGTTAAAGTAGCAAACTGATAACAGAACTAAAATATACAGCGAAGGAGGGGGAGAAAGGGAGGGCAAAAATCAGGGGAAGAAAGAGTACAGGGGATCAGAAGAACAGTTACAGGTAATGTGGTAGGAGAATTTTGAATGTAATAATATATAATCGATAAAAAATTAAATTAAAAAAACAAAGAAAATGTTCAAGAAAAAAATTACGGTAATTGTAACTAGGATTATCAGCATTTTCTCTCTGCTTAATGTATGTGCTCAATTCTTCTGAATCTCTACTTCAAAAACCAGTGGCTACAAGGGTTGAGAGACTGCCCATGAGGCAGCTTTTCGATTGCCTGGCCAAATAGTTACATGCTCAATAAATACAGTTGTGTATAATGATAAACAACAAGATGATGTTGAACCTCTTCATACTCACCATTCTGTTTTTTGTAAAGAATGTTGAGTTTGGAGAACTATCTAAATACTCTTTGGAGCCTGATCTTTTTGTCCTATTTCAGGCAACTTAGAACCCTATCTGCTGCATCGAAATGTTAACTCCAGAAGGACATAAGACTAAATAAGAAATTTATTTGGTGTGTTGGTTTTGTTTATTTATATGGTAGTGCTAATCTTGGTCCTGAATTCCATTCCAGAATTATACTAACATCATTGCCTAAAGGGATTGAGTCACAAAAACCAAACCCTCAAGGGATATATATTCTCAAGTTTATTACTTTTTTTAAAAAGTTTTAAAACTTTTTTTTTCTTCTTTATGTCATGTCAGTTTCATTATTCATGTCAAGGATATTTGCAACCATCTTGACTCCAGCCAAGCAATTTCCTTTGTTGTCCCTGATTTGCATTATTCCTATATTATCCCCTTATCTTTGAGTATTTTAAAAAGTTGTTCCATGTAATAAGAGCTCTTCAAAAGTAATTTCATCTATAAAAATTATCGTTGAAAACATCGGCTCTCACTGTTTTACATACATCATGATCATCATGCTATTTCATTGATGTCTTCATGTTGCTTAGTGATGAATGTTATTATGGAAAAGTCGGTGACCAGTCTAATTTTCTCACTGTAGCCTGATGTTTTTTTCATTATTGTCACAAATAATTTTTTTTCACTGTAAGTTGATAATTTTACCTGAAAAAAGACTTTTATTTTGGTTGTTCTTTTTTTTCTTGATGATATAGTGTTTTCTTTGGCTATATGTTTACCGTGTGTGTGTGTGTGTGTGTTTGTGTGTATTGAATTTCCCTTTTATTTAAAAAGTTTTATTTAATTACAGTGAAGACCTGAAAATTTGGCTAATCTGTGAATGACCAAAATTAGGATCCCTTGCCATTGGGAAGGGTTTACTCTCTCCAGGAACTACTCTCTCCAGATGACTGAGACCATTTTTTTTTCTTCCCAGTATATAGTGAGTTATGTTGAAAATACATTTCACTCATAACGTTCATATTTTTTTCAACAGTTTAGAATGACTGAGAAAACTCTTTTCTTGAGCTTATACAAATTTAGACTCTCATTGTTTTTTAAATAGTTTGTTGTAATAAATTGATAGGTGATAAACTGCACCAGTTAAGGTTTTGACATAATGTTTGTATACCTGTGAAACCATTCCTACAGACAGAATAATGAACATCTCTGTCACTGCCAGAGTTTCTTCATGTTCCATGCAGTCTCTCCCTGTAACTTGTCACAATGTGACTCCCATCCCCATTCTCAGGCCCTACTAATTGATAAGCTTATTGCCACTTCACATTAATTTGAAATTTCCGTGATTTTTTTATTTTTAAAATGTATTTAATTATTTTCTTACTATCATTGTTTATTTTTGAAGAGTATTTGGTTTCTCCCCTCAGGTGTGATCTTCATAGTTCTTCCAATACCATAGTGCCCATAACCCATCATTATAGTCCTTTGAGATCTTCCCTCTCATTTTATTCCCTCTCCCTCCTGTGCCCCTGCCTCAGATCTATGGTCAGTTTGCAACGCTGTCTTTTTCCTGACCCTTTTTTTGGTCCAGGTTTTCCATATTTCATATTTAAGTAAAATCACCCAATTTTCTATAATTAAAAAAATACTGTCCTTTTTTTTTGGGGGGGGAGGGTTATCTGGCTTCTTTGATCATCATTATTGTTGACCCACTTGGCATATATCATTAGTTTATTCTTTTTTATTGCTGATTAATAATATTGCTGAGTAATAAGCCATTACATAGATAGACCACAGTGAATCTGTTCACTTGTTGGTGAACATTTGAGTCATTTTCAGTCTTGGCATATTGGCACATTAAGTTTCTAGTCACATTTGACTCCAAGCCTTTGTGTAGCTATATGATGGCATTCCTTGGTAAATGCACAGAATGTGTTTGGCTGTTCTCTCTTTTTTTCTAATTTAACCTGGCTAAAGTTTTATCAATTTTATTGCTCTTATTGAAGAATCAGATTTTCCTGTTGTAGTAAAGGTTACTTTTGTCACATAAAGACAAAAATGAAAGTGTTCAGATTTTGGTAGATTTTATTAGAACAAATAAAAATGCAAATGATTTGTTGCTACTTGATAACACTGACTTGGAAGTTTCTGGAAACTGGCCTGTGGTCATAGAGTAGATAGGTAAAAGAAAAGTGGAAAGGAACAAAGCAGGAGGCACCAAAGAAGCACTGTTTGTATTTTGTCATTTGATGACTGTTGCTCTAGTATGTAGATGTTGCTTGCAGAGATATAACAATGCCTTTTTATACTTGTCTTGATATGTTTCAATTTGAGCAACAGATAATTTCATTAAATAAAATCTGTAGATAAATTTCAAATCTCATTTAAATCAGTCATCTATTTTATTACAGATCGACATCATTGTAGTGTGGTAGGATTATTCAGAATTTCTTTGAAAGTCAGTACAGAATACTAGAATGATAGAAGCCTTTGAAATGAGAGGGTTTTCAGTGCTTAACTCAAATTGCAACATCTACAACCTCCAGATAATGTAATCTCAGGCAGCTGACTCAGCTTTACAAATTAGGATTCTACTTGTAAAATGGGAATAATAGTACTCATCATATACTGTGAGTGTTTAAATGAAACATTAAATTATGGGTACATAGACTATTGATCAATTCTCACTCCATATTTATCCCCATTCACCAGTTCCTACTTTCTGGTTCATCTCTACTTCATACACTAATAAAAAAAGTTAGCTCATAGAAGAGAGACTAAAGAGCTCAGGAACTCTTTACCTCCAATCCTGTTAACAACATGCCAGTAGGAAATGGGGGTAAAGAGTCCCAATTTTTAGCAAATATATAGAAATTTGAGGCTCAGTATTCATAAATGTGTGCAGCACTCTAAGCAAATGAATAATGTGCAATTTGACCACAAATTATGTAGAAATTATATTCTAAAGTCAATGAGTTTCAGTCTTATGTTATTTAAAATATCTTTGAAAAATCTTATAAGAAAGGGCCAGAGTGGAGACTGCTTCTAAGCCTTGTAGTCAGTCTCACAGAATTAGTTGTTTTCTTTCAGTGTTGTAAAAGTACTTTTTCCCTTTGAGAACCTGAAGATATAGCAGTCTTGAGTTTAGAATTGATGTCATACAAAATCTATGGATGCATCTTGACCTGCATCCTGAAAGCCACACTGTATAAAAGGCACCTGGGAACTGATATCTCCTGGAGCTCAGCTGCTTCAAGTACTCTATCTCTTGATGTAAAGTAATATTGAGTAACTGGTGCACATATTCTCACTGCCTACATTCTTAATGTTCCTTGTAATGCATGTATTGCTATATTTCTTAACAAGAGTTAATAAGTTACTGCATTTTCAATTCTATGAAGAGAAATGCTGCTCCTTCATTTTTTCACTGTCAAAGGTAAGCCTGGAAGGTCAAACTGAATGTTCAGATCCACTGCTCTGCCGTATAGTACTTGTGTTTGTATCACTAATTGTCTACACTCTTTTCCAAAGAGCGTCTTTGTGATTTTAGACTGTCAACCCACTTGACAAGGATCTAGGACTAATAGATCTGGTTCTTGTTCTTACAGAACTAAACAAATTTTTAGTGTACAGTCTAGGCCAGAATTTAGCAAATTGTGGTCAGGAGCTGATCACCTGTTTTTGTAAATAACTTTTTCGAGAACGCAGTCATGCCCATTTATGTACATATTATCCACAACTGCTTCCTCCTGTCACAGCAATGCCGAGTAATTACAATGGAGCTTCTGTAGCCTGTAAGCTTGAGATATTTATAATCTGTTTCTTTAAAGAAAAAGTTTGCTGACTCCTTTTCTAGATGTTTATATGTTTTGAGCAGAATCTCAACATGTTGTTAAATGACCATAGAGAGTAAAATGACCAAGGTGGTGGTTAAAATATAGATTCTAGGGATCCACTATGTGTGAATCTCTGGAAATAGAACCTGAGAATATGTACCTTTAATAGATACACAAGGTGATTTATACTGCACACTGAAGTTTCATACAGTGGCTTAGTGAAGAGAAAAATTAATGGTATAAACAATACTGTTTATAAATGGTATATGTACCGTAAATAAATGAATGTCTCCCGTCATCTAGAAAGTAAAGTGTCAAGAAATGGTCTGTTTGTTCTCCCTGTGCTCTAAAATATTGGAAAGACCGCCTTAAAGGAGGTTACCATTTAGTTGGGGAAAAACATTTAATGTTTGAAGAGCAATTACGA
The DNA here is from genome assembly GCA_004024945.1 of Uropsilus gracilis. Classification (NCBI taxonomy): domain Eukaryota; kingdom Metazoa; phylum Chordata; class Mammalia; order Eulipotyphla; family Talpidae; genus Uropsilus; species Uropsilus gracilis. The sequence goes on from PVHY01000234.1 coordinate 73,491, forward strand.
AAATGAAATACAAAAAAAGCATTGCAAGTTCTGAGGAAGGTATGGCCTTAGAGAAGCAGTATGGACCCTGATTCATTTCTGAATCCTGAACTGTGTTTGATGAGTCAAGATAAGCATGTAGGGTGGAGTGAAGGACAAACAAAATTGAAAATTACAAAGTACCCCTGTGACAAGGGTAAATATTACTGTGTGAAACTTTTGTTTTAGTCACATATATACATTTAGGTATATTACTTGCAGTACTGGAGTATATACTGTGGGTTACTGCCAGAAAGAACTGTTTTTGTTTTTTAAGTCTAAAAGTTCATGTTTAAAGGTAGGACAAAGAGGCAAAGTAGCTATTCCCAGAGACAAGTATTTTCCTTCTATATATGGAATAAGAATTTGGCCATTATTCATTTTAAAACAAGACAATGCATAAGTGCACAACATTGCGTATCAATATTTTCCAAATTTACATTCTCTTCAGTCTATCTCTGGGCAGGACTGATGAACTAAAGGAATTATAGTATTTTAGAATCCAAAGAACTTTGGAAACTTGATTTTATTTCTCAGTTGATAGGAAAGAGCATGACTAGAGATGCTGGTTTCTTCCTTAGCATTTTCTGGATTCTCAGAAAAGTCAAAGGCTTAAGGAACACTCATGGCTCACCAGTTGGTTAGCAATGGGTGGTATTTGCCCCCCAGGCTAGAATAAGTTCTCTCTAGTTCACACATACTCCCACCACTCTGTTTTGACTCTTGCATTGTTTTCCTTACAATAGAGAAATTTTTATATAGTAAAGAAATATTTTTCTATTCACTTATATTATTACCAGGAGCAAAAAAATAAATAACAAAGGCCAAGTGGCTGAAGTGTTAGATAGAGATTATATTTCATGTGAAATTTCAAAATATTCCTAAGAGTTTTATGCCCTAAAAAAAAAAGTTTGAAAGATCATATAAGCCTTTGTCTTATAACTCCCTCATTTAACTTTACTGCTTAACTCTCAAACACAGGCTTTGACTTGTCACAAAAACACAGCTCATCAGTGGTAGGCCCAGAATTGGAACTTCTGTCTTCCGATGCCCAGCTGGAACATAGGAAACAGTTTTCTTGGTTATCATATTGTAAATATTATAAATAAATAATACAAACATATAATATAAATAAATTTATACTATAAATCAATTATAAATACAGCATGCATTTTCATTTTTATCCTCAGGAGAGTCACCTAGTAATATCCCTCCAGTATTGCAGTTTGAAAGATTAACATTTGTTTCGATTATGCATTGCTGCATAATAAGTGACCCCCAATCTCAATGTTTTCAAGCTTTTATTATACATCAGAGATCCTGTGGGTCAGGACTTTGTGAAGGCCTGTCTGGCCTTCACAAGAGTGTGAATGCCACTCCCTGTGGCATGGAGTCTCGTGATTTAGTGGTTCTTAGCTGGTGGATGACCAGGTCCGAGTGTCTGAGAGGCTCCTTTCTCTTAGCTGGCCCCTCTGAGGAAATGATGGAAGTCTGGACTCAGCTGGGGTTGTTGGCTAGAATATGTCTCTTCTAGTTTTCTCAGGATAATTAGCTTGCTTACATGAAGCTTGACCAAAAAGTAGGTGGAAGCTATGTGGCCTTTCCTGACTTAGCCAACAGGCAATTAAACTTTGCATTCATTGGCAACCCATACTCAGAAATGCTAAAAACCAAAGGCAATTGTGACTCTCTCCAGACTTGAGGAGTATGACTATGGGTGTGTATACATGGGGGGTAAAGGGTGGAAGGCAGTACCTCTGGTATGATAAACATAAGATTGAAATAAAAATGTTTGAAGACTTGATGGGAAATTCTGCAGAGCCCATGACTGAGAGCCAGAAAACCTGGCCTGGATTCCCTTGCTGTATGTTATCGTAGGCAAGTCAGTTTTTCTGAGCTGTAGTTTCCTCACCTGTAATGATAGAGGGATATGCAAAATCACTTGTAATGGTTCTAGTGTAACACAAACACATACTAATACACACAGCACATAATTGTCTTTTTTTTTTTTATGGGTGTATACAACTCTTCTATTTTACCTTCCACCACCTTGTTCACCACCTTCCGCATTATATTGATTGAGAGGAGTGTTGGTTTACAACACTGTTATTTGTTTTAGGATAATAGATTCAAACCTATACAAGACTGTTTTCACACCATGCCCACCTCCAAGCTCCAAATAATTTTCCACCATGCTCCTATGGACCCTCAGCCCCCACTCTCCCACTCTCACCCCTTCCGCAGTTCCTACACCACCACTCTCCCCTTTTAGTTACCTCAGTTTTGCAGTCAAGTATAAAGTGTTTGTTATTGGTTTGCTTTTTTCTGACCTTTTGTTTCCTTTTACTGCCTTGTAACCATGTACACAGTAGCAATAAAGGAAGAACACTGCAGGGGTAAAAAAAATTCCCACCCATTAATGGCAAAATAGCATACCTACCCTAACCAAGTATTTTAGTTCTTTAAAAAAAAATTCTTGAGGCATTTACTGATTTTTCCAGTGACACTTTAACCTTGCTTTTTCTTTACCATCTTCCTTTAAATGACCCTAGGCTTTTCATGGTGATATTGTACCTGGGTCAGATTACTTAGATATTCATATTTACTTAGCCTTCTAAAAATACATGTACATCAACACTAAGCCCCATTTTTCCTTTTGGTATGTCTCTTTCCATAAAAAAATATAATAGCAGCCAAAAGGGCTTTTCATTGTGAGTTAGAAATCCATCTTTGAATGTGCTTTATAAAAGTACATCAACATTATGCCAGTAATGACAGTGACAAGTTTTTCTGCATCCCTGGATCCTCAGTCCAGTTAGGGATAATATTGCCACAGTGCCCAGACTTCTTGCCATGTGATCATTTCATGAGAGAATGGACATGGGTGCAAAGCACAGATTCCATAGTAGCTTTCCCTGCCCTGCTCTTCACTGAGCTCACTCTGTTCTCCTCTCTTTTTTTGTTAATCCTTATCTCTTTACTGGCATTCCTATCACTGTCTTCCTTCTTCCTGTCTTGACTTTGTTAGGTGGGAGGGAGCTAGCACCCAGTGCTTCATTACTGTAGGAGCACTTCAACTCTTCTGTATTACCTCCCTGAAGGTTTTCTCCGGTTCTACTGTCTGATTTCTCTGATTTCCACTGGGCCACTGCCTTTTTCAGAATGTCTTTGGACCTCTTAGATGCCCTGCCAAATCAAATAAATTTTTCTCTTCTACAAAAGTCCTGAGTTAGGCCATTGTAACAACATTGCCTGCTGGAAAAGTTTTTGCTCATTCAGTTATATACTTGGATTTGTTTATTTGACAGTAAAATATTAAAGGTCAAAAAAAATTTGCCTGTTGTGGTCATTCATTCACCTTGGTTTTCTCATTCTTCTGCCCCTGAACCTTAGGTCATCCTTTAGAGAGCTCAACTTTTCTCTATTGCTCTTCTCAGGAAGGGAGGAAATAAAGCAGATACTTCCCTCTGCAGATTTTAGAAAGCCTGACTTTGATCAGAGAAGGAAACTGACCAAGTTTTTATTGTGAATGACAATAGTGATCTCCCACCAGTTTTGCAATAAAGGTATTTTTCCTTTTAAAGTGAAATATTTGCTAACTCCAGACACTTAAGGGTGCAAAATTTGCTAATGACAGGCAATCCCCCAATAAATATAAGGTTGTAAAATTAGAAGGAATGTGTTTATATGTGGGACAAAAATATTTTTCAGTTGTAACACAAAATTATTTTTGAAAAAGAGGTGATACTGCTTAGTGTTTGATCCAACATGACAATTTTCATTCAAGATCCTTATGAAAGTTTCAGTGCCAGAATTTCACACATATATATTCAGAGATAAATGTTTTTGAAATTAAGAGCTTCCTTTAACAAAATCACAGAATCCCTTAACTAAAATTAAGTACTGATGATGTGCATCTGTGTTCAGTCACAAATCTAAAATCATTATTCTATATATACATATATTTTCCTCCAAAATGAATGGATTTCTTTAATTCAGTAAGATAAATTTTCATCTGTAGGAGCCTTTGGTGGTTTTGTTATGAAAGCTTGCAGAGGTGTAACAATGCCATTAGGTTATACTTAAGGCTTGGTTAACATTAGTATAGTTTGCTTTGAAAACAGGTATGATGTTATATATTGCTCAAGCTCTAACTAATAAATAGTTATGGTTTACAACTAGTCTGAAAGATTTTTTTGCTAGGGTCTCAGGGGGTATAATTAATAATCTTACTTGAAATTACACTTTTAAAATTACATTTTAAGTTGTGTGAAATCATTCATGAGAAAAGCTGTTTCTCAAAATTTTGCAAATATCATTCTTTATTGTACACTCTAACATATAGAAACACTGTTGTTGTTTTTTTTTGTTTTTGTTTTTCAACAGAGGGTTTTGTGTGTGTGTCATTTGTTTTTTGTTTTTTTTTTTCTTTTTGGTGCTTAGAGATGATTGTTGAAAAGGCAAATTATTTTGAAAATACACTTCTATTGAGAGGAGATCTGGGAATGTAAACTAGACAGAGAGGTTACATCTACAATAGCGTAATACCAGTACAGCAGCAGTTTAGCAAATTGGTATATAAACAAGCATCTGTTGCAGGAATGTAAGAATGACATCATAAAGGATGTATGGAAAATTTTAATTGAAAAAGAATGATGCACAGTTACAGCATGACTTTAAGTCTAAATTGATTTTGCTAACAGAGTAAAACTGGGATTCTTTTAAAACATTCCAATAATGTAAAGTATTTAAAATGTAATGTCCTGTTAATGTACCTAAAAATTAGACTCCAGGTCATCCAATAAGAGTACTACTTACAGTAATCCAGCCTATGTAATATGCAATTATCCTGACAATAGTTTTATTTTTCAACAATTTTGTCATAAAACAGCAGTAAGATACAATGAATTTGATTCATTTTTTGTGTGTGAATCATTTAATAGGCCATTACATCTACTATATTAGACTTCATTCTCCTTTCAGAGCTTTTCATTATAAGGCTGTCTTTAATGGAAAGAAGTTTAACCTTCCCTCCCAGATAGATTGAACCCCATAACAGTGTAAACATTCTCATTATAAAATAAAATCCCCTTCCCCAAGGGCAGTGCTATAATTATGTTGCAGAGCATTGTATGAATGTTTCTCTTCAGAAATGCTGTCTCATTCTGGCTCTCAAGTTTTTATCATTTTCAAACAATCAATAATCTTTTAAATTATAGTTTAATAAAATGCATATGATCTAGTTTAAAAATTTTTGAAGTTATTTTAATCAACTTTGAGAAGAAGTCATCAGTAAAATTGCTGTTGATTTATAAATAGGATAATTAGAGGCTTTCCTCCTAAGTACTGTTCACTGGCATTGTGGCTGTTTTTATTGCCTAGTCAAACCTCTTCATTCAATTTTAAAATTGCCTTTTGAATGAACTGCACTATGAGCTTGCCAAATAGTGTCACCGTTAATACTTTACCTCCTCTATTTCATTGTCCAGCCTGCAAATGCACAATAAATTGTTTGATAAGGGGGTCAATGAGGTTGTACTAGTTTTTAAGTGAATTATAACCAAACAGTTCAGATGATGTCACACACTTATTGTTATTGGAGAACTGTGCTTAAAAGATAGCCGTACAGTACTTTGGTTCATCTTGCACTGGTACATCAGTGTGTCCTGTCTGAATCAAGATCCTGACACTGCTGTTCTTCAACAAATTGTCAAGCTTTAGATCAAGACAAAAGAAAAAAAATGCCCCTTACAGATTTGTAAACTTCACCCCTTGTCAAGGGTTTACCAAAAGCGAGAAGTCTACCAGGTTCTTAGTTTAGAAAGAGACAGCCTGTCTTCTATGAGAATGTGTTAGACAAAGATTTCAGATGATTATTTCAAGATAATAATTTCTTAAGATGCCAAATGAAGTATTCACTGGGAAGGCTGAGGACCATATGTTGATAGTATGAAAATGCACAGTTGATCTATGTTATTTGTGACTTAGGTAGCAATTCTGTTTCCATAGGTGTGTGATATCATTGACTATAGAGTGTGTATTATAAGATTTTTCCACCCTTTGGGTTGTAGGTGTACAATTATAAACTTATATTCTTTCATGAAGGAAAGCAGGATTTTCTTCAATGCATTTTTCTGCTTATGCAGAATTGGTGAGCATTTTGAGAAATGTAACAGGCAAAAAGTAAGAAACTTTGTGCTTGTTGCATCTAAAAGCAAGTCTGTTTGTGTGTGTCTCTCCCTTTGTAACAGAAGGAATGTTTCTTATGTTTCTGTCTTCAGACAGTTGGCACACATTTCATCTCAGCAGCTGCTTTCTCTTAAAGTGCAGTAGAGTGTAGGACTGTAGTGACACCAGCATTAATACTTCACATTCTGCTATCATATGCTGTCACTGGGAAATATGGATCTAGGTTACATGTGTTTGCAGACTTTGTACTGCTGAATTATGAAAGCTGACTCTGTTGGAGGATTGTGTTGTATTCAGAGACTGTGAACTGAACAATAAATGAATGCAGTACACCGTTTAGCCTGCTAGACCATGTTCTTCTTTTTGGGCCTAATTGAGCCCAAGCTTTAAAATTTAGCAGTGCCAAATTGCTCTGGAAAATATCTTGAAATAAACATCTGAATGATTTTATTCAAAGGCATGTTTATACATTAGCATTCCCTTTCATAAGTTTTAGAATCATTATTTTCTATAGTTGTACAGATCATGGACTAAAGATCCATAAGGCAATGAAGCATATTACAAGTATTAGAAAAATGTCCCATCAGGTCAAAAATTACAAAGGAAGTTATCTTGTTACAAACAGCTTGCTGTGATTGTAAAATTTAGGTAATGCTTTAGATTTTATTTCTTTTATGATTATAATAGGCAGGACACATCTATTAAAATAACAGTAATTCCTTTTACCTTTGCATCCGAAGTGTGTTTGCGCACATACACACCACAAAACAAATGCACAAGTACGTGTGTATGTACACAGACATGTTTTTAAACGTATTGATAAAATTTCAGAAAAAAATAGTTACAGTTGATTTTGAAAGGTACTTAGAGGATAGTAAACACCACTATATTGTACACTATTATAGTAAAATATAATTGAGCACCCGTGAGTAATATTTAGGTGAAAATAAATTTAAATTTATCGATCAGTGTCTGGAGGTAGAGAGCAATAAGGAGAGTTGACACAGCAAGGCTGCATTTGTGAGTAAGAGATGGGTGGGGAGTGTTTATTAATCCTCAGTACCTAAGTGTCTTCTTGAATAAATTCACAGATTTACTTTATTTGACTTATTTATAAATGTTATTTGGTACTCTCTAAGTTGAATTGAAATTTTAGGTACTGGGGCACAGACTTTTTTTCTTTTTGGAACCTATTTTATTTCTATTGAAAATCCTCCTTGAGTCATTTGTAATATCATACAAGTGATCATTATATTTCTATTTTGTATTACAAAGCAGAGGTTCTAAAGAGTTGAAAGTACTTTTATGTATGTAACAAAAAGGTCTCAGGTTATGTAATTGCAGCTTGTAAAACTTTAAGATTATTCGTCTTTGAACGAGTTATTTAGATGGCAGGTTTCGCTATTTGACAGACTTCGATCTTCATAGTGCACTATGGAACAGTTATTATGACTGCATTGCTCACTCATTTAAAGATAAAAAAATATTGGAATTCACTTTCAATTTATAAACATATTTTCTCCTTTTTCTAAGAGTCAGTGCCAAAAGATATACCTTTTGTCCCAAAATCATGTTAAAAAATTGCATTCCTCCTTTTTGTTTTAGACAAAACAAAAGTGAGCAGACTGATTACCATTACACAGGTATTAGCATTCAGGGCACTGTGCAAAATACCATGTTTGTAGTATGGGATGGTCATTTTCCTCTCTATCCCTTTGCATCTCTGTGAGTCTGTACATCCAGACTGTAGTGAGATAAGCAGTATTTGCTTATTCCTGTTTCCTTGTAGAGGTTGACTCAGTGTCTTCAGTGTGCATCTATCTATATTTGAGCACTAATGCCATTTATTCCAAAGAACTGAGTGTCTCAGGGAGTCTACTTCCCCATCTCAAGAAGGGGAAATTCAGGGTCTCATCTTTCAGGGACTCAAGGATTTGTGTGGGGCCCATGGTACATTCCTTTGAACAATGCAGCCATTTGAAGAACAGTTGGCTGTTATTTGCATGCTCGAAGTACTGGGCAAGGCATTCAGGGCCATGATGCCTATCCCTGGGAGTTTCATTCTGTATCTGTGCGAATTGGTGCTACCTATGGACACTTGAACTACTTGGCAAAAAGAAGGACTTTACTGCTACTGTCTGGAGTTGGGATCTGAATTGCCACTGTTAGCAGATTGCAAAAACATAAAACACATCAACAGTTTGGGCAGTAGAATTAAACATGTGAATGAATCGAATGAAAGGTGAAAGCAGCACTTTTCTCTCTTAGTCACGCTTCTGTTCAATTGGGAGCCATAAAATAGTTTATATAGTCTTATCACTACTTCTTTGTGAGGACTGTAGTGACCTCGGGTGTTTCTTTGTGTTTCTCTCTCTTCACCACAGCCATCCTTTTTATAAAAAGTCATTAAATAAAACTCCTGAAAGTGCCTTTCAAAATCAGAACACATATGAGGAGCCAAAATCGAATCTACACTAAAAATATTAAATTTTCATTGTTCTTGTGCCTGATTAAGGTAGAATAGGCTGGAGGTAGAAATATAGCTTTCAATATAATAGAATAAAGTCATACTTTTAGCACATGAATTCATGTTACAAATTTTAGGTTAGCAAAATTGCTTCCTTTTAATAATATCCTTTTCCTATTCTATATTTCTCCCATTATGTACATGTGTCCAGACTTGTAGTATATAACTTCATTGACTGGTAACTTAGCTTCATGTAAATTTTATTATTTTTCAAAGGGTTTATGTTAGAATTCTTTCTGCTTAGATGAGTAAGGTAGAATCAGCAAGAAAACTCTAAATGGTAATTATCAATTAAAATTAATATGATAAATCTGGTGTCTTTTCCATATTGCTTATATCCTCAAAAGTTAATTGTACGTTCTAGCCTCGAATGTTGGCAAAACTTGAACTTTTTTCTCTTTGCATTGTAGCCTATGTCAAAAATATATGTATTTCAAGAAGGAAACTAAGGCAAAAGTGATTAGATAATTTGGTCATGTCAGAGAGAGTTAAACTTCCTCTTTATTGAGGTAATGATCATGGTTTATGATGGTTGGGTCTGTGCCCATCTATAGCCTCTGACACATTTTTGGAGAGCATTACATATACCCTCTGGATATAATTTAAAGTGCTTGCTGTAGAGAAAAGAACTCCAGGCTAGTGGTTGGCGTTGAAGCACTGTTTCTAACTAGCTGTGTGTGTGGTCAGGCCGTCATTTAACCTTTCACGACCTCAGTGTCTGCATCTGTGAAATGAAGTCGCTGAACTGAATTATATCTCAAGGTCCTCTAACTTTTAAATTCTGTCATTTTCTATTTCTAATTAGAAGTTTGGTTCTGTTGCAGTTATGTAAGATTAAAAAATACACAAATTCCAGCAGTTATTGCTTATCTTTAATCATTATCATTCCCAGCAGTAAAGTTAAAATATTTTTCAGTTTTGGAAAAATGATTTTTAAAATGAGATTGGAAAGTGCTCTGTGTTCTTCAGTTTGCATAGCTAGAACAAATAGAGGTTGAAACATAGATTGCACTTAATGTATGATTTTTAGCTTTTGCTTTTTTTCTTAAACTTCAAGAAACTTACCTATTTTAGTATTATTCAGCATTAATTTTGTAATTCTTTACATTACCTAAATATTACAATTATTGCATAATGCAATATTACAATAGATAAAATTAAAGGTGAGGGACTTCCCTGCTTCCCATCTGTGCACCTCAATTCTTAAAACTATGTCAATATTTAAATATGTTCATCTTTTTATTGTTTTATATTTATGTTGAGAAAAGACTCTGCTCTTCCCTCTTGGTTTGTAGTTATTTTATGATTGTGTGATTTGCTAGTAGATCAAAGAGGAACAGTTTCTTTTGATTGCTATTTGACTTAGTCAAAGGGGAGTCTTGAATAAGGTGATCAATACCTGATGACTATTTCCAACTCTGCCTCCGATGATTTAGGTAAGTGCACAAAGTACTGAACCAATAAAAAACTCAGTCTCTTCATTTGTAGAATAAAGATGATATTCTCTCTCCTTACCTCAGACACAGTGTCATGTACCTTCCAACTATTTAGTAAATGCGTGCAGAACTCATCAGAAGTGCATTGTGGAATTTTTGCCTTGTGTTCAGTTCATTTTTAGTTGTGTATATAAGACTACATTATCAGAGTTGGAGGTTGGGTAAAAAGAGTGAAGAGAAAAATTGTTTGACATGCCTTTCTGTGACTGAACTTTAATTTCTTCATTCAGCTGAGGTAGTCACTTGTGAATCTTCACTTGGCCACACAAGCATTTGTTCAAGCTTAATGCTATCAGGAAGTTGAGCTGACTTCATTGGAGAAGGAATGGAGGTCCTGCAGTTACTTTTCTTCTATTCAATCATAACTTCATACTTTTCTATGACTCTATAAAGTACCCAGAACTTCTTGGACACCTGTAAACAAGGTTTAAAAATCATCATCCATCTATAATTGAGTACTAAATCCATTTATTCCAAAGGACATAAAATTTGGAATGATTCCTTGAGATTGAATTGCAATATACTTCCAGTGCACCATTTTTCTGTCACAAGAAAATAAAAAGAATTGCTTGACAAATCTGTTAATCTGTACTATATTGTGTAATTATAATTGCCAGGAAATTCCACTTACAGAAATAATCCTTTTCTTCATTCTTAAAGATCAGAGTCCACAAGTCTGCATTTTTATAGTATGTTTCAAATATGTTGGATCACAACATCTAGCTGTCCATTTGGATTGGCTGTGCTACCAAGTTGCAATTTCCAGTTAGCTTAAAGGGATCAGATAATTTATGCACACAGTATTGTTTGATGTTAATAAAGTTTATCCGTCTCAGAGGATCTCACCAAGGGAAATCAGTTTTAATACCTAGTCATTTGAGTCTAGGTAAAGGTGGAGAAATGTGGCCATAAAGCAAAACTGTTCTGTATGTATGTTTCAGAATGTCCTAACTAATTTTTAAGCACCTTGGGAGTCAAGATCTTGTTCTTACTCCCTCTCTTCCCCAGAAGACAAGAGTATGTGATGTATAGTTCTAGGTATTTGACCAATGGTTGTTTTTATTAACCTTTAAAGGTAGTGTTAGTGGGACTAATAAAAATGAACTCTATGCTACAAATATAAGAATCTTGTCTTTGTGTATTCAAATTAAGAAAGTTTTTTCTGGGGATAACAACTTTGTTGTTAAGCCAGACAAAGTCTGTAAACCTATTATTGTTTACTTAGGACTCAAGTTAGAGGTTTTTTATTTAGATTGTAGTGCTGCTCTCTTTGATATTTTATGTCTGGGCTCACGGACAAGTTTGAAGACAGGCCACCTTCCTGAGAAATAGGTAACACAGATCCTGTTGAGCTTCTGGACAGCCATAATTGTTCTACCTTAATTGTCAGTGCCCCACCTGGAGTAGAACCCTGCTCCTCCTGGAAACTGAAGTTAGCTAGTTGATTGATCTTTTGGACAAGTCAAGTCACTTAAGCCAGTCTCCAAAAATGAAAAGATGGATTAAATGATCACATCCAATTTTAAAATTCTGTGAGTCTTTAAGATAGTCTAAATAGTTGAAAATGTGTGCGCTCTCTTTTGTGTTATACTGATGAGAAAATAAGATAATTTTTATATCCCCCCCCTCCCCTCCCCACCCCAGCTCCTTTATGTCAGGATGTGCTACAGTGACAGGAAAGAATTAGGGCAGCAAGTTATAGGGAAAATATGAGATGCACCTCTTTTCCTTGGACATCAGAGTCTCATTTTTCTTCCATATGAAACTGACCAAGTAAAAGGCAAACTAAATATGAGGTCTCATTCTTGATCATCTACAGCTTGAACTTGGACTAAAGTTGTTTGCTCTCTGATCCAGAGTTTTTGGATGCGTGGCATTTCGTGTGAGCAAAGAAATAAACACACTAAAAAGGTTGTAGAAAATTGTAGAGTAGAATCCCTGAGATGATTTATTTTTGGGCTGGGTTTAGAATGGCAAACAGATGCAAAAACTTTTTTCTGGCTTTTGTTTTCTAAGTTGGCTGTACCCTTGCCTACAAGAGGCCTGGATTCTCTAACTGTTTTCCCCACTCTCTGCCTTTTGGTGTGAACTATCAGGATTCACTTTTTGAGTAGGATCTTTCCAAATACGTTTGTTTGATTACAAGAAAGTGTGTCTAGTGAATGATGCCACTATTATTTTGTATAATTCATTTAATTAACTTTGCTCCATATGAGGCAGGAAGACAGAGCACTGAATCTGCCCTAACCAACATTCAGCTTCCCAGAAATTTGGAGAAAATGTTGAGCTTTTCGTCCCCTCTAGATGGACATTAGGGTGAAGGCTTTTTCTGGGAGGAGTTCCAAAATCATCTCAGATGTGTAGGTTTTGGAGGCTATTCAAAAGGGCTGCTCCATGGAATGTGAGACATTCCCAAGGTCAAATTAGTTTATTTAGGCAGGATTGTCAGTAAACTACATGAAAAGGAAAGCGAGAATCCATTTCTGTAAACTTTAGCCTTTTCTGAAAACATGTGCCTAAATCTAAAAAAGGGTAATGGTTGTGAAATACAAAACTCTATGAATGTGAGCATAATCTGGATTAATTTTAAATAATTAATCATTTAATATCTCCAATTACAAAAAATAAGTTTCTTTAAAAAAAATAGCATCATATGGAGCTAATCATAAAATAGAGATCAGCTCTATTTAGTTTCCAAGATTGATATTCTTTCAAATGGTAAAATGTTCCCAGGCTTTTTATTTCAAAAGTTAAAAAAAAATTTAAATGTCAATGTATTTATTTTGATAAGCTTTTTGAATGCAGATAATTTTATGGGGGGGGGTTAAAAAGTTTGTTTCTTTGTAGGTTTTTGATCTTTTTTCCTTACCTGCTAGTCAATCAAACTGTTTAGCTTTAAGCTAAGGACTTTCACAAAGTCCTATAAATAACAGCCTTCTCTTCTCATTTAAAGCCAGCAGGACATCCCATCATGACTACCTCTTAATTAGATGATATTTTGATCTGTGTTCCTATTCATTAATGCTTTGTTTTCTCATGTCATGTCAGGGTACTATTTACCCACTAATACAATTTCGCGACATGTTCCTAAGAGAGCTGAACCAGAGGATATTCTCTTTGGCACAGGGTTTCCACTATATTGGGTTGATATAAATTCCAGATTTATATGAGTGAAATGTCATCATCCTGGAAAATACTTAATTTTACGAAGTAAAGAATTTTTAAGAAAAGCCTGTCAAACACTAGGAAAATTATTCATCTCCTAACTTCCAAATCATTTTTCTGCTTCTGATCTAAGATGGTCCATTGTCTTAACACAGCTCTCCTTGCTGCCGCTTCTGCAGTTCTGTGCCTGCTATTTTTTCTAATATTTAATGCAGTGCTTTTTATGTTCCTCCTTTTATTTCATTTTATGTTGTATTGCGCTATGTATTTCACTGTTGGATCTAAATTGGGGAAGGGAATCCTGCTTTGTCCTTGTACTATAATGAAGATAGAGTTTGTTAATATAAATGTAAACTGCTGTCTTAGGTACATCATCACATGAAGACTGTTTCATAATTGAATATGTTGGTACTAGATACATTTAGAAAATTACAGTCCCTAAACACCTACTCAGAGAGAGAGATGAACTTAATGGTTTGTTGTATACAGTTTCATTTTAAAATATTTTAGAAGAATGATTTGTAAGAAGATGTACAATGCAAAGTAATGATGGTAACAGTGGAACAGTTAAAGGAAAAATATATACAGCAATTACATTCAACATTTATTAGGATCTTTGTTCTTGGAAAGTTAGATATTTTTGAGGATATCAAAGTATGGATGGTAAAATTAGATTAGATTGAGAGGGAGAAATAAGTTTCCAGAAGGACGTTAAGGACATATTACCTACTTTAGTAAACGTAACTATAAAATGTATTGCTTTTTATTAAATTATCTGCCTTCACAGAGTGGTAATATTTTAGAATGTACATCGAGTATTAAAAATGATGAGATGACTACAATTTGAATGCATTTTCCTTATTTTTCTAAGTATAATGGGGAAATATGCATAAGCATGCCTTCAATTAAGAACAGAAAAGGTAATTTTAAATATTGCAGATGTAGTAAATACATGTCCAGTAAGAAATGTGTGCAAATTGCTGATGGCTAATGCTGCATTGTCAAAATTCTTATTAGTCAACATTTAAAGGTTTAATGTTGAAAAGAATGTTTCAGAAACATGAAATATTTGGAACAAAAACATTTTGTTGTCCTGTACTCAATTATTTTATAATCATTTCAAAATTTATATAAGCATCTGTGGCTTCTCTGGTCTTTGAGAAAAGGAAATTATCCAATTTTATGACTGTTTTTGTTGATCAGAACCATTATTCTTAATATTGTCCGAATATGAATGCGTTATGTGATAATGCATAGATATTCCATCAGTAAGAGAGCCTTGAGATTATTTGTTTTCTAATATATGGGGTAATGGAACTGTGATCTTTAGGTCACATATTTCTTTTTCAAAAAGTGACTCTTCTTCATCTCTGCAAATACACATTTTTGAAAATAGAGCTGTGTTTAAGAATAGAAAAGACATTGTTTAGAAGGAAGGTGTAGGATTTTTAAAAACTAAAAAATCCCTGTAACTTTGACCTAGAACTTAGGAAACTGAATTTCATCAAAGTTAAGCATTTGCCCTTTTAAAAACAGTTCAGCAACGTCCAGTTCCTCAGTAAAATTTGTGTCATCAATACTAGCGAGACAATAGCATGATGAGAGGAATAAGAGGGAGCAATTGGATGCAAGGTTATGTTGTGATTCTCTGTGGTAAAATAACTATGGTGGTCACTTGGATTTTAGCTGTACTTTCCATATTTAAAACTTGTGGAAAAGAGGGGTTAAAAAGGCTGACTATCTCTGTACCTTAATGAGAGAATGATTGCTGTAATAGTATCAAAGATAAACCAGTATATTAGGAACATGAAATGATAAAGGGTGATAATGTGCCATTCTTGAGACTTCTTGGCTCTTACCTAACACATCAGAAAGTGATTGTTGAATTTTAAATAGCCATACAAATGGATGACATAGAAATTTAACTTTGCTTTGACCTTATTCTAATTCACAAGATGACTGCAAAATGACTTTGTTGCATCTGAATGTATGCTGGATGCTAAATCACTCCAGAGTATAAAATCTTTGTTTTGGCATAATGTTGATGCATAAACATTTGTACCCCATACTAACCCTATAAACATCACAATCCATCAGTACAATTACAAAAAAGATTGTTTGTTTTCACACTTAAAGCAGACATGAAATAGAGTGTCCTTAACTTAATCACCACCTTGATTTACCACATTTGCATATATTTGCATATTAATTGGACTACAGATTAAAATTGGTTTTGTAATTTTAATTAAGTGTCCACAAAGGTAAATGATTAGAACTGTTTAAAATACATTCTGACATAAATAGCAGTAAAAGCTTTTGTGATGATGTTTTTGTGGAATTACATTCAGAAAGTGGCCTTTTTATGATAGTAATTTTAATCTTAAATAGAATTATACAGTCAAACAGAACTGTGGATTCATAATCATTTTTTTCAAGATTCATTTAATATTTTGCTGATTTGCAGCACTTGATGAAAATGTACTGTAGGTTTAGCTGATTGCAAAATTAGGCCTCTAGAGCTGACAAACTGAGGGTTTAAACCCATAGTCTTTAGATGCCTATCATATGTGCTTGAAATGTATATATCTCATTCTGTAAGCCTGTGTGTTTGTGTGCATGTGTTTTAATGGAATCAACCCATATAACCCTTTTAATGATACACCCTTTAAAAAGAGAATTACCTTAAGGGACCATCACATTCCCAATTTAAATTAGGAAACATATAAAATGTTTAAAGATCTCTTTGGCTCCGGTACCCAGAAGAACCGTCCTGGTGTTGACACAGGCCAAAATGTGCTGACTTAACAGGTCACCCTCCCCGGTACATTCCCCATGGAGATGGCACTCACAGCTTGAATAAGATAGCTGTTGGGAAAATGTACTTCCCTCCCCTCAAAACCTGGGATACTTAACGTGTGGCATGTGCTTTCTGTTATACCAGACAGAAAATTGGTTTTACCAGAAGGTTACTGGATGCCTAGCACCCCCTTCTTCCAGCTGGCATTTTTCTGTTTGGATCATTTTAAATGTTGAATCCTGAAACCCTCCCCACTCCCAGCTGCCACCTTCTTCCCTGGCGGTACCCTAGACTCAGCTCCCTAATGTTTTCTTGCACCCAGCTGCTTCTCTGCCTGCCTGGCTCCTGGCTATGTAGAATGGGATGGGATAAATAAGCCTTTTCTTACTAGTCACCTCTGAACAATTCTTAATTGGATTTCTTTTATAAGCTATGGTGTCTCTAAGTTTGCAACAAATTCATCAAATATTTTTCCCTTTTTAAATCTTACATGTGGTTATAATGTATACACCCTTACACACACATACACATACACATACACATGCACAGTACTTCTAAGTTTATGAAAACAGGCCTGTTAGCCTTTTGACTTTCCTAAATCATAAGTAAGGAGATGATTCCTTAAATATAATTCATTACACTTTAATTTTGAGTCAATTTAAATGAAAATTGTTTTATACTAGTATATTAGAAAAAGCAAACTTTTGGGAGCTCCAAGTATAGTGTCAAGTCGCAGGGTTTCTGCTTCCTATATATGCTTTCTACATTGGGTTATTGTGAGATTTGCAAATATATTTTGAAATTTTACAATATATTTTGAAGGCAGAGCAAATCAAATTTGCCAGTGTGTTTGTTTTGGGGTGTAAGAAAATTATTGGATGTGACACCAAAATTGTTGGCTTAAGCAAGTTAGGTCTCCCCTGTTTTGGAAGCATAGGGAAAAATATGGCAGAATCAAATATGGAGGGAAAGAGTTAAGTGTTGAAGTCAGACTTGTTGAGTTTGTGATACTTTTTAGACATAGAGAAAGCAGTTTACTTTTATTCAGAAATTGTTTTGTGTAATGAAATCTTTAAAATATTTCTGTGTGCATGTGTATGTATGTATATATTCCCAAATTGCATTTGAAGAGTAAGGGACTCCATTTTCAGGTACTGGAAAATCATTTCAATGTATCATTTTATTATTAACATTGTTTTAATGGTTTGTTTAAGAGATTTAGATTTTTTTTTCCTCAGTGCTTCTAATCTATTTTCAGATTCATTTCACAGTTGAAGCAAAGTTTTTATGTGTACATTTTATTGGGCAATATGATACTCTAATATATGACCCAGAAAGTACATTAAAAAAAGCAGAAAGGAAGACACCAAACATTTCCCCTAGCTTTATTAGTTCAAAGATCCTGAATGAAATATTCACAGGAGAGAATGACAAAACAAAGAAATTATAAGGGGGGTAGCGGACTAAAGGAGGGGAGAAGAATAAATGAAAGAAAGAGAAATATGAATAAAGTTTACATGAATCTACAGCATACAGTAAAGAATTTTACCATCAAGACTAGTGTTTCCCCAGGAAGGGTGGGAGGGAATGAATCCCTGGGATTAAAAGATGTGAAACTTATAATAAATAAATTTTTTTAAAAAAAGATTAGTGTTTCCCAATGTCTTTCCCAGAACATGAGCTGCCCACACTGCCCTAAAGTTAGAGAAATTATGCATTAAAGCAAGTTCTTCTTTGCTTCCTATTCTCATTGGCATCTTGTTTTGAGCTTTACTTACCTCTGCTTCATGGACCACGTAGTCCTTCCCACTCCAGCATGGCTCTCCTTCCTGGACCACTTTTGTATATTTACAAAACACATTCCCTTTGTAAGGACTCTTCAAAAATCTTGCCAAGAAGGAACCCATTTTACTTTCTTTTACCCAGTTTATTAGTAAGACTCCTAATGTAGGTTATCTTCAAAACTTGTACCTTGAGGAAACTTTAACAGAAGGAGTTTTTACTGTTTTTCCTGTGTAGGCAGGAAGACATCCAAAGGGTAGTATAGTACTGTGCATGGGATAACAGTGTTCCCATCTCTGATCTGCAAGGGCTAATTGCTAAACACTGAAGAGAGTCAGTTAACTCAGAAAGCCAATCTTTGTAATCTGAGTGGAAAGAGTAGTCAAGAGATCTGGATGATCACTCGTGGATGATACAGTGGTGGAACTTTGGGGTATGTAACAATGTTTAAAAAAATATATGAGTGTATGTAAATATATAATGTGTGTTTAAATATGTATATAAAGTGCAAAAATAAATAGGTAGGTAGAGATAGATAGATAGATAGATAGATAGATAGATAGATAGATAGATAGATAGATAGATAGATGATAGATAGATAGATAGATAGATAGATAGATAGATAGATAGATAGATTGATTGATTGATTGATAGATGATAGATAGATAGATAGATAGATAGATAGATAGATAGATAGATAGATAGATAGATAGATAGATAGATAGATAGATAGATAGAACAGCAAATAAATGCTTTGAAATCTGTTTCTTTACAGTGGTCTGAAACCATCCAGAAACAGAGGCAAAGAAACTCTTTGATACAGTGCTTTTGATTCAACTTGCTGAGGTGCAGAGCAGGGTCAGGAAAGGTGGAAAGTAAGCATTGAGAGCCACACAGAAGACAAGCCACTCCACCTCAGGCTTGCTTCTTAATTTCTCAGGAATAACTCACTTTTGGTGTTTGTATGTTTTATTTTATGTTGATTTGGCACCTAAGAACATCTCCAAGGATCACAGCGGTTCTGTGAGGTGCAATTTAGAATATAGCGATAAGTAGTTTTCATAAAATGGGGTGCTTTAATGGCAGAATAGTTTTGCTCTTTTAAAAATTAAGCCTAAATGTCCTCAGTTGGGACATAAATGCTCCAACTTTGGTGTTAGCTCATTACTTTCTGATCGATTCATCTATTGGATCAGCATGTTTATGTTACTTCCTGGCCTTAAAAGGCATCTGCATTGTTGTCCTTATTCTATATTCTGCCCACTCTCACCTTCCCAACTCCTTATCAATATTTACCTGTTCTGGGATCCATTTTCCTTGAATGCAGTTTTCCTCTAGAGAATCTATTCAGTCTAGTTTTTTAAAAAATTATTATTGAAGGCTAGTGGCCATTGCCTTGGAGAACATATTTGGGAGAAAAAAATTTATGGAGCTTATACACAAATGTTTCTCTACAAATTTTAAATAATGTGACTCATTTTTGCACTGAAATACACAGGGTGTATTCTGTGTGTTCCATATTGTCAAGCTTAGCCTAATCGTTTCTACATGACCATTACTGTGAATATCTCCTACTGTATTCTGCAAAATAAAGTGTCTACATGTCTCTTTGATGAGCAGAGTATACATTTTGAATTCTCAAGTGCAGGTTCCCTTGGATAACTTTCCAGCTCACAGGTGAAGCACCTTTGCAGGAACCTCCAATAATACAGTACATTGTCTTTATATACTCAAATTATTCAATGAATAATTTCTAAATAAGTTTAAAATGCCATAATTATTCAAAAGAAATTATTTTTTATACAGATCATATAAATCAATCTGCTTTCTAGTATATAGACCACATCCCTTATACTTTCTGGATGTGGGTAAAGTAGAATGAATGAAATCCAATATCTCCTTTATCTTTTGCCAGAATCAGCTTTTTCTACCACTTTTATGCTTTCTTCTATACATATGTTTCTTTTTATTTTCTCCTCTTCCTTATTCACTGTGAATTCAGAATTAGGTTTCCTCTAAGACTAGTCAGTATCTTTATATTACTTCTTATGCATCAGTGAAGATTCAGGTGCTGGTTTTTTCTTTATTATTTATGCTAAAAGACTGAAAAAGGCACTCTTTTACTAAATTAGTAATGAAAAATTATTTTTATAATAAGGTCAACAAAGCATTATTACTGTAGGTCATTGGGCAAGACTTAGAAACGTTTTAATTATAGTATATTTCTTACAACAATAATGACATTTGGCCTGTGTTAAATTTCCCATTAACTTCTTTGCCTGATTTTCATTAGGCATACCCTGAATTCAGGGCTTAGATGTTAATTTTCCTGGCACTAGAATGGTTTATTCAGATTACATTGATTCTCTTCCTTGAAGGTGTTTTGTTGTTAGGGAATGCTGAAGCCAGGAGTTTTCAAAAGCATAGAAGTAATTTCAATTCCTAAGAGCTGGTAGGTATTTTTCTTTAAATTTTTTATTTATTTATTTATTTTTTGCCTAGCTTTAAAATGGTAATCACTTAGCAAGGTACCATATAATTTTGGGGATCTTTAAAATGAAAATAAGCTGCCATGAAATATATTAATATTCAAAAGTAATATTTTAAGTAACAGATTTGGAATTTCAAAATTCCAAATCCCTTTGATAAAATTCCGAAGAACTTTATCAACCTATATTTCCTCTTTATGAGTCATGTTGATTTTTAAATAATAGAGATATTAATATTTTTAAAAACACAAAGACTATGAATAAAAATATCAGGGTTACTTGACTGAAAATTTTCAAGTGACTAAAACCCAATTTCAACTATTCAGTCATTTAGAAGGGGGGATGGAGAGGGCAAAGCCATTTATTTGATCAGATACAAATTATCTAGACTTATCCTGAGGTCATGCATGGCTGGATTAAGGAGTTTAAGTACTATTGTTAGAGTTATATCTTTCTCTTTATCCTTCAAAATGCCTTTTTCCTTGTGATGACTAAGATGGCCTTTACTTGTTCCTGTTTTACACCCTAAGAACAAAACATCTTGGTGAAAAGGGAGATCTTGCCCAATAGCTCTGTCTATGTGAATTACCCTTGAAATGACTGATGTTGGCTAAAACCATCCCAGTTATTACAATTATTACAACTAATTATTATATGAACTAATTTTTACAATCTGGTGCTGGATGGGTGCTTGTTTGACTTCATAATGTCACCTTTTTGAGTTCCCCACTTTGGGAAAGGTTGCAGGAATTGGTTCTGGGCAAAGTGTCAGTCATTCCTCAACCACATAGAATGAAGTTCTCATAGGAAAGAGAAATTCATTAAGGGTAGAAGGAAAAGGGCAGGGAGTCAAGACGGATGCGAAGAGCACAAGAGACTGGTGAAGAATCATAGGTGCTATGGTACTGTGAGAACTACCAAGAGCTATACCTGAAAGGAAAAGTCAAATACTGTACAAAAAGACAATTATGTAAGAAAATACATAAATGACTTTAATTTTTTTTAAAGGCAGAACCACAAGAAAATCACTTATCTTTCTGATAATTTCAGGTGGCTATATGGAAATTGAGGGTATTGTTTTTATCTATCACAAAACTCAAAAAACATTATCTGCTAATTATGCTCAAGTTACACGCAACTGGAGAATGATGAGCACTCAGTAAATATTAGTAGAGAAGGACATTTTGCTATTTCTATTTTCATCATCATCTTCATCCAGTATTACCTACTAAAGTAGAGTTGCTAGAACAAAATAATGTTTTCTCAAACTTCTCAACAATAAAAACAAAATCATTCAACCTTGAAATGTTTTGGCCTCATTTTTCTAGATTAAGTACATAAATTTTAAATTCTTATATTTAACATGGATACTGTTTTGGGAACTCTAACTTCAAGGTTATAAAAAGAGCAACTCATGAAAGTAATGTTACTTTATTATATGATGATATGATTCTCTACAATTATTTTTCAATAGTGATTTACCTATAGCTATCACAGTCCTTTTTTATTATTAAAATGAATAAAGTCTCTATTTATATTTCTAGAAAGAAATAGTTTTTATGTTTTTAAACATTTTGAGTGCCATGAAACGATAATTGTTAATTTGTTTCTGTTTTCATATTTGGATATAACAGTTATTTTGGAGTCAAAACCACAGTAGTTTTGAAAGCTTAATTTTCAATAATTTCCTTTTCTTAAAAGACAAGCTGTACAATTTCTCCATATAGAGATGTTCATTTGAAATTGATGTAAAAATTATAACCTAGCAAAATAGCTCATACCTACAAGAGGAGATTACAAATTTTGGTTATGGGGAAAGCCATAGTTATGAGACTATCTGACTGATAGCATTTTCTTCCTCTGGTTTAAGATGCCTGGATTAGGTTAATCTTACATCTCCATAGTCTATATTTGTAAATTATATATGTATATATGTATGTATTATATACATATATTCATTATACTCAAACTGTGGAGCACCAAAAATAGATGAGATATGCCTTAGATAAAGGAACACCTTTATGTATTCTTGCCCACCTCTGGCAAATTAGAGATGGTTTCAGCAGTC
Source organism: Uropsilus gracilis (assembly GCA_004024945.1). Lineage (NCBI taxonomy): Eukaryota > Metazoa > Chordata > Mammalia > Eulipotyphla > Talpidae > Uropsilus > Uropsilus gracilis. Next base: position 96,022 of record PVHY01000234.1, read on the forward strand.
TCTTATCTGTGACAGCAGCCCCCTAACCTCCTAGAAATGTCCCACCAGAGAAGCATTTCCCTGAAAGATAAAGGTGTTTACCACCATGGGTGATTTTCTGCTAGATAATGAGTCATCACCCCCCCCCCACCCTCCTACCTGATGTGCTACATACCACTGGATCCTGCATTTTTCCTTCATATTGCTGCATTGGAACCATTCCTTTACCAGGGTATTTAAGGGGACTTGAAACCTATAATCTAACATGGGCTGGACACATGTTCACTGAGCCCCAACCTATGACTTGAGTCCATCTCTGTCTTGGATCATCTCAATCTCTCCCATCCCTTCTTCTTTTTCCCACCCAAGGCATCCAACATCAAGCTACTTTTTTTTAGTGGTACCAAATACTGTAGATCAATAGATTTAGTAAACTATTTTTCTTACTATTTCTTGGAGACTGATGAGATAAAATTCACAAAATATAAGTGTGATTTAAATTAAAAAGTGTTGAGTAAGGAATGGTGACTGGAACTCAGATTCTGGTGGCAGAGACTGAAAATTAGTTAAAATTCTTCCAGACACTGTGAAAGCTATAGAAAGAAGAAAGTAAGCTAATAGTAAAAGCATAATGGGATTGTGGTGGTAGATTTTCTAGGAAGGCTACTTTGAGAAGGTGTTACTAATACCTGAATGACAAGAAGGAACTGAAGGATGAACATTAGCTTTGCCTGCATAAGAAATATCAAACGACACACACTAGAGTGGAAATAAAGTAAGGAGAGACATATAGGCAGCAGGAGTGTTAAGGTAGAAATGTTCTTCTGATATTGATGAGTTTTATTTCATTTTGAAATTCACTGGGAGGCCTTTGGAAGGTTGAATAGGGGCAAGACACGATTTGATTAATTGGTTGACTAGATAGAAGATGTTGGCATTAGCCCAGATTAAATATCATCCAAATCATTCATTCCTTTCTTTTATTTCCCCAGTTATTCATTCTTTCTTCTGAGAACCCATAGCTCACTCTTCCTTTATGTAAAAAATATTTATGAAGTCAACACCATGTGCCAGATGGTGTACTAGATGCCCTGATATAAAGATGAATGATATTATTTTTTTTCTGTCCTTTAATGAGTAGACTGTCTGCTTGGGCACAGTTGGAATCAAAGGAGAACTTAAATCTTCCTGTGGAAGATTCCTTGAATGACTATAGCTAAGGCTTAAGATTTTGTAGAAGTTAACTGGGTAGACAAGGGAACTAACTAGTATTTTAGAAAAAGGAGATAAAGTGTAAAAAATAGAGATGCTAAAACTATGGCATGTTGGGTAAAAAATTCTAGGCTACGGGGTTGGAAAGAATGAAGATATGAGTTGAATGAATGTAAGTGCTGCTAAGCACTTGGATGTCAGTATCTGAAGACTCTCTTTGCTGTGCTAAGGAGTTAGATACTGAGAGTCAAAAAAAAGATCCAAGCAGGGAAGAAGCACTATCAGCTTCTTGTTATATATTTGAATGTGGTGGAGTTCATGAATATGAAAGGAAAAAACAATTTGAAGGATATTATGATAGTTTTTTATTATGAGAGTTATATAATTTCTTTGTATTAGATATGAGATCCTAATTTTCTGTACTGGAAGAGATAAATGGACAAAGACAAGAAATTAAGAAGATTCTAAGAGACTTGGTACTTGATGGATGGGGATAGCTCAGGAGAAGGAGGAAGGTGGTAACAGATGGTACCATTTAATAGAATAAAGGAAAAATGAGCAAGGTTTTAGGTAACAATTTTGAGCTCTGGAACTGGGAATGGGAGGAAGGAACACCTCTGACTATTCAAGTTGAGTTTAAGTATCTTAAAACTCTAGAGAGTGTTCAATCTAAAAATTTTTAAACTTGTTGCAATATAAATTGAAAGCTAGAAATTGAATTCTGTACACTAGTTTTTTAAAAATTTTATGTACTGTTTTGTTTTTAATTTTAGCAAACACTTGAAAATTCATATATTTCATGTAATAATTAAAACCTATTAATGTTAGGCCTATATTCCAAGATAGCAACAATGTTCTGGGTTAATGAAAGACCACAGGAGGCAGTGGATACCATGGTGGAGGTAAGGGGGTAACATCTGAAGAGGTGGTAACCTGTACCTCTGAAGTAACTAGGTGCTGTAGTGTTAATTTGATTAAAAAAAAAAAATATGCACAAAAATAAATAAATATGGAAAGTTAACAAAAAGAAAAACAGTCCTTTTTTAAACTCATCAAAATAAAAAAGACTGTGCTAATAGATGAGAAGAGACCTTTTTGTTTGTTTGTTTTTGTTTTGTTTTTTGATCAGAGTACCCAACCAACTCAGTTCAGCTATTTATGTTACCTGCTTAGCCCCTCTTGGCATTCAAATTGAAATTCCAGGCACAATATACATAAAATATAGTCAAAGACCAAGCCCCATGGAACATCAGTCTAAGCAAAGACTGGACTTTGGGGTAGGAAAATCCCAGAAAGGAGAATGGGAAGAAGTATTTCCCCTAAAGTTATTTTTAAATTGTTTTGCCTTCCAGCTTTTCTTCCTTTTTTATTGGCCTTTGATAGCCTCCTCTCTCTGTACTAAGTAATCTGTGACTAACCAATCTATTTAATTTAAATAGCTCTCCCTAAACACTAGATCCTCACTATTCACACTTTTATTAGATAATATTTCCATGTGGGGTTTTTTCCCCAGAAATTATTGGGAAGTTTATGTTTTTTCTAAATATTAAGTCCTGAAAAAAAAAATTCAGTCAGGAGGAAAAAAAAAAAAAAGAAAGAAAGACATTCAGTAAAGATAGTTAGAAAATTCTAGTTTTTATAGTGGAATTATAATACTTTTATTGCTAGAATTATAAGAAATTCTACAATAGAATTTATAATTTTCCTACAATTACTAAAACTTTATAAAAATCAGCATAAAGATGTTACTGCTTAGGATTCTACTGCAGTTCATGAAATGGGAACGCGAACAGCTGGCACATTGGGGTGATGGTCAGGTTGCCATTTCTGGAGCCTGGGCAGTCCTCTGGGAGCTAAGCAGGCAGATCATCTGGGTCTTTTGAGCATTTATTTAATGTTTGGCTCCCATAAGAGATGGACACCTTCATGAAACAAGAAATGAGTGTGTTTTGTCTTCTTCCGCACTGGCACTCTTCCTCTCATTTGTTCTTTCAACTTTTTGAGGAATAATAGGCAGTGTTGTTTTAAAATAGAGAGGAAGATGAGTGAATGGAAAGTTGCTAGAGTTAATCAAGACATTTTTCTAATATAGTGAAGGTGAGTTTTATAGTTTCATCATTTCTATCAATTTAGTTACTATGTAGCTAAATAATTTGCCTTACATGGTAACACACATTTTACATTTTCTGGTCATATAAGGAAATTCAATGTCACATTCACCTTGGTATTTAAAAATAATTTGTAGGCAATATGGCTGCTTTAGGACCATTATTAAAAATTGACTCTAATTGCCTTTGTTTCTGATATTCCACGAAGGTGTAATTTTGGATGCCTCTCCAGATGGAAGTTTAACCATCTTAATGTACACAAATTCACCTTGTCAAAAATTTACTGAGAAATTGTTTTGCCATTGCAGAATGTTTTATTGGAAGATACTTGTAGTGGTTTTGTTAGGTTATTTCAAAAAAAAATCTTTGGATTCTTCAGCACCATTATGTTGCTGATATTTCATTACCGTATTTTTCATAGAGTGTTAAAGTTGGGCGCCCTCAAAAAACAAACAAACAAAACAAAAATGAACTTCCCTAGTGCTGGAACTTACAGACTTTACTCTCCTCATCCTTGTATAATCCAGTTTCCTAACAGGAAGAAATATGAGCATGCTGGGTCAGTCTCAGAGGCAAAGGGTGAGGATTAAGATATGAACATTTTTTCACTATACTCCTATTGGGCACGTATTCTGTATCATGCACTATACTGGGATGTCTATAGAAAATAGCAAAAAGATCTGTAATCTTTTCCTCCAAGAAATTTCCATATGAGTATATGGTTGCAAAGAGCAAGGTTAACAAATGAAATGCGTGTAAGATAATGAGAAGTGCTATGGTAAGGGGTTATGTAGGAGAGTGGCAGTGATCCTGAAGTTATTCTGAAGCCTTGATTGGCCACCACTATCATCTGGCAGATCCAAGACCACACAAATCATTTAAAAACAAGCCAAACATGAATTAGTTCCCAACATGAGAAAATCTTGACATTTCACATAAAAGTTCAAATTTCTGTCTTTTTATTGAAAAATCAGGAGATTTGGCAGTATTCCAGCTTCAAGTGAAGTTTGGTCCAGGTTGCTCCCTTTAAATATGACATCATAAAGTTAACAGATTGTAAAGTAGATCTAGTATAGTTATACTTAGACAGTAGTTACTTACTGTGTGTCAAGAGCTATTCTAAGTAGCTGACTAATTTATTTTTAATACTAATTTAATCTTCAAGATGACCTTTCAAAACAAATGCTTAATTGAGGCATAAAGAAATGTTTTAAATTGACCATGGTGATAAAGCAAGTGAGTGCTGGAACCAGTTGTTAATCCTAGAAAGGCCAGCCTGGGTACAGTTCCAACTCTTCCATGTATGCCTTTTTCCATTTTGCCACCACATGAACTTCATTTGTATTTGATGAGGCTGAATCTGAGGTCTGTGTTATGATTCAGGAATCATTGCTTCAAGATCCAGAAAAATTGTAGGCTGATTGACCAACCTCAATTGCTCCTGTTCAAAACGTGAAGGAGCAACAGGAAAGTTGACACCTCCCACCAGCATGTCCAGTTGACCACTCTTAAGGATAAATCTGTTCTGGTCGTGCTGGCCTCGTCCTTAGGAGTAGCTCCAGATGCACCCGCTTTTCTGCCTCACCTTGTTTTTGCTTGGCTCCATGCCATTTCCTTGACTTCCTCACACATCCTCAGATCATAACAAAAGAGTCTCAAAACTCTACATTTTGCTGAATAAAATATCCAGCACAGGATGAAAAATGAAAACTAATGATCTTTTCCTTTTCCTCTTTAATTTCATTTGAGTCATTTATTGCTGATAAACTCTAAGGGGCTTGTGTCAGTGTGTGTGTTTGTGTGTGTGTGTAAACACATGCATGTGTACATGTGTGTTTGTATGTCCATTTCAGGGAGGTCAATGCTTGTCACCACTTAAGTGGTGGTGTTTGACTTCAAAGGACCAAAAGTCATCCATTACCTGTATATTAGTAGTGATGAAACTTAGCAACAATAAATATTTAGCAGTGTTTCAATCCTCCTTTGCTTTATTTGCAGACTGATTGGAGGATTTTCACAGCTCGAGGGACTGAAACTTGGCATCTTCTCTGCTAGTCTAAGTTCATTTTTTATCTTCTTCCTTTGCAAAAATTGTTTCTTAGTTACAGAATATCAAACATTAGTTGGATGCAGTTTTAAGCTTTGAGGGGCCAAGTTTAGGTTTTAAAATCTTATTAAACAATAGCCTCCAGAGACAGATATTTATTATAAAACAATATTTTAAAAATTCATATTATTTTCAATCTGTTTGATCATTGAATATGACACTTGTTAACATTATGAACTAATGAAAGAATCTGGCTTCAAAGGAAGCCTAACAAGGAAGGGGGAATTAATATCTTGCAAGCATGGGGTAAGATCTCCCATCCTGTGTCTGGTGGGGATGCTCAGCCATGGATTAGGGGATACTGGTCCCAGAACAGCTGAACTCAGTTCAGGGTCTGTGGACAGGAGTCAGAAATAGTTGTGGTCCAAAGGCTGTGTTAGTCCCGTATTCCTTGCCAGGTCAGACCTCCAGAGCTCATCAGCTTTTGAATAACAAGGCAAAACCCTCACAGCCAACTCTTTTGTAACCATATATCCACACCTATTTATTTTTTTTTTTTTAAATAAGCTGTGATTTATCTAAGAACATGAGTGTTAGCACTATATGTCCTTGGGGGCTCTGCCACTTATCAGCTATGTGACTTTAGACTTACCTATTTAACCTTTCTGGGCTTCTGTTACCTCTCTTATGATCGTAGAATAAATGATCTCTGAGGAACATGCCAGGTCTAACATTTTGGGATGCTGTAGAAGTCACTAGAAAAACAATTCTCTTTATAAATATGAATAAATCTATTAGAACATAAGCAAAGGCTCTCTGTGTTGAGTCTTGGGGTGATGAGGTTCCTTTCCTGATTTCCACTGAGCTCTGGGCTGGGAGATTTTATCATAACATCAATTTTTCATTGAGTGACTGGAGCACAGCACCTCCCCTCCTTGAAATGTTTTCCTTTCAATTACTGAATACAGGGCGTGGTGGCGCATGCCTGTAATCCCAACTACCTGGGAGGCCGAGGCTAGGAATCACTTGAGTCTGGGTTCAAAACTACCCCAGACAACATGGTGAGGCCTAAAAGATCAATTACAGATACAAAGTGAGAGACCTTAATATGCTGAAGAGCAAAAAGTTTGTGGACCCACAGTCTGGTCTTGGATAAACATCGTCCCATGAAACAACTCAATATTTAGTTGCATTCCCATTTGGCTAATGGAGACCTGCTGTGCTGCAAAGAGGAGCAGGAGGTTGGGGACAGCAGCCCTGATTCCAAATCCTGGTTCTGTCACTCTGAACTTCAGATTCTTCATTTGGAAATAAAGCTGGAAACACCAGGCTGTTTTGAAGATGTGTAAAACAGTTGATCATTCCTGTGTAGAAGACTGATAATAAGCTTTCAGCAAAACAGTATATATGTACATACAGAGCTGAAACACAAGTTTCATGAAACAATACTGTGGATAATTCACTTGCTAGCTGTGTGACTTTGAGTAAATTACTTAACTAATCTGTTTCTCAGTCTCCTTTAAAAAAAAGTTTGGACTATAATGAATGTGTATGTAACACTAAACAGGAAGCAAATCCAAATTAAACTTTCCCTTAAATGGTAGCTACTATTAGTCATTAAGTTACCAGTCTCTTTCTCTCCTTTTACTAGAGTCATCCCACCATTTCTCAGGTTTGTTTCCTTGACATCTGTAATATTGCAGTGATTTTCTTGCTGTATAGTTTCACCAGGCCAGTTCATCATGCATAAGAAAAAGGATTAAATTAACATAAACACCATTCTCTCATGACCTCACACTCCTACTTTTATGCTATTATCTTCCATTTTAAGTATGGTTCTATAAACCCATATTCTCTAACTGTATGTTTCTGACTTCTCTGACAGTGGCCTCAGCATGACTTTTATTCCATCAACAAACTCGTTTGCAGGGGCCTCCTATGTGCTGGCAAGTTTCAGCTTCTGGATACTCAGCAGTGAACTGACAAGACGACCACTTCCCTTTGGAACAGAGGACAGAGAAAAAAAGTTAATATGTGCCTAAATAATGCATAACTATATTTCTGAGTAGTCATAAGTGATGTGAAGAAAGATAAAGTAGTGTGAAAGAATGAAATATGAACTTATTTCACCAACCTAAATATCTGCTTTAGCTAAACTGATTTCGAGCTGGCATTTATAACTACCCTCGGCCCCAACTTCTGTTGCCCTTCAGCATTCTGCCCATTGTTCATAGTACTGTTCAAACTCTGCCTGTTCTCTTGAATTCTCACAGTGATTTATACTCCTTTCGGTAGCATTTTCTGTCTCAACTATTTTTTTGTTCTGCTTTACACTGCTAATTTTATTTGATATGCATTTTTCCCCTGGTTTCACCAATCAGATTACAGGGAGAAAGAGCATGATCTTTTCTTTTTCTTTTTTTTTTTCTACATTATTTATTGTATTATTTATTTTCTTTTACATTGTTGTCTACCCCCAGGATTCTCCCACCACCCTATCAACTGTGATCCATTGTCTTAGACTTGTGTGCCCTTCCCACCTCCGATTTTCTCACCTTCCCCTCTCATGCTCGATGTTTCAAGTTTGCTAAAAATTAGTTTTAAATTTTTCTCGTCTATTAGATTGTTTTCCCTTTGTCCCTCATATAAGTGAAACCATCTAGTATTTCTCTTTTTCTTTCTGGCTTATTTCTGCTAGCATGATTCCTTCTAGCTTCATCCATATTGCTGTGAATGACATGTTTGTCTGTCTTTTACGACTGATGTATAGTATTCCATCGTGTACATATACCATAACTTTCTCTACCATTTGTCTATTTTGGAGCATTTGGGTTGCTTCCATATCCTGGCTATGTAAATAGCACTGCAATACACATCTGGGTACAGGTGTCTTTTTGGATTTGAGTTTTTGTGACCTTTGGGTAGATTCCTAGAATTGGGATTGCTGGATCATATGATGGTTCCATTTTTAGTAGATTAAGGATTCTCTAACAGCTTTCCATAGTGACTGGACCAGTTTACATTCCCACCAGCAGTGTAAAAGTGTCCCTCTCCACATCCACACCAACACTTGCTGTTGACCTTTTTTTTTTTTTTTAATTTGGGCCATTCTTACTGTTGTAAAATGGTATTGATTGTGGTTTTGATTTGCATTTCCCTGATTATTAGTGATGCCAAGCATTTTTTCATATGCCTATTGACCATTTGTATTCCCTTTGGAGAAGTATCTTGTTCAATCATCTCCCCATCTTCTGACTGGGCTTTTTGTCTTACTTTGTCATAAGTTGTGTGAGTTCTTTGTGGATTTATGTTATCAGAGCATGATCTTTTTGACAAATTTCAAAATCCTATCATACTTGGATATGGTAATTATCAGGAAAATGTACTTACCAGTAGGGGCTCTGTAAACAGGTGGTTTCATACTCAGTTGTTAAGCTGCAGCTGGGCAGTTTCTACCAAAATACACATTTTCTGTGATCTAAAAATCCCAGTGATGTTTACCTTTCCTAAAGAAATATTAGCATCACATCAAGATGAATATAAAGGGGTAATTATTACCTTTTTGTTATTTTTGAGGTAATGTTTTATTTTAGTTTATTTTTTGCTTTTCAACAAGATGGGCTATCAGGAAAAGGAGAAAGGAAAAAGATAACATGTGTAGACATGGATGGACAAAGAGCTGCTGCTTTTTGAAGAGAAAGGCTTGTTAAAAGAGATACCTGCATAGACACAGGTGGACAGTCTGGGAACAACAGAAGCAACCTAAATATGTACTTTTTTTTTTTTTTTTTTTGAGGCTAGGTCTTGCTGTTTTTGCCTGTGGAACTGCAGGCTCACATTGCCCAGGGTAACACAGACTCAAGCAATCCCCAGCCTCAGCTTCCCAGGTAGCTGAGATTATAGGCATGCACCATGACACCCAGCTATTTTGGGGGGGAGTGTGTCTCGCTCCGTGCCCCTGGCGGGACTCGAACCACAATCTCTGGCCCCAGCTGAGATTATAGGCATGCACCATGACACCCAGCTATTTTGGGGGGGACTGTGTCTCACTCCATGCCCCTGGCGGGACTCGAACCATGATTCCTGGCCCCAGCCACAGCTTCCTAGGCTGCCACCTATAGGCATGTGCCACCATGCAACCTAAATATCTATTAGATATATTGTATGAATTATGTTCTATAAATCCAGTGGATTATTATACAGTTGTTAAAACTAATGAAGTAGGTTCGTACTTATTCATCATAAAGATGTCTGTATATATTAAGTGGGGAAAAAAACCTACAGAGCTGCAAAATGATATAAATACTTTGAAACAATAAAAACAAAATAAACTCTTCGCTGGGATGGGGTATGGGAAGGGCAGCAGAGGAGGGGCTTTTACTGATGGAAAGGAAAATAAAACAACTTGACCAATTGACTGCTGACAAAAAGGAAATCTTTAAGTCTATTTTAGGAAATACTTATATACTCATATATAATATATATAACTTAAAATTTATATAATAATTTAATTAAACTATTTAAATAAACTAAGCCTCAGGCTTTAGAACAAGAATGAAGGAAAAGTGCATTTTTTAATAACTAGTTGTCTTTTTGCCTACAACTTCAACTTTTATGCTTAAGAAAGCTGTCACCCTTATTATCATTATTACTACCATTTATCTGTGAATCGAAAAGTATTTCCCTCTCAACTGTTTAAGTATTCTCCATAGCATTCCCACTAAGTAGATGTCCAGCCAATATTTGCTTCATCCTGTAATAGACCACTCATTACCTAGTAAGGTGGCTGATTTCTTTTTTGGACAAATCTGATTATTAGAAAAGTCAACTTTATTGTTATTATTGTTTCCCTTTGGGGAGATTCAGATCTTTTTCTTTTGATTGTCTATCTAAAATTTGAAATGGCATGGTTATGATTTGTGCATTAAAAATTTGCCTTGTTCTCTACATTTAGTTTTGAAAAGATCTGCTACCTTTTCTGTTTTGTCAGAAAGGAAACAAAATTATAGCAGTGAATTTAATTAGTATTAATTTTGATTAGCACTTTCAAATCTACATATTATTTGCTAATAAGATATATAGATCTGTGATTTGTAAATACTAGATTATTATAGGCTATAGAACTCGGTTTCATAGATTGTTACTTCTTCCCCTCTCAATCCCACCTTACCAAGGATATATTAAAATGTGCTATGTATCTGCCATCTCTTCATTAAGTAGATTGATTAATCGCACCCACCTATATGAACAATAGATTTTTCTTGTTATACAAAATATATTAGCTGACTTAAATGTCCCAAACCTAAGAAATATTAATATCTGATATTTTACAATCAAACTATTTATATATTGATATTATATGTGATTGTATTCTAAATGGGAAATCCACAATAATTCTTTAGCTATTAAAGAAGAGCCTTTTAATAAATAATTATTAATGAGTTTATGTAGACTAAGGCTTTTGGTTGTAACAAATGCAGTTTAAAAATCTCAGAAAGTTTCTAATGAATATGTGTGGGAAATTTTTAAGTGATATTATGTCAAATTTGGATTTCACTCACTGATGAATTATTAATATCCTTTGAGAATATAATACTCTATATTTTATTTATGTATATTATATATTTCATTAATTTTTCTACATTCTTTGTGGCAATTGCATTTTATTCACAGTAATGAAAATTGAAATGAATATATTTCCTTAAAGACTGATTTTTCCAATTAGATACTGAAGATGTTAGTATCTTCAATTTTTGTTGTATTGTTTAGCTCCTTGCCACAATATTGACAGGCATTCTGATTGTGTGGCCTAGTTCTAATTATAGATATAGGCTACTTCACATAAAGCTGCATATTTCTAAGAGACTAAACAAAATGTGTAATGCTGTGAACAAGGAAAACAGCAGCATGTTTTTACTGTAAATTGAATGTTGTCATAAACAATAATTATCAACATAGTATTGGTATCATGATACTGTCTTGGGCCTCATCGTTCAAACTATTTGTCTTTGTATTTTACTGTGATTTTTTTTTTCAGATGGGGCAGAACCCAACAACTTTCAATCTAATCATTATATTCAGCCTACATTATCAAGCAAAACATATTTACAGCTAGATCTACACTGTTTTTACAAGTTTATTAAAAACATGTGTTGCCCAGTGCCAGGAATAGCTACAGCAAATGCTAACACCAGTAGGCAAACTGTCTCTTCGCTTTCTTCTAAAAATTTAGCTACCCCATCACTTTAACTATGTTATAAAGTAGATGTTCCTATATGAAAATGTATATTGCAGATAGTAGGACCTCTGTGTGTATGTGTGTGTGTGTGTGTGTGTGAGAGAGAGAGAGAGAGAGAGAGAGAGAGAGAGAGAGGGAGATAGTGAGAGAGAGAGAGAGAGAGAACTCACAAGCAAGAGAGCAAGAGAATGAGGCAGGGAGAACACCAGGGAGTAGAAAGGGGGGCAGGGAAAAAGTGAAGAGAAAATATAAGAGATTAGTTAAGGGAAATCAGGACTGTGACACATTTTTTAAATTACTTCCTCAATTTAGCTTATTTTAGAGGAATTTAATGTTACCCATAATATATTTTAAAGCTATGTATTTCTTCTTTGTAAAAACTCAGTAACATTAATTATTTCACTATATCTATGTACTCATTGCTTTACTGACTCTCCACAAGACACCATAGGACTCTTCCTACCTTATATGCCACTGCTTGTAAGAGTTCAGCAAAAACACTTGTTAAATGAGTGAGCATTGAAAAGAAAGAGGACCTTTTCTACATTTGGCATGTCATTGTTATGAGCTACTCTGTTCTTTACCTTTTTGAAATTCTTGAAGTCCAGTATATATCAATCACTCACTTTACTTGGCTACATAATGTTTTGTGTTACTCACTAGCTATCTGAGGCATGCACATCTAGCTCCATATCTAGTTTGTTGTTGCCCAAGGTCTTTGTATTATTTCTTTTCAGCAACGAATCTGGTGAGATATGCATTGCGTATTTCAGTATTTAGTGTCTTCACTGTGTTCAAGTAGACTTGAAGAAACCAGTATGAGAAAAGTAAAGTTCTCTCATCTGTCTGAAATAGTCAACCTGTGTCATTTCTCAAAAACTCACTGGACTTCCTGTGAATGAGTCCAGTGACATAGATGATTTGGTTTTCCCCTTAATAATTAAGGGTAACTTTCTACAAGTTAATGGCTGCTTTTCATTGCTGAGTAATTGAAAATGATTAATTTTCCATTTCTTAATGACATATCAAGTTAACTTCAAGAATATAAAATGTGTTTTCAAAATGAAAACCAGATATCAATGTCCTTATAATGATTGTTCTAACAATAACAGTAATAATAACTCTGAAAGGGTACTACCATAAAATGTTATTGAATAGCAGCAAAGCTTCACTTGCAAATTTTGCTGTTAATTGGCAAAGTCTGATAATATGGCCTGCTTGTTTTCATCTCTAACTTTACATATACATCTATGTGTATATGCATATATTGATAGGTATATGTTCAGGTATATAGAGGTAGTATATGCAAAAGAAAACTGACTTGCCTTGTTACTAAATTCTTAAACTTTGGTTAAGTAGTTTATTTCTTTTTTTCTTCATTTTTCCCCCCAAGGATTATAATTTTTCATTATGTAGTTAGTTTTTCTTATACTGTGTTTTAAGTACATCAGTTAAGTGCCTCATTGTCTCTTCAGCAAGAGGCTATTTTGGAACCAATAGGTGAATCCCCTCACAAATGGGTAATGGAAATTTCTTTTTACTATATAAGAGGACAGAAGGCCAGTGTAACATTCAGTTAGCTACTACAATATACACAAGCAGGAAGATGGCACAGTATTCCACATAGTATGGGTTTTGCTTTTTTTTTTTTTACATTATCCTTTCTTTAAAATTTCTTTAACCTTTCAAATAAAATGCATATCAGTTATTTGACCAATAAAAGATAAATTGACCAATAAACTGAAATTTTACATGAAGCTATAGAATAGTATTAGATGTCTATTGACTTGACAGTAATACCTATTCAGTGTGGAATAAAACCCAGCTGGCACTGTTGAACTCTTCAAATCATGTAAAGTATATCCCAAGCTAGAGAAATTGTAAGATTTCCCTGGGTGATGATTTCATCATTAATTTCAGCTAGGAGAACTCAACATTGATATCAGTGTTGTGGGTGGCCATAAGTTAGCATGAAAATGGAAATTTTTTTCTACAGCTGTGCGAGTCCTGCCTTTGTCCTTTACTCTGCATGTATGCCCTTCGCCATCCACTCTCCTGACAAGTTCCTCAGAACAGTCCTGCTCTTTGAGAATCTCTTTTTCACGTAACATGGATCTTTGATTATCCGCCTGAGAGAGATTACCTCTGTGATTAAACTTACTCAAACAGACAAGACAGAATCCACATAGCAAATAGTATGCATTTATATCAGAGTGTTCTCAAAAAGATTATTAGTTTCCTTAAAAGAAAAGTATACAAAAGTGCTTTCTGTCTCTCATTACTATAATTATAATTATGGTGGAGGACCCTAAGTTTCACTATTTTCCAATAACACTGAATAAGAGTTAACTGAATAGTCTTCCAAGGGAAACTTTTTTTCAGACTTTTTTGCATACCTTTCTAAAATATGTGATTTTGTCAAATTGTAGAGATTTACCTTTAAAGAGTCATTGAAATCCTCTTTTGTGACTTTTCTTCTTAAAATATGCTTTATCATACTATATGATCTTTGCATACATAATTAGAAAGTAGTTTTAAATTTCATCTAATTTAATTCTGCTACAAGAGTAGAAATAGATTTTTGATCCAGTAGTGGATCATATCTGCACTTCAAATAAAAACATTAATTAAAAACAAAACAAGAAATCTTTATTAACATTTGCTATTTCTTGGTTAGATAATATTTCAGTCTCTGTGAATATGCTACTGATACAGTGACAAAATTAAGATGGGCTTTGTTCTGATAACGTTTTTCACTTACCAGTATGAAACCTACTGGTTCTGGGTTTAAAAATATTTTGATTTGATAGTGTTTGCAAGTTACCTGTTTATTTAAGTACACAGAGAGCATGTTCCTCAAGATTGGTTATGATTCATCACTAGAGGACAGTCCTTTATTTCTGTCTTCAGGAGATGGTCTCCATTAGCCATTCTGTGTGAATTTTAATATGCAGTTCATATCAGCATCAAGTCTGGTGATTTTAAAATTGTGAAATTAACATTGACCATAAATCATAGCTGGTTAGGTAGTGTATCTCACGTTTGAGTTATTTTTCAATTCCTACTGGAACTAACATCATAAACTGTGAATAATGTAAGCCTCTTCTGCACTTTGCTCTGCATTTAGCCTTAACCACTTTTCTTTTACTTCACATTTAAACTTTTCTGCGCACCATGAATAAATTAGCGTTCCTAATACATCATGCAGTATTATTCCATTACATTAAAACATTCAATTACTACTACCTAAAATGAAAGCAACATTCCTTAGCCTTCCACCTGTGGCCTTACATCTCTTCCAGCCTGCTTCAGCTCTCTTTTCCCCTCTATGAATTGAAAAGTAATACATTGATGCTTTCCCAAATATACCATCCACATTTTATCTTCACTAACTATGTTCTACCTTCTATTTAGTGGGTATTAGTATTATGGAGAAAATATGAATTTTAGGACCAGAGCTGAATTCATATCTTGGTCCTACCATTTAGATAAGTTGTTTCATTTCCTGAGTCTCAATTTCCTCACTGGAATTAAAGGCATGTGCTGAGAAGATTTAATGAGAGTAATTTGATTACATACCAGTCTCTTTCTACTGGTTGTAAGCATTCAGTTTGTGTTCTTATTATTTTCTGAAATGCCCTCTTCCCTCCTCAATTCTGAAAACCTGAAACTACACCATACTTTAAGAACATATTCACCTTCTCCCTCCTCCATAGCGTATTTTCATTTTTCCCCTAGTACTGAATTAGAGGTCCTTTTCAAAATTTCCCTAGCATTTGAGGCTTAATGCCACTTCTTGGCACTTAACATGGATTGTTCTGTGACTGTGATGTCAGCATTTAGGTGTATATCACAGCCTCTCTCTTCTATGGGGGATATATTAAAGCAGATGCTGTGTCATCTATGTATCCCCTGCCTCTTTGTACCCCCAGAGGTTGGTAATAGCACTGCAAGTGGCAGAAACTTAACATTTGTTCTTATTGGTATGGTGGTGATGATAGCAAAGGTACAGGGAATCCTCAAGCCACTTAGTTTTTATTCCATCTAGGAATTGTGGACATTTTGAAGTCTGGACTACATACCAGTTACTTTGCCATTGTGCAATCTGATAGTTGATGCCCAAGTTATCACATTATTAAATATTGTTTAGCTTTCCACTGCTTAAGATATACTTCCTAATGCAAAATCTTGAAAAAGGAATGCATGATTTCTGATGATTTGTGTGGTGTTTTTTGAGACTGTCTCTACTGACACATCTTTTGAACAGAAAGGATTTGTTCCCCAAGTTCTTACTCAGGAGCTTTCAATAGACTTCAGATGTGGAGAAGCACTGACCTCCTCAAATACGATTTGCCAACTGCGTTTGATTCAGTTTTCCCCCTTTTGTGAAATTGAGATGGACGGCTGAGCCAACTTTGAAAAAAATAGTATAAGTGAAGTGCATTTTATTCTAATGATATTAGATTGCCCTACAACTTATGCTTGCCTGCTGTAGGGCAAAATCACATCGCTTGGATACTTTTTTCTTTTTAAAAACAGTGAAAATTAAAACACAGTGGAGAGTAATTGTAACTATGGCGAACACAAATATGGTCTATTTCAAAGTGAGGTAGCTATCTGGAAGAGATTTTCAAGTTTGGATTATGTTGGTACTAATGGTTAAACCTGCATACCTTGTCTTTGATCTTCTGACTGGGCTCATGTGGAGTAATGGGATTAAAAATAAAATGTACACCTTTCTTTTGATCTAAGTCACCAAAAGAAAAGGAAAAAAAAAAAAAAAACTAAAAAGAAACCTGTCTCCTGCTATAATTTAGCAAATACCACTGTTCTAATAAAACTGATCTGATGCTAGAGCTTAATACACAGATTTGACAAGTAAGGCACTCTGATTGTTGCAGCCATTTGTCATATCTATATAAGTGTGACTCTATACCACCTATGAAATTCCAGGCAGGTTTCATTCATTTTTAGTTGTCTCCCTCAACTGACTTGCTTCTCCATTAACTAATAAATACCATGATTAAGACTCTTGGTCAGGTAACTAGAAAATGATTGTGAAAAGAGGCTGTCGTAACAACTTGCCTGACCACTAAGACTAGGCTATTTGTTTATTGTGTATTTTCTAAAGAAATTTCTCCATTGTCTTCACACATATATAGATTTATTTATTTGGAAGACTAACATAGACACAAACTACTCTGGACTAGTTATTTCAAAAATGAATGAATAAATGTGTTACCTAAAGATTTCCCATTAGAGAATAATAGATGGGGGTGGGGGAACAAATACTTTGCTCAGGTGTGATACAGAAGGTTGGTCTGACTGTGCCTGGGCACTCTTAATCCAAGTTAGTCATTGTATGGCCTTTAGGAAACCTTTTGGTATTTTGAATACACGTTATCATGGAGAGGTGACTTTTTCTACAAGCTGGCTGCAAAACTCAGCAAAAAGAAACAGTAAGTTAATGTTACCTTATCTGTCTTCTGTAGGTGCTCAGAAAATGTAATGATGAATCCATGACACAAGACCAAAGTTCTAAGACCAGCTTCTCCTTCTCTTTCTGTCTTTGCTTTTGTCTTCATTGTTTATTTCTGTTTTGTTTGATTTTTTTTCTATAAATGTACCTGTCATTTCCTGATCATAGTAATTCAAGCTCTCTCTTAATTCAAGCTCCGCCAATAAAAGAAGAACTAGTTTACAAGGCTTCCAACAATCTTGGTCTTATCTCACTTCTACTAGTCGTTATCCCTCCTCTCTGCTCTAATGCTGTCCCTAGTGCCTGAACACAGCCTAACTTTATAGTTTCTTTCGTCCTCTACCCAGCAGGTTTTTTTTGTACTGAACTGAAGTGTCACTCATAATATTGAAAGTTTCCATTGGAAAAAATATATGCACCAAGAGGCATCTCTTCTGAGAACTACAGATTCTCAAGGTTAACTATAGTTATTTTCTATTAGGACATTGATTTCCTAGCAGCAAGGGTTATACATTTTACAACTTCATCCTGGGAACATGTTGCATACTAATCTGTGGTCGGTATTTGCTGAATATTTTTCTCTTGAACTGTATCTTTCATTCAGATGAGTGTTGCTCAACCATGCTTTTAGAAGACCATACTTATTTCAGTGCTGGCATTATTTCCCAAAATATTTTGGAAAGTCTCCTTTGCTGATCATTTTGGAATCACCCTGGTTACTAATTATGAAAAACTAAACATTTTTCAACTTGGTCATCTCAGCTTCTTTTAAATTTTAATTTGTGACTAGAGTTTAGGTATCACAACTGCAAAATTCAGCAATTTTGAATATATTTAATATGAAATTCTTAAGGGCATTGATAGTACTTAGCATACTCTCTGGCACAGTAAATCTTCCTAAAAGACATCAATGAAAAAATGAGTAAATGAATGAATGAAATATGTAACCAACTCTGAAAACCAAAACTTTTAATGATGGCTGCATAATTGGAGTACATTTTGAATGGAATCAGTTATTTCAGTCTATTTCTTATAGCAAAATAAAAACTAATGCTAGTAAATCTGTTTCACTGCATTTTCTGTGGTTGGGTAAGGAGCTTTGACTCACTGACAGGTGTGTCAGTATTTGGTTTGAGCTCTTCCCATCATCTGATACCAAGTCCTTTCTTTGAAGTATCCCTTTATGTCCCCCACTCGTGGGAGTCTAGATTTTTCACCTATGTAAGCTTCTTTCTTCATAAACTCTTATTTTGCTTCATACTATTTTTCCTTCAGCTTCTTTTCTTTCATTCCAGTTATTGGATTTTCTGACACCTTACTGCAAGATCCTCCTATCTCCATGGCCCTGAACTTTTAGGGTCTTAATGACATATGTAATTCACTACATATGTATAGTGTATGTAGCAGAAGAAAGAAAAGTGTCCTTAAAAAAGTAATTTAGAACCCTAGACTTGCAAGTAGAGCAAACAAAGAAAAATCATTTTAAGAAATTTTTTTCCTTTTAAAAGATAAGTCTGATGAAATAAAGGAACATTGTTCAGTGCACATTAACCCAAGAAATAAGTGATAATAAAACAAAACAGTTTCTTGAAAACACTATGAGAATATATTACATTCTATATTGGTACAAATAATATCATTGCTGCCATGCTCATTCATATATGTTCATACGTTCATACATTAACTTATAAAATTAAAACACAGTACTGAGCTTGTCCTGTCTTGTCCATTTAAAAGCAATTTTTAAAGATTCCAAAATTCAACTTTTAGAAATGTGCTGTCTTTGGCAGCAAAGGGATCTATTAATTGCAGAATCCTTTGTTATTAGAAATGGACAGTACATACCTTCTTCTTATCACTCTTATAGAATGGCACATATTTCTTAAATTAGACAGGGTTCTCTGAAAATTGGCCATAGTTTTGTTTTGTTTTGTTTTTTCCAGAAGTGTGCAAGTGGCTTCAATGGCATTTCATCAAGTGGTTTCCATTACCTACCTTTAACCTACTGGATGAATTGAAAGAAGTGTAAGAGCACCCAGATCTTCTGACCTTGGAAGAGGAAGTGTAAACCTCTTCCCCTAAATAATATACAGTGCTGTAAACCAATTTTACCTCTATTCAGAAAAAAAAGAAAAACAAGAAGAACAAGGCCAGTGCTGTGTAGTGTGTTAAAAACTCACTTGCTTCTTTGCCTTTCTGGTTTCTTTAAAATTCCACTTAGAAAGAGTAGTGACTCAGGCAGAAATCAGGAAACGATTTTTACTTTATGGGATGATAACAAAGACATGGAATTACTCTTAGGGATCATAAACCAATATTATATTTGATTTGTGAATATTCACCACCCCCCGCCAAGCATCTTTAACTTCCAGTTTTGAAGAAAATCAAACATTTACTATAGTTCACCCCAATCTTGTTTTTTTTTGAGGGGTTTATCAAAGTGATCATAGTAAAAAGCTCAGAAGACATGGTTCTAACCCCAACTTTGACAAAAAAAAAACCTTTAAAAAAAATGGTGTGTAGTGAGACAACAGTTTATATTTTCTCTCCCTGTGATGTTCACAAAGCACATTTGCATATTTAACTATTTGAGAGTCCCTTCAGTAAATAAATCTGTCTAACTTTATTAATCTAGTATTTCCAAATTTTACTTAGCCACAGATATTTTTCCCTGGAGTACTTACTAAAATCCAAAAAAATTAGTACTTTCTAGAGGGTATGTAGGGAAAGGGTGCTTTTTAGATCTCTGGTTTACCCACCTGAAAAATAAGGGATCAAAATTTCATAATTTCTCTAGTCCCTACTAGCTCTCAAATCCTATGATTGTATAAAAATTTCTGTTGTGTGGCCCTCAGCTTTTCATAAATGCCTGGAAGAAGAATGGTTTTTTTTCTAAAAGAAAGTAAAAACAAAGGTTCTCATTTACATGTTATGTTTACTGTCCCATGTTCCATAAATTCTACAGCTTGTATCCCATCATGCTCCTTTAAAATCCACATCCCATTTCTTAATTTTAATTTTAAGGTAAATCTAATTATTATTTCTGTTGCTTTCAATTCATGTTTAATTCCCTATACATTATCAGTCTACATAACTATGTATATGGTAAATCCATAGGAAAACATAAGATTCTATTCAAGTCTATGATCTCGCTCCTGTTATTGCCCCCCTCCCACTCATATTGTAAGTTCCCCCCACAGCAGAAACAATATTCTTGAAAATATGTTCCATTACACACCATATAGCATACATTGTAGGTGCTGCCTAATTTTGTCAAAGTACCCAATAATGTGTAAATTGTTTAAAAGGAAACAGCAACACTTTATCTCATGCTTTTAAACATTAGACAGAATTGTATTCTCTTTTCTGAACTGTTGAACAAGTGAAACATTTTTAGAACTGGCACTGAGATATGAAGCAAACTTGTACTTATCTAGTGCGTGTGCCTGTCTCCCTGTGATGAGGTCCAGCACTTTGACTCCATGTCCCTATAAGATTGGGAATAACTTTTACTCTTTGTTTACCCACAAATAAAACATTTTGAGGACATCTTCAAACTTACCATCTAGTTATCTATTCTACTCCCCAGTATGTATGTATGTATGTATCAAATATGTATGTATGTGAAGAAATGCCTATCCCAGGGTTATCATTCCTAGTTATTGATTTTATCAGACATTCATAACAATGAATGATTATTAATATTTTTTTTACTAAGTAAGCCATCAGATGGGCTAAGGAATACATTTTTTGATCACATATTAGGCATAGCCATTGTAATTTAATTCCCCAACATGTGGGCCTTATATGCATTCCATGTTGAGACTCAGAGAGATTGATATTTTCACCAATGTCACACATTACGTTGGCAGAGTAGAGATCTGAAACTTATAATTCAAGTCAATACTCTTTTTGAAATGGAAGCAGTGAAATTATTTTCCTTCAAAAATCTCCTGCTACTGAAGTTTTATGTTAGTGTTTTAATGGGAATTGAACCATTGAATTGTTGTAAGGAACTTTCTGTATTCATTTATGATATTACCAGAATTCGAGAATCTTTTTTCTCTTTTTATCTGAAGTCATTGTATATGTCTAAAAGGGTCTGATAATGAAGTAAAAAATTGTCTTAACCCATTGATAAGTGTTATATTACATTAATGAGAGATGGCTATCTGAAACATGTTTGTGGAATAGTGTATATAAAATTTCAGAATTTTCCTTAATAAATTTATCAAGTAAAATTTTCTTCAAGGCTGAAAATATAATAGAGAGGCTCTAGATCATTTATTTCCTATCCCTGCCTCACTTCCTCTTCCTCCCTGATCCACCAGCCACCAGCATCTTCCGGTTTGTGTGACTCAAGTACTGACACCACTGGGTTCCTGTTTGGAGGACAAACAACCTCTCCCAGAACCTAGAGACAAACCAACTTTCATTGTTGGGTGAGGCACCCCAAGCACACTGAAGGTCTTCATGCTCTCTCTCTTCCAATCAGCACTGAAGGACAGCTCCTTATGGTAAATGGAAAATATTTGCCATTTAGAAAATGTACCAAGGTGAATTTCAGAACACAAAAATAACTTCAAAAAATGAACATTTCAGTGACATTTAGTTCATTCACAAACAGTGTACAACATCATTCTAATTAGTTCCAGAATATTATGCCAAAGTAAAACCCCTTATCCGGTAAGCAGTTTCTCCCCATCCTCTCCAAAGCTCCTGGCAACCACCAGTATGTGTTCTATCTCTGTGAATTTACCTATTCTTATACATGGAATTATACAAAATGTGATCTTTTTTTTAATCTGACTACTTTCCCGTTGGATAATGATTTTAGAGTTCATCCATGTTATGCTATTATCAGTTCTTCATTCCTTTTTGTGGCTAAAAAATATTCTATCATATGTTTATAGTATTACTTGTTTTATTGTAGTTTATATTGATGGGCATTTGTACTATTTCTACCTTGAGGCCATTACTATTCATTGAACACACTACCTTAAATAAACCCACAAAAGCTTTTTAAAAAACATGGAAATGACGCAACTTACAGTTACAGAAAGAGCATCATAGGCTGAATTAAGTTACATTAAGTTACTTTCTGAATCTGCACTCACTAAAACATATTATTATTTTGATAAATAATATATAGTATGCATTGTTTACATCTAATGTTCCCCAGATACAGGTAGCTTTAATGCTAACAGCATTTAATGATTTATGCCACTTTTATTTGTGTTAATATGACATTTAATAGACATGCAATATCTATTTATATAGCGTATGTTAGAGACAGAAAAAAGATATATTCGCCCAAAAGCTTTAGCATCCAAAAAGTGTTCAGTATACTCTTTTGTCAATTAATAAGAAAAGCTATTGAAAACATTAAATTATCTCACATGTCTTTATATATAATAATTACACAACTAAGGCTTTTCCTTCTGCAATAGTTTATACATTACATAAACCTAAGTCTCTCATCCAGCTATCATTTCAAGAGAGGCAAGCTAAAATAATGGAGGCAATGGAGAAACATGATGATAATGCTCTTTGGTGCGGTTTGGAAGGTTTGGGGAAACATTTGGAACTCTTTTTCTCATAAAGTCACTTAACTATTGAAGTGTTATGATAGCATTTCCCTCTGCGTTGTATACAATACAAAAAAAGTCCAGTTAAAGGAGACATAAATTCTAAATATCTTGATTAGAGGGATTTCCACCAACCAGGAAATTACATGCTCTGGCATCCTGGTATTAGTTTAATAAAAAGATGCAGTGAAATAAGAAAGAGCTAGGTGATTTAGGGTGTCCCATTTGCAAATATCCCTTTCTGCAGCTCCTTTTAACAAAACTACATTTAAAAGTTCTAAATGGATGGGGAAAGACTTAATTTTCAGAGTAAGTAGAATCTAACTGAATTGATCTACTTGATTTCTTAAGAAATATTTCCAACTAGATTATAAGCCAATACTGTTCTCAGAACAGTTAAGATGAAAAAAATGTTTAAACTTTTCTTTTACTTACACCATTATTATTGGCCTCTTTGAAACTTGACAGATATATGCCTCAAAGGTTTTAAACATCTGTCAAGTGTTAACTTAAATTAAGTTCCCTTGTGAATTGATAACTATTATGTTCTTTGCATTTGACATATAGCTACATGGTGATGATGGTTTCTTATTATAAAATAATTGCGGCCTTTTTACAAGTTTAAATTGTAACACTGATTAAAAATATAATTTTTTTAAGTTCATCATCTGTTGAATAAGGAAATTAGAGCTATCATATTTTTTTAAGAAGTGTGGGATATTTTTGTTATGTTTGAACTTAAAAACCATCTCTGTTAAGGGTTGCATTGTTATCTATTATCACAGATGACTAGAGGATATGGCTGCTATACATCAGAGTAGATAAATTTCCTTGTCAGTGAATGTTGGTAGAATACTTGAGAGCCCAAACCTTAAGAAAAGGGAATTTGTTTCAGGCTATCACTGATGTGGTCATTCCCAACTCTCCTGCCCCTTTTAACAGAACAAAGCAGAACAAATCAACACAGTAGTTTATGCGCCAGGTAACTTAGAGGAGACAAAGGTTCAGAAAAAAACTTTGATTTTTATTTTATGGAACTTGTTCTAAAATAAAATATCTCTCCAATAAGTACTTTAAATAGGGTAGAATGAGGAACTTCAGCAACTTCAATTAAATAAAGATTTTTTTTCCATTTTTCAAAAAAGTTTTTTGAAAAAATAGAGTTGGTATATAAAATTGAGTATGGCATTTAGCATCCACTAACCTCTCATCCTCGTGTAACCTTGACCAAGAAACACTGAGGCATGAGACATAGGCACCAAATAAGGGTCTGAATTCCAATGGGAAACAGTTGGCCAATGGTTTCAATGCCAGGCTTAATGCCAGGTGCTGCAGTACAAACACCAGCAGGGCACTGTTATTCCTGGAGCTCTTGGTTGGGCACAGCCAGCAAAGAACAAAGTGGGATGGGGTTGCCAGTGGTGTGTGGGCACGTGAATGAAACAGCCAGTCTCACTGGGGATAGGGCTTAATCTAGGAACTGGAAACCACACTTACTTATGTACTGTCTAGGACTCTGTTCTAATTCAGTGAGTGTAGGGGAAAGCATCCTGTTCCTTTCACCAGTTGTAGTACAAGCATCAGACTCACCAATTTATTGAGATTCTTTATGTTTCCAGCAGTTACAAAGACACACCAGGCAGGACCAGAGCCTGGCCAGGGAGTGGGAAAGAGGAAAACAGGTGAACCCTCCCACCTCCCAGGAATCTTCATGCTCTTTGACTATGCTCTCTCTGGTGCTCCCTCTTTTCACTTCAAGTCCCCTCTCAGGCTGCTCTCTCCTTATGTTTCTCCACCCCAGGGTGACAACCACCCTTTTAACCTTTCCTTCCAAGGCCCAGGTGAACCCATTCACATGCAAACGCCCACTAAGCCCAGGTGTACACAATCATAGGGAGGACACAATACCACAGGTGCTGGTTATACAGGCTAATGGAGGGTAAAATCTGACCAACTCATTTACCCAACAGTGAGAGATTTTTAGAGTAATCATAGAATCTTTCATTGGCAATGTCCTAGTGATCAGTGCTGTGAAGGGCACAACTCTGAATTCACCTTAGAAAGTTTCACCTAAGAAGGATTCAGCATGACATTTGCTCACTCATACCTCTTCACCCTGATTCTTCCCTCTTCAATAGAGAGCAAATAGACTGCTTTGACTGTGTCAGATTTTTCAATATTTGAAGATTTATTTTTCTGAGCACGAGGCTTCACTCATACTCTGATGTCCTTTGGGTTTGAGAAATTCTTCCCTCACTTTTAAATGTCCATAATTCACCTTTATTATTAATTCAGAATATTTTTGTGCTTTTCACATTGTCTTTTTTATAGGAAAATACCTATCCTGTCAGATTTTTGAAATATTTCTCTACCTTTAGCATAGCACACATCCTCCTGTCTCCATATTTTTATCTCCATTGCTAAGAATTTCATCATGCTAAGTGGCCACTTAGTGGCCTTTCTTTCAAGTTCTTGATCAATTCCATATTCCCTTTTCACCTCTCCATCTCAGATTGTGTGATTTAAGTCCAGAAGAATAGTGTTTCCCCACTTGCTTCATCTGCCTTCTTAGAGTTTAAACTCTCAGGAAAGTAAGTCAAGAATTTATCCAATGTTGTGTTGTTGCCAAGCAAGACTCCAGATGGTGTCCTCATGGTTGAAGTCCCCCACCACTACTTAATGTTACTTCTGTGCCAGTTTTGTAATCTCTGTTACCTAACCATGTCCTCTACCTGGCTTGTTTTGTGTACTTACACAACAAAGATTATCTGTATTTTCTCCAAAGTGCATCCACCTTTGGGCCAGATCTATAAGATATTATGACCTTTTTGATGTACTTAGCTCTCTCCTTTGAGAAAAAAAAATTTTTTTTGATGAAGTTTTCATTCTAACCAGCATTTATTCTTAAAAATAGCACGATTACGAAAAGGTCTGCATATATTCGATGATTTACTATGTACCACATTCAGCATTAGGTTATTAATATCCAAGTTCATTTGATGCTCAATATTTTAACTATTAAATATTTTCTATGAATATGGATGTTATTATCTTCCTTCAATATATCCGGAAAATGAGGCTTGATGAAGTTAAGTAATTTTCCCAAAGCTACTCCACTAATGAGTGATAAAGGTAAGATTTGAACCTAGAATCCTAATACTCCAAAGCTATCTATCATCACACTGCTTCCCATTCCACTTGAAACATCTTAGAATCCTTTGTTCAAACTTTGTGCATTGATGTACAGATTCCTTAGGCTCAAACTTTTTTTTTTTCCTAGTTGATTTCCCTTCAATTTTCTTCTGTAACTTTCTGGGCTCTTTTACCTTTTTATGTCTTGTGTTAGATCCTGTCGTTTCAGTTTTGTCTAGGTTCTAGCTCCTTTCCCTGTCTCCTCCCTTCTAAAGAATCTTCTTAATGATATTGGCAAATTGGGATATTCTTTTCTGCCTTATTTCTATATTATTTCCTTTTGAAGTTATTAAACTAACCCTGAGTGCTGTCCATATAGCTATCTGTTCCTTATATTCTGTTTTTCAATGTTATACCCTTACCTATTAAAAAAGGAAAGTATACAAAATAATACCCTTTCATATCCACCCACAATCTCTACCCACCAAAGCCTTGAATTTTCTTTTAAATGATTTTCTTTTAAGTGATAGTCATTCTCAATTCTGTGGACAGAATTGAGATAAGATAAAAATCATCTGTATGAATAGGTACCAATACCCAGACCCCATTCCAGGTTATATTGGAATCTCTGGGATTGGATCCTGAAGATAATTCTATTTTATAGCTCTGCAGTATTTTAAAATTTCTGGTGTGCAATCACAGTAAGATCCACAATATCACAAGCTTTGGCAGTAATGTTCATTCCTACTCCAATGCACAGAAGTGGGTACATTTTATGAGTCTTGGCAAGTTCCATCTCCCACTAAGATTCATGCTGTAGGAAGACAATGTCCCTCTTAGTTTGGCTACAGCTTTGTTCACAGGAATGAACAAGTTCCATGAGGATTCTCTTCTGACTGCAATTAGTAACAGTATTGCGCCTACCTCCTAAGGTCTGAGAATACTCTTTGAGCTTTGTGGTGCCTTTGGAATCACCCTCCATGGAGAGCCCAGCACCTTTGGTGTACTTCCAATTACACACTTTTCTTCTCATTTCTCTTGGCACATATTCTTTTGCTGACTCTTCTCTTGTCATTTCCGCCCCTCTCTACTTTCTCAACGTCTTTTTCCTTCAGATTTTCTTCTAAGAAGACATCTTTCTGCTTTTGTTTCAGTCAAGGACAGAGCTATGTCCTTAAGTCTACTCATCTCTTACAGGAAGCAAACTAGCGTTTAGTGTATTGGTATCACTACTAAATTTAACACTAAAGCCCCTATTACTTACCCAGTAGGCAAGTTTGGAAGGCTTAAATTGGATTAAAAGGAGTGAATGGGACTGCCGTGGGAAAAAGGGCCATCTGTTAAACTGATGATTCTGTATATGTGCTCAAATCATCAGTCAGGACCCACCCAAGGCTAGTCACCTTGACTAATTCATTGGAATATAAATTGAACCTCAGTACCCTCATTCCATGCATCAGACCCTTCCTGTCTTGTCCCTGCTACACTCAGCAGTATATTTCAGTAAATGTTCCTGTTCTGTTCTCCATACGTCTGATGAATGCCTTCATCCCAAAATGTCCAGCCTATACTGGATTCTCCACCCACAACATTTAAAGTGGACCCATTCTCAGAAGGAACTCAAGCAAAAATATCTGTAAGCCATGATGCCTACTTACTAGAGCTTAATTTTTAGTGCAGAGGACAAATGAGGTATTTAAAAGCAGAAGAGCTTCTATACTTTTCATCATTCAGGAGTTTCAAGAAAGGCAACTTGATGGAAGGTGGAGCTTGAATGAAACCTTTCAGGATAACAATAGAGAAGGCACCTCAGTTTAACTGGACATCAGTTAAAGTTTTCTGTTATGGTATTCTCTATAGATGATAAGAAGGAGAATTTACCCTAAGGAGACCGTGATATCTGGAGAAGAAGAACATATAGGGTGGAGTTGGTTTAGGAGAGGAGGATAATTACAGCAGTGTAAATTAGAAGACTCACCTTACCTCCTATTTTCATTGATAGACTCAAAAGTACATAATGGAGTACTAGGTCTTCCCTATGCTTCTGTACTGACAGAGTGGTGTTAACTGAAAGTAGTCATATAAAATACATCCATGGAATGAGTCAGTTCTCCTCCAAATTATGAGGGTTTCATAAATCCTTTCAGAAGTCAGGTAAAATTATGGTTTCTTTCTTTAGAAAAATGCAAATAAAAATACCCATACAAACAGAGTTTTCCATTTAATTACAGGAAATTCAAGGATCTCCTCAAGCCCATTCAGAGTCCCAGGTTAATATTAATAACTTGGAAATGTGTGACACATGCTTTATGACTTGAAAATTATTCACTTTTTATTTAACTTTCAAGGAACTGTTTAACTGTTTTATCAAGTTTTGCTACTTGTGGAAAAGTCCCTAGAAAGGGCATTATGAGTAGATTTTATTGTTGTGAAGACTGAGATCTACTTCTGTGAATGAGATACAAAGTATACTCTAGGCAACTCCTCTAACCGAATTCTTTCCCATAGTATTGACTGTGATTATGAAAAATTAATGAACATATTAATATTTTTACAGACATCATTCTTCAGTGAAATTATACCATTGTCCTCAATAAATTTAGTTATATTTTTGTAGTTTACATAATGTATGTAACTCTGTGAGTTAAGAAAAATGAGAGGGATCACTACAAATTATGTCAAAAGGGACATTGTTTTCCCAACATTTTTTTTTTGCTTTGTGAAGTATGAAAAAATGGCTTTTAGTTAAGCAGTAACACAATAGCAAGTAACACAATACCAAGTTAATTTTTGCCAACCTGTTTGAAAACTATTCAGTACTTGAGTACAGGCTGCAATTGGAAAGTGTTTTGAATAAGGGGAAGAAGAGAAAGAGTTCTTATGGTTGAAATTTTTGATACTGGTCTGGGGTTCATTCCTCTTCGTTCCCCACCCCAGTCTCCCCAAACATTGCTACCATGTTTGCTTGTTTGTTTTAAAAACCAGTTATCAAATAACGACCTCTAACACCTACATGGGAATGTCTTTCAAACAGGTTTATCCTATATCTCCAGGGTTTTCTCACTTAACTTTTTGCAGCTGCATCAGAAATAATGGAAAGAAGAGAACAAGGAGCAAGGTAGTGGGATTCTGTCTTTATAGTCTGCCATTCCTGCTACTCAATTGTTTGAGCAATTTTTCAACTAGTAAGACTATTGATAGTCACCAGTTCAAGGTGAGAAATTCAGATGCAACTATTTGGAGTTGATATAAAAATAAGCATAAGAAAGGACTTTATTTATTTTTTTATTTTTATTTTTTTGAAACCAGGTCTTGCTATTTTTGCCCATGGAACCAAAGGCTCACTTTGCCCAGGGTACCACAGACTCAAGCAATTCCCAGCCTCAGCTTCCCAGGTAGCTGGGATTACAGGCGTGCACCACCACACCCAGCTATTTTTTTGGGGGACTAGGTCTCACTGTATTGCCCTGAGCAGGACTCGAACTGCAATCCCTAGCCCCTGCTGCTTCATAAACTGAAGGTTACAGACATGCGCCACCGTCCCTGGCTAAGAAAGGACTTTAATTCATCAATGAGTTCTGGAACTTTTCTGGGAGACTCTAATAACAACAAGAAAAACATTAGCAGCCAGCTTTTCTAGCCGAAGGAGGTGTGTTTTCTTTCTCCGTCAAGAGGTCATGGTGTACAATGGATCTATTGGTGCACTCTACTCTGCATCAGTTGTCATATATTGTGTCATCTAACTCTTAATTCAGCTGTAGGAAATTGTTCCCATCTAGTAAATAAAAAAAAAAAACTGCTCAAGCATATAACCCTTTTCGATCCAGCATTACTTACCTATTAGATGGTGACCCTGAAATGGGAAGCCCATGCATTTTGCTTCCAAAGGTACCTTGCTATACTTCCCCTCTTACTGAAGAATTTTAACATACTCACCCCACCTCACCTTTTTGCACTGTTTCTGGGACATATGTGGCATTTCCATGAGAGGGAAATTTAACTGCAATTGTCATCAACCTCTCTGGAGTTATAAACAAAACAAGGTGGAATGCCCACAGTTTCGCAAATAAGTGCCTTTGCCATAGAGACAACCAGCATCTTTAATTCTAGCGGGCAGAAGTGATCAAGCCTGTTTCTTCTAAGAAATATATTCAGATTGTTTTTCAATAGTAAAATGACGTATTTGTTAGTAAGAAAGCTGTGGTTTTAGCCATGACCTAAACTGATCTATCACTTAGTAACTCGGGATCTTGGGGAGGGGGGTGTCTCCTAATCCTTGTTCACATGGTCACTGGAGCCCAGTTGTGACCTTGTGTCTCTTTGGATGTGGTTGAGGTCAGAGGATGTCAAAGTAAAGGGAAGCGGCCTCATTTTACCTTTGAGATCATCATGTGATGGTAACTAAAATTTCCCATGGCAGACATGCATTTCTAATGCATGCATTTCTAAACATGCTGTAACCTGAGAATTTAATATTTATTAAATCTTGCGAAAATAAGGGAAACTTAAAAATAAGAACATGCTTAATCTAACTCTGGGTTCACTTTCTCCAGCAATCACCCTCAGTTCTGCAAAACTGAAATGTAACAACCTGTGCCAAGCACCTTGTGAACAGTTCCTATAGGGTATTATATTTTTAGCTTCTCAACAACCCTCTGGCCTTTTTACAAAGGATCTTGCTAATAATCAGAAGAAAGTGGTGTGGTATTTGTTTAAAAAGACAGTGATTTCTTTCTATTCATATAAGGTTTTAAATATTGCACTTAGAATTTTTGCAGTCCTTCTTCCAAAAAAGGGTAAATGCTATTTATGACAAAACTCAGTTCAATAATATCAGACCAGATTGACAGGGTTTAGCTACTGAAGGCCTTCACTCTAAGACATTTCTACAATAGAAGAGGAAGCTCAAAGGGTGTCCATGTAGCTTAAATTTCAAATTTAAATTTAAATTTCTACCAAACAGGACTTAGAGCTAGTATCACTGTTGATCATAGAAAGAGAGATGTTTCTAATTAGCAAACTTTAAAGCCCTATCTTAATCACGTAGAGCATTCTCGTGCACATCTGTGCTGCAGGAGTAACTGGATTACCTCCATGGTGTATGTGTGTCTGGGAGACCGTGTGTGTTTAAAGCAATGCTATAACTCTATCCAAATGCGATTCAGCACTGCTTTAAAGTTTAGAAGCAAATGTGTACTTAGTAACGTAGTTTAAAAATTGAAACCCCTTTTACCTTACATGTGCTTCTCTTGTAAATTGGGCTTGTTTGTGGAGGGCAGCCATTTCAAATACTGTGATACACATATCCCAAAACTCTTTCCCTCATCCTTCCATCTAACCTAAATGAGCACCAGAGCCAGGGCTTCTCATGTGGTTTTGCTTCATCTGACAATGACATCAGTATCTTTCCATTTGCCTATTTTTTATAAATGTGTGCCCAGAATGAATGGTGATGCTAGTAAAGGAAACTGAGTCCTAGGAATAAGTTTTTGTTAGAGTAAATGAAGTGATATGATAAACAAGTAAAACCTAACATGACAGCATGGCATTAAACTGTGAGACCAAATGTTTGATTCTATTCCTGAGAATGTTTTCTAAAGTTTTTATGCCTTTTGCATGTCTTGTGTGTATATATCCTGATCAGTGGAAGCGTACTTTGTGCTTAGATATTTATTTCTATCAATGAATGACCAGATGGTTCTTGCCTATGTTGGAAGAGAACCATTCTGCCTATTCAGTAACTCTGAGGGACATTACATATAACAAACTAAGCAGGATGATCAGCAATAGCCCAAGTGAGAAACACGCAGCTGCCTTTTTCTACTTTGTAAAGTTGGCAGACGCTTACAAATGCCTTTATTCTTATTTTTTTAATTGAAATAGTTTGTGTATTTTCCCTACTAAAGTACCACATGCTCATTGCAGAAAACTATGACAATATAGATAAAAAAAAAGGAAAGATGCCTATAAATTAATTTTTACTACCCATAACGTACAACTTGGAGATTTGATGATGGTGATGAGGCTATAAAGCTGGAATTTCTTTGAACACATACTCTTTGCTAGAATCTGTGCTAAGTGCTTTAGATAAATTAGATTATTTAACCCTCCTCACCACCCACTGATGTAGATAATGATATTACTCCCCCATCATAGATGAGGAAACAAGCCCAGAGATGTTAAGTAATGTCCTGAAGTCACACAGCTACTAGGTCACGTAGTGGAAGAGCTCATTGAACCTGGGATTGCCTGACAGCAGCCTGATTAACTCTTCATCTGGTGTTCAAATATTTCTTTTACTTTTGTCTACTGCCTTTTAGTGATATTTATGAAGCTTTTAATATATCAAAACATTTAAGGATCTGTTTTTTTGTTTCTGTTTATGTGGTTTCTACCCCTACTACCATGTTTAAATAACCCATTCCTACTCCTAGGTTATGAGCAATTGTCACATCTGAGAGTGTTTAAAGGCAGTGGCTGAAAGGGAAATAAAACTGGACCCTTGTATCCATAGAGTCTTACTTGCTCACTAAATCATTTGCATACACATACTTACTTTACACTTCCCCTGCTTTCCTGCAAGTTCTTACAATAGAGTATAAATTGAGAAGAGGGACTGGAAAGAGAAAGACAGAGGAAGTCTTACTATATATGTGGTGCTGTCTGAGACTCTCTTTGGGTGGCAAATGCTTCTGTCAGGCAGTAGTCAAATGCCAGCTCTTTA
This sequence comes from Uropsilus gracilis, assembly GCA_004024945.1. NCBI lineage: Eukaryota > Metazoa > Chordata > Mammalia > Eulipotyphla > Talpidae > Uropsilus > Uropsilus gracilis. The sequence continues at coordinate 128,529 of PVHY01000234.1, forward strand.
GTATGGTGTGTGGGTATGCTCTTTCCTTTCAAGACACTGGTGTGGGACCTCATACAAGGTTATTCCTCATCATGGATGACACTTCTGAATCATCTTGAATCCAGTCCTCTCTGCACTTACTTCAGGATTATGCCTCTTGCCCTGAAGGTAGACCCTAGAGAAGTCTTTTTCAATGGTGCTTGATGCTCCTCCACTAATACCATAAAGAAAAAAACATCAGGTATCTTTTTTCCTTCACTAATGGTAAAAATGGAAGATGCTTCCATTGCTGCTCTCTCTCTCTCCTGTTCGTGTCATGTGGCCTTCTCCATTCAGCTTCCTCTATAGCATCTAGAAGAATCTCTGCAGATATTCTAGGGGCATGTAGGAGGGTTTTTCAAGGTCAACTTAAGCTGTGCTCTAGGAGGAGGATGAAGAGGCGAGTTTGTATTTGAGCAGTTTGCTAGTCATTCAATTTAGGGAAAGATGGCAGCCTCCCTTTCTAGCAAGCATCCCAAATATATGTGAGAGGTTTTTGTGGAACATATTCACTCCTATGAATTCCTTCCTTTTATTGAGGATATTAGAGAGGAATGAGATAAAAGTCACAGGGCCATTATTTCTGTCTTTATCAAGTCTTGCAGAGATGTGTCTAGCTCCTCTGTTTAGCATTTATAGGTATTAATCCTCAACCCTAGTACCTCAAATGAAATACCAAGAAGACTCATTCAAGTCACATTTTACATCCTGTGAGTGTAGTTATTTTGTGCTGTGGAGATATCCTCTAACAGAAAGTTTCTAACTTTTTTGCTTTCAAAATAGTTAGCTATTACAGATGATTTTTGACTAATATTTTACTTTTAAAATAGTGACCCAAGCAATCAGTCAATTGAAATTCATTTCTTCTAGTGGCAAAAACCTATTACAATAAAATGAAAAATTATTACATCGAAGAAGAGTTTACAAGCTATTTCTGTGTCACAGTGTGTAGTCCTTCAAAGCAGTATTTTGTTTATCTTGGTGACAACAAATTCAATATATCTAATGATACTGCATAGCAGGTCTTCATTCTCTTTCCTGTTGATGTGACAGTCACTATTTAATGAAACCTTATTTTGTATACTATTTGCATTGTAGATAAGGAATGAAGAGCTGAGTTTGCTTAAGCAGTAGCTGAGCTGTTCATACTTTTTATATTCTTCCATCAAGAAATAATTACCCTTCAACCAACCTTACTTCTTTCTACTTCATATATGCAAACCACCTAAATGAAGCATACTCAAACTCCCAAATCACACATCAGTATACAAAACAATCAGAACCAGAAAAGCATGGAAGTAGTGTATGCATTACCCTTTCTGCTTCTTCCTACTAAGACATTTTTTCATTCAGCAAGTAGATGCAAAGCATCTTCTGTGGTTCATAAACCTGTGAGGTAATAGAGTTGATTTTGCTCATTTATTTACTGCAGAGAAATAAAGAATAAGATTTGTTTTAACTCTACTTCTATAAAATTGAAACATTATTTCAGGCTTAACAAAGATAATATTTTAAGACTTTTGGTATCTCATTGGTGTTTTATTTGTAATTCTCTTTTGGAGTACATATCTACAGGGAATGGTTTTAAATGGCCTCTGGCAATTTACTGCAAAACCATCTGGCCATTAGCTAGCTGTACTCCCAAACTAACATTCAGTTCTAGACTGATCTGGCTTTTGACACCCTTAGAACTCAGTGAAGGCTTGACATGCATGCCTTATTGAAATGTTAAATGTATATAAATTAGGGTGCCTACTGATAAGTCAGATGGAATGTCTAACAATGAAAAATAGCTTATGCCAACAAAATATATTTTTAATAAAACCAAGTTATGAACAAGTTGTATTTTTACATTTATAAGGTTTTTGTTTGTTTTATATGAGAATTCCCCTGAGTAGTTATTTTTTCTAGAACTTTCACTACATGGAAAAAGGTGGATACATTTATATTCAGTTTTAGTATTAAAGGAAATGATACAACTCATATGTATGAATAAAGTCAGCATAAGCAGAGAATGGAAGTCTCTACCGAAGATATTTGTCCATGTACATGAACCCACTATTCATAGAAGCTTAAATAAAAAGTAGTTCAGTTGTATGTTATATACCTGATTTTTCTTGCAGTTTTTGTTGTTGTTGTTTTAGATGAGGTCTTGCTATTTTTGCCCATGCACCCACAGGCTCATGTTGCCCAGGGTACCACAGACTCAAGCAATCCCCAGCCTCAGCTTCCCAGGTAGCTGAGATTACAGGCACACGCCACCATGCCCAGCTGTTTTTTTGGAACTAGGTCTCGTTATGGGCCCCAGGCAGGACTCACACCGCGATCCCTAGCACCTGCCGCTTCATAGGCTGAAGCTTACAGGCACGAGCCACTGTGTCCGGCCTGTTTTCAGTTATGTTTGTAATTTTTCCTCCAGAGTCACCTGGTATGTTCACCTCCTGAGCCTTTTGGGGTTTCTCTGAAGCCAATGAATTGCTGCTACTTCGCACATACAAGCAAAGTCTGCACTATGGACATGTTCTGTCTCCTTAATCTTCATTCATCTACTTTCTATCTCCTAAAATTCAGTAAAGATGTCTATTGTCATCTTTCTGAATTTTTCTCTTAAACCTTGAGATTCATGCATTTTAAAATGTGTCACACATTATTTTGGTGTGGATTCAAAAAGCAGAGAGAGGATTAAAAATTGCCATTTTCTCTTTAGTGTTTTCCCCAACTCATTTTTTATGCTACAACTTGAGTGTTTATTCAAACCCAAACTGATTATAATTTTTTTTAACTGCTTGACTTGTTAAGGGCAGAAATGCCTCCCCTGCTTATTTCTCAGACCCCATCTTTTGCCTCACCATTGCCTACCCTTCATTCCAATGCACGTTCACTTGACTCTTTGGCTACATTTTGCTTTTTACCCCCAGACTGTATCCTCTCCTTAGGCCCTGGAAAATTGCTATTATTGCTTTCAAGGCAGCACACTTCATAGTCCCACAGTTGACTGGCTTCTAATCACCATGGATGTCTCACCTGAAAAGGTGCCTTGTGCCTTCTTTAGAGTCTTCCTTAATACTAACCTCCTTTCCATGACTGGATTCTCATAACTATAACATCTAATTATTCCCTCATCAGAGTCCTTACCTAACTGTGTTTTCCATGAAGGCTACTTGTCTGTTTGCCTGGCACATAGTAGTCAATTCACTTTTTGTTGACTCACCATTTAACATAAATGTTATTTCACTATACTTTTATCACTGATTATTTAAAAGTCTGTGTTTACCATCAAACTGTATAATATTCTAGTTTACTCATGTTATATTTTCATTCTCTCTTTTCCAAATTTAGAAATATTAGAAAAATATAGAAAACCTGAAGAGGATGTACATGTGTACTCAAAAGTTTTATTTCAAAAGTAAAACTCACACAAGTATATCTTTTAATATTAACTTAGAATAAAGTTTGTTTCTGTGGCTTAAAAATTAGATGGCAATAGAATCAAAATTTGAAGCAAATCAGTATTTAATGTGGGAGCAAAAGAAAGAAGACTGTGCTGGAAGTTGGGTTCGCTGGTAATTTTGATTTATTCAGGTTGTGGGTAGGCAAATGAAAAAGGATAAAAAAAAAAAAAAGAAGGCTGGATTTTTGATGCCCATCTGTTCATGCTTCAGAGACCTGGAAACTGATGTTTTAAATTTCCTGGTTTTACTTTCCTGGCTTATGCAGTTATAAGAAGGCAAAAGATGGAACCTCTCTGTTAGAAAAATGAAGGAACAAAAAGAAAGACAAATAAAAGTGAAAGGTAGAAAAAAAAGTACCATATGAAACAAATAATAGAATGGGAGGAAATATTTGTTTGATTTATTGGACCTTTTTGTAATTAATGTGCCTCAAGGCACGAGTACAAATCTTTGATTGGTATACAAATGAAAATAAGGTAACACATTAAAATGCCTGCCTTAAATGAATGGCCAGAGTGTAACTTGTAAACATAACAAGAAAAATACATCTTAAAAATGTCATGGGTCTCTGGTTTATAAAGTAGGCTTAACTATGAAAGGGCCAGTAGAGAAATAGTATAGAGTTTTTAGAAATCTGAATATCTCTTTTCTAGCAATGACAATGATGATTTTCACTGTTATTATCAGAGAAAAAAATAATATCAATTAATGAATGCTATATACCAAGCAACATGGATAAACTAAATATTCTGTAAGGCACCATTATTATTATGCCCATTTTACAGTCGAAATAACTTATACCTAAAGAGGTTTCTTCCTCCAGGTCAACTGATAAGTAATTGTCCTGAGCTTGAAACTAGACAGTATGTCTATAGCCGTCTTGACAACCATATACCATACTGCCCCTTGAAAATAATAAAAAATAACTAATATATTTAGTAGATTGGATTAGATGTTTGATCACCATACTTCTATGAGAAGTCCTGGCTTCCTTCTCACTGGAAAAACCTAAGCTTAAAGAGATTAAGTCGCTGTATTCACACACAAAATTTAAGAAAAATTCTTTTTATCTATTCTTTCTTATTCATATTTTAAAAAGTCACATTTTTGCTTCAGGATAAAATTTGCACACTTTTTTTTTCTTTTTTCATACCCTAATTCTTCTCTCAGCTTTAATAGTCAGTTCTCTCTTATAATATTATCTTTTTGTCATGTCTGTTAACATAGTTAGTACCTTTTACTCCATTGTTTCCCTGATAACCCTATTCAGGAAATTTCATCCACCATGATGTTGATCCTTCCGCTTTTTTCCAACCAGCATCTTATATGATTAGTCATCTTGTGCTACCATAACAAAATACCATACTCAGATTGAGTGGTTTAAACAGTACAATTTTATTTTCTCAAAGTCTGGAGACTGGAAATACAAGGTCAGGGTGCCAGTAAAGTCTGTTCAGAGGAGGATTCTTTTCCAGTCTGCAGATGGCTGCCTTCTGGCAGTGTTCACAAATGTGGTAGTGGGGGTTGAGAGAGAGGAAATACAAAGAATGATCTCTTCTTTTAATAAGGCCAGTCTTACTGGATTAGGGCACTATCCTTATAATCTCATTTAACCATGCTTAGCTCCTAAAGACCCTATCTCTAGATATAGTGACATCAGGTTAGGGTTTTCTCACATGTGAATTCTGAGGAAATTCCAGTAAATGATGACTTGCTCTAAAGCAGATTCTCCAATTGAAAACACTGACCTAGGGGAATTCTTTTTTTGGGGGGAGGGCGGGGGGAGAATGTGATTCTTAATGACAGCACATTTTCCCATCTTGCTTTCAACCTCCAAATAAAGACTACAAAAAAACACAGCTAAAACACATAATTAGAGATCATTTTTAGAGTTTCCTTCAATGCTTCATGGATGCCATAGAAGATATGGGATTACTAGAGTTTACAGCAAGCTAAATCCTTACAAAACAACTTGCTGAGCCTTTATACCAGTGAAACACCTACTTCCTGTTGCTTGAAAGAATTTCTTATGATCCACAATTGAGAGCTTTTCTATTTTCATATACTGACATTCAATTATCACTACTTGAGGTGCATGCATAGCTTTTGAAACCTTACCTCTGAGTTTTTAATGAAGCAAAGTATGAACAGATTGCTAAATTTAAATTTAAATTTAAATTTAAAAAGATCACTTAGTAATGGAATCGATAAACACAGCTTAGTTTAAAGGTAATAACTTATAATTTCAAGGAGTAAGGACCAATAAGTAAATAAGTATGAAATATCTAAAGCTTTGTAAATGCAAACAGACCTCTTACACATAGAAGGAGCTTAAGTATTTGTTGAATGAATATTTGTTGGCTGATTCAACACAGTGACTCATTCTCTGACTAGGCAATGCTATGTTACCCAAAATGGCCTTAGGAATAACTTTGTAAATAAAGATGTTACAGGAAGGAGCAAAGAAATGAGACATTTACTTAGATTTACTCAACTCTATATGTCATAATCAAAGTAAATTGTCTCTCATTTAATCCCCTCAGGAAATTTCCAGAAGCAAATAACCCATTTTGTTGATTAGGAAACAGGTTCAAAGAAATAAAGTGATTTTTAAAAATCAGCAAATAGAAGTGCTGGTTGAATTCTTTGTTCCCGTGCAGCCTGTAATCTTTCTTTAACATGTCCACTACTGAGTGCAATTTTACATTAAGTGTTTTAGAGAGATTTCTCACTACCTTTGTACAAAAGAATGCTTCTCATAATCCTGTTTTAGAACCTAAAATTATGCCATAATTGTGACATAGAAGTTGTTCCTTTTGAGGGTGTAAGGCATAGGTAATGGAAGGTGAGTAAATATGTTGTGAGAATGTAGATTGGTTTCCACCAGACAACAGAAAGCAAAAAGAAGAGCCTATTTCAGCATAGGCTGCATGGCGATGAATGGTGTCAGGAGGAGAAAAATGGGGGTGGGGGAGGGGAAGACCTGGATAATTAGAAATCAGTATAGGACTCTTAACAGAGACATTAAAACCAACATTTGTAAGTTGACCATGTATCAGAGGCATGTAGAGGGGGCTAGGGATGAGAAAGGGAGAGAGAACAGTGGACTATGGTGGAGGGTTGTGGGTGCTTTGGAGATGCTGCTGTGACCACAACTGAGGGGGAGATCCTCCACTGTCAGAACACTAACAAGGGTGTAAAGCAATGGTACTTCAATTTAAAAAATTATTTTTAAAAGAATCTTAAGAGAATTTACTACCACAGAGTAGAGGGTACTTAAAAAGTGAAGGTAGGAAAATAAAGATTTCCTGTTTGCAGCTCAGTTGACAACTTTGCCTTGCTTGTTAAATTACTGTAGTAAACCTGCTGTAGAGGAATTTTGTTCTTTAAAAGCTCTTTTTTCAGTGAAATGAGGGATCATGAGAAGTAAACATATCTGTGTTTGCAAGAATGGCTCTGGATTTGATAAATAACATGTTCCAGTAACAAGCTTAGTAACTTTTCTTACTCTCACACGTATATAAGGACTTTAAACATTCTGTTTGGAAGGGATATATCATCAAGGAATTTATAAATTGCACAAAACAAACCACTCACATTCATAGGCAGTTAAATTAGCAACATATATGATTTAAAATTCTTTTAATTAAAAAAATGCAAATCCAGGCCTAATTATTTGTTAAAAAATACCAATCATATAAGCTGTGTTGTCAGGAGAGACCATACTAGCACATTTTGCAAATAGGTGTATGAACCATGTTAGATTTTCAGAAATGACTTTTAGAAACAGTGGTGGTGTAAAATGAAAAATAAAAAGGAATAGGTGCATGAAAACAGGAACAATTTCCTTGAGACAGCCATATATCCCAGTTGTTTATGAGAGAAAAATGAAATACCTTATAAAACAGAGGAGAGACAGCTGGGGCTGCCCTTTCCGGCAACCCTAGAAAGAAGATGTGGTCTCCAGCAACTGTCTTCTCTGGAACCAACATGGCTAATGAAGTCAGTCTGATAACTCCGTATTTGCTTCCTATTTTAGCATGCATTGCTCAGGCTAATAAGTATGGTTTTTGCTTGTTAATTTTAACTACAGTTAGGTCCTATTTCCTGATCTTTCACAAAACAGATTCATTTTTTTTTTTTTAGTGCAAGCCCATAGCCTTTCACAGATAGCAATCACTGATTGCCTTTCACTGATAGCAATCAGTAGTTCATATTGACTTTGAAAGTTTACACCATGGGAGACAAAATTTGGTTCAGGTACTGAACACTGAATGTCTAAATGACATGACCTAGCACAGTGGTCTGGGGTGGCTGTTACCCCAAAGCATTTGTACCATGTGCATGTGGACTCACCTGTGATCTGAGTCTGTTCAAATAATGTTTTACTCTGGGTTCATTTACTGAAAGCCTTCTTAGATAGACATGTGATATCTGTTTTATGAATATTAGCCCTTAGCCATCTCCAGTAAAGAAGAACAGCTATCCTGTAACAAGCTACCATCATGAGTCTGTCTTTTTGTTTAATGTTGTGGTCTCCAAACATCTAGTTTTAATTATGATGGGTTTCCTTGCTTGTGAATCCTTTATTTAGTCAAGATAACATGGCAAGAGGTATAAGAGGGGGAGTGTGTATACACTTGAAAATACTGGATCAAGATTTTTACTTTTATGCTTTAATAGGTCTATGTAAATCTGCTTACCATATAAGTGATGAACACATGTGGACTAGCATGACTTTTTAATTATCTTTGATTCTTTTGCTTATGTGGCTAAATTCTAAAAATGTTAATTTTGTAATTAATTTCCAACACATTGTTTGGAAACAATGAATAGTTTTTCATTATAAATCACCCAAGAATTTAGATTACTGAATTGCCAGGATGCATCTTTCCAGTTGGTCTTGGAAAAAACTATCTTTGATTCCTATTTCTTTTCTCCTCAAATCTTGTTATAGTTTCTATCCAGGAATCACAGGAATTGCTATTATAAGATCAAATGATATTTTTTTCCATATTAGCCTTAAGCCATATTATCTTCTGTCTTTTCACTGGCTCTCCTGATTTTTTTCAAACTTCCTTTTTTTCTGATAATATGTGGTCTTTTGTTTGGGTTTCAGATACTGACTCTAAACCTCCTAATAGCTCAAGTCACATTTCCCAGAGTATCCTTTGTTGAATATTATTCTTTAGTCCCTTTTTGGGGTGGGGCATGAGGAATTCTTACCTCATCAAATAAAGTTTGAGAAGTAATAAATGCAGTATCACATAGTAGGTGTTCAACATCTGTTTACTGAATGAGCAAAAGAGTGAATGACTGAGCATATTTAGATTTACAGTTACACACTAACATGTGCTTTGGGCAAGTTCTGTAGTGAAATGTCTAGCTACTTGATCTAGTATTTGCTGAAGTTGTTTTTCTCATAAAATCTTCTTTGGGCTACACCTACATGTGTACCATATATCATGTAATATACACTGTATGAACTCCCAAACCTAAAGGATACAACAGTGTCCATACTGCTCCCTCAAACCTGAGTTATGTGGAGGTAAACTGAGCTCAATTTAGGTTGCTGTCTCCTTGCCTGCTCCCACATTCAGGTCAGTTTCTTTCTATTAGTTCTAACATTCTCTTTCTTCATTGGCACAGATTTGGAAAATCAAAGATTCTCTAAGTTGAACTTATTATATGAATTACTTTTTATTAAAATTTTCTCAAAAAGATATTCATGAGCAATGTATCCCATTATGACATCTATTCCAACCACAACATTCTTTTTAACAAAGCTTGAATGCTTGAGAATGTCCCAACTTCACCTGACTTGCTTTGTATTCCTGCCTTCCTCTCAACCACCTATGTTAGTCCATTAGACATACTCTAGCTTCTTGTTCTTCAGCAGAAATGAACAAAGGTGCTTAGACCATTCTCTTGCTTACTATCAGTCTTTGCAATTATCATTTAAAACTCTCAAATCCAGTCATCTCCTAACTGATCTGAAGGAGGCATTTGGTCATTTCTATGTCTGAATTTGGGGTTGTGTGTATGTGGGGGAGTGGGGGGGGGAGAAAACAATTAAATTTAAGTCTAGAATGTACTTATTCCAACTGTGTCTTTAAGTGTTGCCCAACATATAGTACTGGGATTTTGTGGCAGTGCCCTGAAACCATGTTAGGGAACAGAGGTGGGGAGGAAAAAAGGGCATGTGAAAGGAGAGAGAATCTTGCAAGGAGGGGGGGCTCTAATTCATTTCAGATTGGCTGTTGATTGAAGAGAAATTGGGGGTGGGGTCCCATGGCTAATAACAGATTGAAGATAAATTACAGTAATCAGAATACCTCTGAAAAATAAAATCAAGTTCTAACAGAGCTGTGAGATTTGGAAACAGACATTCTATGAGTAAGGTGGGTAGTGGTATTTCTTTTTAAAAGTTGGGGAATTATTAAATGGCAAACCTGGTATATGCTCTAAAAGGCAGCTCACTGTTTTTCTTCTGGCTCTTTCTTTACTCTCTTTCACTCCTTACCTCAAGACCTTTTCTCTTCTCATTAGCACCTCCACCAGAGTTGGAGCTGGGAAAGAGAAAGGAAGTGTTCAGACATGTGCCTATTTGCATAGTCATTGCATTGAGTTAATGCCAGGACAGCACAAACATTCTGTCCATTTCTATAGAAAAGCCAGTTTCTCCCCATCAGTAAGGTATTATTTTCTTTTTTACCATAGAACAGGAACGGCTTATTGCCAAGCTTCTCTTAACTGTACATTACAAATAACATCTGATTAAGAATGTTCTGGATGGGTTAATTAGTGTGGTGACTATTATTAAGCAACTGCTTGTTAGTATTATGCCTATTTGATCTTGGTATTGATGTGAAGTAATTGACCATAGAGCTACATTTAGAAAAGCTAGAATAAAGTTTTTGATTTGTATTATAACAATAAATTATATATTAAACATGTCTATGAAAATACGAGTTTCATGGCACAGAGAATCAGAATAGACTCTGTGTGGGATGGTAGATAGAACTGTTTTGTTATGTTTGGTTTTGATTTTTAGAAATATTAATACATATGACCATATCTTCTGAAACAAAGTCATTCAACATTATTTTGGCTCACTGCTGCAGAATGTATGAAAACTAAGGTGATTTTAACTTCCCTCACCTAAAGAATGCATTTCCTTTCAGATTTACGTAATTGCTTGAGCATTCTGGGTAACAATCACCACATATAGACTATTAAAGAAAAATATATGATATTGTAAACAAGGAAAGTGTAGTATGTAAACATCTTTCAAGTACTGAATTATTATCTATATGTGCTTTTATTGGTATTTTGTCCAGTTTTAATATTAAGTATACCTCCCTAGGTATAGCATTCATAGAGAGTTTATTCCATTAGCTAATAAATTATACCATCAGGGAGTTTTTCTTGAAATTCAGCTTAAATTTTCCTGTTTTTAATTTTATCTCATTACTCTCACTTCTACCCCCTTGTACCAGGTTAAGTAATTATTCTCTTCCCCATGGAGACTCCTATAATGTACCCCTCTGGTTGTCACTTAACCAGGCTATTCATGGTTAGCTTCTTTAATCTGTCCTCATAAGTCAATTCTTCCATTTCCTTAATCATTATTTCTCTTCTATGAATTCTCTAATTTTCAAACATATACAGTGATAGTTGCCCCAGATAATGTCAGCATCCACGCAGTCTTCTATCCCTATAGACTGGGTATCTTCCTTTTCCAAACAGCATGATGCTTACAAAGTGGTGTCTGTGTGATAAAATCAGCACATGCTCACTTGTCAAACACAAGACCATCTAAATAGTGTTTTCCGTGTGTCCTACTTGCATGCAAGGTTAATTTCAATTTTTTCAATTTCTTGACTTTAGTAAACTGAATTTTGGGTGACTGTCAGAATATTTATATTCTGCATCTTTTCACATCCTCCTTCACCACTGTTAAGTCAGTCATCCACAACATCTTAGCATGGGATTCTGTTCCTCCTTGAGCCCATTTGGCAAAAGGGTTGAATCAGTGCAGGCCTAGCACCTTGCCCACAGCTAAATTCCTTGTCAGTTACCAATTCCCATTGTTTATAACCCTTTAGCCAATCTCTTTTAATTTGCAATTTTGCTCACATGCTGGCCAATATAAATGGATTTTATGAGTAAGACGGGTCATGATACTATTTTATAAAATGAAGATATGTTGTTTCAATGTCCATTGATTTTTTTTATTATTACTCTGAATCCTTTGTGCACTAAGTTTGTAATTCTGTTAAAATCCTTGTTAAGCTTGCCTGATTTCTTTATCTGACCTAAACAAATAGGTTACTTCGCTTTCTTTATTGTTGTTTTCCAGAAACATATAGATGTTCCTTCTCTTAACCATTTGTCCCAATTATTTAGGAGAGTTTGAAGATACTGTCATTTTCATTTTTTCCCATCTTTCCTGGTGACCAGTGAAAACTTTTTATTTGTTTAGAATCTCCTCAGTGTCTTAAATTTGTTTCAGAAAGAAAGTTGGTTAGTTCCCTTAGTACACTGGATCTGTGAGATTTGGCACTCCAATCTGTATATTCATTTTAAATCAAGAATTTATTATTTTTACTAGAATTTATTTACAAGAATTTATTATTTTTACAACAGCAAGCACTATCTCTTGTGCTCTGTCTTATTGCTTGCAGATGGGGGTCTTATCTATTCAGAGATTTTTCTCAAAGGGATGTATGAAGCAAGCACAGAAGTCCCCCAATGCATCCAGACTTTGTCTTCTGCCCTGTGGAACTTTATCAGCTCCTCAGTGCTCTCATCAACTCTTGTCTTCAGCCTCAGGAAATAGCCTCTGCCACTCTGCCACTCTTCACAGTGACTGTTCTGAGCACTCAGTCCACTTTTTAAAGTCCATCTCCACCTCTTCTTCACATCCCTGACCTAAAGCTTTGGTGACTCACCTTAGATTCCATACTTGCTACCTGAAACTATTTTCTTTGACTTCATTTTCTTTTCCTTCTTACTTCACCTTTGTGAGAAAGCTCAGTTTATTCTCTACTATAAAGTCCTGCTTTGCTTTCATATCAAGAAATCTTAGAAGATCCTTTTCTTTCTTCTAGATCCTTGTCCTTTCCCTATTTAAACATGTACCCTCTTAAAGAAAATTTGATCTTGTTTTGCTTACTCTGATCTCTACCCTCTGCCTCTGCCTCCCTCTCCTTCATTCCTGCACCCTACCCTGCAGTCTAGTATATTCCTGCACTCCTTTACATGAAACAGTGGAGGAACCAGTGATCTTCCATATAACAAGGTTAGAAGTTTCTTGTTGCTGGTGCTTCACCTCCTCTGCAGTGTTTGACACTATTTTACACATTTTTTTTCAAAGATTCTTGATGCTTTTTTTACACATCCTTTTGGGGCACTTAATTCACTTCAGTCATGTCAAATTACACCCTCAGATTCTCTTTCCATTCTTCCAAATGTTTCCTCTTGCTTCTCGTCCATGATTCTTCCTCCTAGCTACCTCTTGAATACATGTACTTTCCATTTCTTTTTCATTTAACAATTGAGGGAAGGAGCTTAGTGTCTAGATGGCCCACAGGAACTCTAAGAGAGCATTGGCTGTCTGTGCCCATCTACCTCTCTGGAGTTTGGGGGTTAGCACTAGGCTCAGCCTCTTCAGGGTGCATGTTATTCCTGGAGGAGTCCATGCTCTTTCACACTCTTTGCTTTGATCACACTGTTTCCTTAGTCCACAATTTCTCCATCTACGCCTTTCAAAATCTTTCAGCCAAACCTCACTTTAAACCTTTGCTGATCTCCTACTTCTTAGTTAGAAACGTTGTCTTGTCCATTCTTTATATCCCATGTCTCACCACAAATCAGCTGGTTGATCACAGGTTCAGCTCCCATTCTGTGTTTTTAGCACTAATGGTTTGTTCCTCAACAAATGGTGAGCTCTTTTACTTCATCTTATTTAGATACTTTTACCAATAAGAGATAGATATTGAAGCATATGTGATGAAGCATTATGGGAAGAGTGGAGAGAAGGAGGTATGAAAATATATTAAAAAATACCTCAAGAAAAAAACAGTGGGTTCAGGTACCTAGAAATGTAGACCTTCATGTGGAGAAATGGTCAATGTTAAGAAAGGAAGCTTCCAGTATTTTTGTAGCATAATGAACAACTGTGACTTGATAATTAGCACCAGGCCTAGCAGTAACTAGAAAATGCAAAGTGGAACTACAGGAAGATGAGTGGGAAGAGTTGTTTGTTTTTTTTTAATGGTATATACAGCACACATTTTATAGCTACAGAAACTCTTTGGAAACCATCCAAAAACAGTCTGATCTGTTTCAAACTTTTGAACCTTCTCTTAATGGCTACTACTTTTTTTTTCTAGAATTTTTGTTACATCTATTTTTTTCTCAGTTTTCTATATCATCATGTCTTCATGGGAAGATAAAGGGCTAATTTTAAATATAAGTTTCATGAAAAATAGATTACATTTCCTTTCTGTCACAGATTCATGCCCCAGCACAAAACAGCCCATTTGCAGAAGATGCTCAGCCTCAAAGGAAATGGTGGTGCTGCTCCATCCGTGGCTCTTCTTTCCCAACAAGAGCAGAGAAGTTTTGAGAATTTATTGAAGAATTCTATCTTACTATCTGAACCTTGCAATGCAGCACCACAAGAAAACCTGGGTAGCTCATTAACGCAGGAATCAAACTTGGAAGTACGCAACATGTCTGATCACTCCAGCTCTCATTGTGGGGAAGATAAACAAAATTTGGCTACTAATCCCTGTGACATTTTGGGTGGAGTTGATCAGCAAAGACCACTGCACCTTGTCTGGCCTCACAGGTGGTAAGTTTAAAACATCCTACTTAATATGTTACAGAATTAGTCGTAGAAAAACATATATTCTAAAAATACATATGACTGACTTAGTAATTTGTTGTCTGTAGCTTTAGGAAAAGATCTTAATGTGAGTACTACTGCTGTGGTGTCACCATGGTACTACACAGCACCTTTATATAAATGATTGTGTACTTGATTCAATTTAAGTTACAGATTATTATTTGCGGTAATATTCTCATTTAACAGTAGTAGCTAGGTAATCCTAGGTAATCTAATGTTATTCAAGAAGCTTCAAAGTGTAAGAGTAGGACTTATATTTTTATATCTACTCTTATAAAATGATTTCACATTAAGTGCACTGCTAACATGGTATTGCTGTTAAAAAAAGTTTCCATTATTTACCTAATTGACCAGTTTCAACTGGATTGATGTTACTTCATTTGTCATAACATATATCAGTGCATTTGAAACTGTCTCCATTTCTCCAAATGTGTCTGTATTCTGCTAAGCAAAGTATGTTTCTAGCAGAGTCTTTCCTGAACAGAGGAAAATCAACGACAGCGTGTAATTGCACCAAATATAAACTTAGCAACTCAACCCTCACTCCTATAAATTAGGATTTAAGGAGGTAAAATGTCCTGATAATCTTATGGTATTAGGCATGAACATTTTAATCTAGTTTTTATTCCTCCCTGTTAGTTTAATCTGCATGTGGCCTGATTAGAGTTCACTTCCCCACAGATTATAGTCTTTTTATTGCAGAGATGCTGGGCTGATCATTAGGTCTGATTTTCTGAGCAACTGTTTACAGGTAAAGCACAGCACACCGGCCAGGCAAAGCACCTTCGCCGAGGATTTGGCTTCCAGCATATTAAAACACCAGAAGCTCTCCTAGTTGATCTGCAGCATCTGGTACCTAAAGGGATTTTCACCTTTGACTCTAAATGTATGAACATAAAATTTAGTGACCAGAGTTGATGTGGAATGTGTTTTTGAATACATCATTTCCACTTCATATTTCCAGCATAGTCTTTTTATTAACAGTTTTCTTAGAATGAGACATATGTGATACTCTTTTCTGTTATTTTAAGATGCCATCAGTCTAGAAGAGATACCTGTTTCAAGGTAAAATAGATACCATCATTTATCCCTTCTATTATGCCAACCTTTGCTGGTTTCTGACAAAATGTTTATTCCAGGGAAATCAGTTATTAAAAGTTCAGTTGTAGGTTATCATAAAAAAATGCTGAATTAAATAATTTTGTACACTCCCATTGCAAAACAGCATACTGTTGTGGGGGAAGAATGAGAACCATGTTATCTAGTATTTTGCACAAAATAAGACAGAGCTATGTTAATAAAATTAGCAATATTAAGTTGAATAATTCCCTCTCTTCCTTTGTATATTTTTGCCTTAATTTAATTTAATTGCCTAAAGTTAGTTGCTTAAAGAGATGCAACATTATGTTTGTGCACATTCTTATTGTTAAAGCTAAATTATTTTTAATTTGGAGAAGAGGGAAAAAAGCCGCATCAGCAAGAGTAAATGCCAAAATATAAAAGTAACACATTCATCCTTACGGGTAATATAGTAGAACATTGGAAACTTGGAGGTTGCCAGACACACAGCTAACATTAGGGCTAATTTTGAAAATCTAGCGTGCAGTCAATTTTACTGATGCCTGGGGACATACAAGGTAGAAGCTGACAAGAGAACTAATTTTGTTTGGGTTATTTACTGCTATGCATCATCCGCGGGTTCCCGCCTGACACACAGCTATATGAAGGGGGATATTATCACACACTAAAAATTTATGTTGACATTCGATATTTGTTCAATATGTCAGCAGTATTACTTTCATAATCAAAAGAGTAAGAAAAAGAGAAAAGAAAAGCACTTTATGCTCATATAGATATATCTTTTTAATAACAGTCTATAAGGTTAATATAGTTTACCTTTGAGAGTATACAATGAAAACAAGCAGGGTTAGGAGGGGAAATGACAGAAAGCATCAACCCGAGCTGTTTGTTTGCCATTACCTAAGCGAGCCATGTCAGCTCTCTGGCCCGCGTCTGATAGCTATTTGTTGTACAGAGAGCACAGCATAAAAAAAATATCAAACTCTTAATACTATTGTGTGCCCATAACCATCTGTCACTGCTAGCCTGGAGATGAGAGGAAGATTACGAGGAATAAACACTGAGCCGCCGAGCATTGGTAAAGCCTTCGGGCAAAAAACTCTTGTGGGGACATCAAAGACATTCTAATTCCGAGGCAGTCAAGGATTACAGTGTGTAACCTGTGCTGACAACAGATAAATGACTGGCAATATTGTGCCAGAGCTGTTGGGTCCTGCATGGAGTACTGATGATGATGATGATGATGTTATCTTGCAGAATGGACTCTGCTGGGATAATTTTATGATAAAACACTTTTTTCAAATGCCACTGGGTCTAGGCAGACATTTACTAGCTACAGGGGTAGCAATCAGTTTCTTCAAAATTTACTGTTCTAAACCCATTAGAGTTCCAACGCAGCAAGACTCTTCAATGAAAATCTAAATGCCTATATTTTCTTTAGGAGAATATATGCAAATGTTGTGAGCTGAACTCCTACCCTTTAGTGGTAGGTGCTTTATCATCTGATTTATGTAAATTTGCTCATAAAAATACAGTTTCTTTTTAATTGGTGAATATGAATTAGAAAATTAAGATTCTGGTTCAGCATTCATCAAACATTCTCGGTTACAAGCACACATGTGTTTAGGCCTCTTATCGCATGACTAGAAATCCTGTAATTGACCAGTCAATACGAACCATATCCTAAAGGAAACCATGGTTTCTCCTAGAAAGAGCTAGGGTCATGTTTCTTATTCGCATCTCTTCGTTTGAGCCCCCACCAACCTCGCACCTCACCTATTCTCATAGGTATTATGAACTACTTAAAACTACCTGCTGGAAGAGAGTTTTCTTTACTGCAGCCTGCAGGCGCTCTTCAGTTTATTGCATTTTTGCCTTGGCCAGCCATGTTTTCTGGAGAGAAGGTATTTCAGGACAGGGTAAAGCTTTGGTGATTGCTTCCCTGGAAACATAGGAGAAATGGACGTTGGCAAGGGCAACAGGGTTCTTGGAGCCTGTCATTACTTTGCCTAACAAAACCAAAATAAAGTCCTCCTCTTTATCATAAAAAATATGCCCATGAAATCATGCAGTTGCAGTAGCTAGCTCTAAAAATGAAGTGATGCTGACCTCATTGTGTTAGTTCCACGCTGGGATCATGAATGTTCTAAAATATAGTGCTAGCCTCTAACATATCTCGTACTAAGTCAACCAAATGTAGAGCCTACTTGCTAGGATATGTATAAAAATCAAAAGTGACATTTTCTAGAAGATACATTCTGGCTTTAAATCTATGTTAAAATGTCTATGCATGAGAACAGGCCCTTAAATGCAATGCTTGCCTTCTCTCTTCATTCTTTCTGAATCTGAGCTTGTCAAGGATTATAGTGTGCAACCTCTGCTGACAGTAGATAAATAACTGACAGTATTTTAGCGGAGTTGCTGGGTTCTCGGCAGAGTAATTTGTTTCCTTCTTTCTACCCAGTCTTTAATGTTTTGTTATAAACATCTATAGCAACGCATGGTTAATAGAAATGACTTATAGAGAAAACCAGTAAAAAAAATAGACTGAAAGGCCTTTTGTCTTAATTTTAACTATTTTCTTTCCAAATATTATGCATATGTATTGTTGTTCCAGGTTCCAATCTTTACATAAATGTTCTCTTTATTCTAATGGACATAAGAGACACACTGCTGAAAGGATAGAAAAACAAGTTTATAAGATATTGAAAGATAAAATTCATAAGGCTGTGTTTCTCTAACTCTTTCATCTCAAGACCCCTTCACGTCCTTCAAAATTTGGGGACACAAATGAGCTTCTGTTTATTGGAGTTTTACCTTCAATATAAACCTTCAATATAGAAGTTTTACCTTCAATATAAAATATGGACTGTATTTGAAATGTTACTGGAAGCAAAAAAAATTAAATCCACAGTAGTAGTAGTAGATCTTTTAAAAGTAGCAGTAAAGACCCAAATATACGTTAACATAAATAATGTTCTTTATGAACAGTAATTATAGTTTTCAGTGAAAAAATGAAGTGACATATTTTATATTTGTGTAAATCTATAATGTCTAAGTAGAAGAGAGTTGAATTCTTCCATCTGCTTTCCTGTTCAACCTTTACACTATGTTATTTGATGAAGGTTTACAAAGAAAAGTCTGCCTCACAAAGAGATGGGTAGAAAAGATGGCTTGTTCATACTGCTATAGATATTCTTTTTTAATAGTCCACCAGAACTTGGTAAGTTAGTGTTCTCAGAGGTTAGCCTACAACCACTCAATAATGCTTCTTAACCTTATTTCTCATTGACATAAACTTTCTGACTTCATTCTTTTGGTCACTTAGGAAATACTGGTTGACTGAATTATGCATAGTTTCCAAATATTGACATTATTCATTATTTCAAGGACTCTAGTTAATAACATAACTGACATCAGAAATTTTTTATTCTTAGAAAGTTATCAAACTCATGACATGGATAGCTTTACAAAATTCTGACTTTCCACTAAAAGCTAGATTTATTGCATCATACTGTTTTCTTTAAGTGATGAGTTCACATGATTCACTTATGAGACTATATTTACTATTTACTTTAGTCTGATTAATCATGGTGTGTCTATCAGACATTCGTTTAAGTAAAATTGTCATTTCATTAAAAAAATTGCTAGTTTTTCTTAAAACTCAAATAATCATATAATTACTTTTCTTCAAGAATTTGCTATGCAGAGATGTTTTATATGTATTTTTTACTTTGTCACATAGAATACTACAAGATATGCATTGAACGGATGCAATTCTTAAGTAAATTTTTTTTCCTTATTTTTTCCCTTTCATGGCAAGTACAAAAGGTGAAGAATTCAGTGACCACTAGGAGTTTGGTGCCATTGATGAATCATGCTAAGATACAAGCAGGTTTAGTCATCTTGCCTTCTCACTCTCAGGCACATGTCAATAGTCAACATAGTGAAAAAAAATGGACTTTCAGCCTTATTATGAACATAGCTTGACTGTAAAGACTTTATAAAAGGGGACTGAATTCCCAGGATTTCACAGATGACCCTTTAAGAACCACTGTCAAATGGAAATTATAATGACACGTAAATGGTTTATGTAAAAATATGCCTACTCCAAACCATTGGAAGTGCCTAATTTTTACTTCTCTTTGACTAATATATTTGCCTTGCAAGTTAACATATTAACATTTGGGCATATATGACATATTAACATTTGTGTTTATCAGTTGATAGCAAAAAAATATTCATCATATAAATAATAATACTTTCTCAAACCAAAAAGGATTTGTTTCAGTGTGGGACAAGTAATCAGAAAACCTACATAGAAGAGGTCGATGATCTAAGACATCTACCCTGATCTTAATGTCCCTATGAATAGTCCATAAGTTAGAAGTTATAGAACTATTCAAGTTATAGAACATCTAAGTTATGGACTATTCAAGAACTTCTAACTTATGGACTATTCTAGAACTTCTACTTATGGACTATTCAAGAACTTCTAACTTAATGGACTATTCAAGAACTTCTAACTTATGGACTATTCATAGGGACATTAAAATCGGAGTAGATGTCTTTTATCATCGACCTCTTGTATGTAGGTTTTCTGATTACTTATCCCACACTGAAACAAACCCTGTTTGGTTTGAGAAAGTATTATTATTTATATATGATGAATATTTAACCATATCTTGGCTAAAAATGATGTGAGTGGACTGTGAGACATGTTAAGAAGTTTGAGATCATTAGAATAGTTGTAGTTATGGTTTTCACTATGATCTCAATCTGTTGGAATGTGAAGAAATTATCAGAGCTTTTCACTTAAAACGGAATATTTTTATGAGCTATATAATATTTGCAGCATTTTCCAAAAAGTAACCATAGAACAACTTTTGCAGTATTGACTATACTTAAGGATGTGAATTTATAAAGAAAAAAAAAATCTAATCACTGAGAAGTAAAACATTTTGAAGCAAATTTAGGTATATCATGTAGTATAATATTAAAATGACATGCCATTGTTTCAGAAACTGGTGATTCTGAACTGAAATCCGATAATTAATATAATGTGTGAAGTTATGCATTATTACTTGAAAGTAAAAAATATACCTAATCCATTCTTTGACTCTAGGGTTTAAAAATACATTCTTGAAAACAAAATTAATCTGCTTTCTAAAAGGATGTGTGTTGGTTGATTGGATGACATGCTTTTAAGGGCAAAGTAATCTTGTTTTTTTGTTTTGGTTTTTGTTTTTTCATTGCTTACATGACTTAGGTAAAGTTTGGTGAGTAGATTATCTTACGTCTTTCAGGATCTTTCTTACTGGTCATTTCTTTAGAACAGGATATTTTTGCAGGGGTTTCTTTAGGTGCTGAGGAGGATTCAAACAGAGCAGCAAAGTGCTATCTTTTGGCTCCAATGTTCTTTGTTTTATTTAGTATTATACATAAATCTGTTTTTTTCTAAGGGAGAAATGGTCCCCACACAATTGTACTGCTGGAAAAGATGGTAATGTGGCCTGGCCATCTGCCTTGTAGCACACTCTACCAAAGCTTCCCCAGACCTGTGAGAATCCATCTTACTTGTATAAAAACAATAGTTACATACTTGCTTCCCAGTAGCCCTGTCCATTTTCGTAGATAAATGGCTTTAATGGAAGGAATATCTCTCCTATAATTAATTATTGTAGGTAAGTTAATTTAAGATTGACAGGGTGTAATGGGTAACTACTCTTTGAAAGGGATTATCTAACCAGTTTTGTATTTATCCACCAATTAGACTCATGAATTATAAGGTTCAATTGATTATAGTTCCTCACAATCCAATGATTAGCTAACTTCAGTTATATTCTTTTGCCTAGATGCATTTTCTATTTATTTATTGTTTGTTTATTTGTTTTCCAGTGTTTATTTTTGTATTAAAATTTTCAAATGAATTCTGACATTTAAGAATCTAAACTTTCTCTAGAGAACTGTCACTGAATTGTTAGAAAAGTTGTATTAAATTACCGGCTTAAATTACACTGTGTTATATCACCTCGTAGTTTTATTTCGTCTCCTAACATTGTATATCAGATTAATCTCTAGGATGCTATTCCAGGATTCTAATTAATAGAAAATAACTACTGAGAAATTTCATGGCCAATACTTAGCAAATTTCATTCTAATTTTCAAAATTTCATTCACGGCCTTGCTTTTTTCAAACCACTGAGTAGATGAAAAAAGAGCAAATTCAACGATTTCTCATTACCTTTTAACTGTTTAGCTTTCTATCACAATATGTGAGCATAAAGAACTCTACCTATAGTCATTATTATCTTGATATCATTAGATCTAGAATCTTCAACTAGAGCTCATGTAATTCTTTCCTGTTTAACCCTTAACAGTTTTTAAGGGTTAAAAACTTTTCTAAACTTGACTCATTTCTTAAACATACTAATTCCTGTTTGATTATGGTAAGCCATGACAATTATCTTCAACTGCTCAGACCCTTGTCTTCCTTTGCTTCTTTTATCACAGCTCTATTGATCAAATCTGTATAGGAGACTTAACATTACAGCTTAAGGTGAGTGAGTTGAGTAGATAACAAGGTATCTAGACAGATGGAGAGAAATGGACATGTAAATAGAATTTTTATTGTTATATTTGTCATGTATAGAACTGTGTGTGTGTGTAAATATATTTCTTCTTCCTAGTCATTGAACTTTTCTCCATCCTTCCTGTTGACCTGTCTTCCACTATCTACTCTTTCCTCCCTTCTTTAGGACTAATAGCCCATCCTCTTGCTCTTATTGTATGACATTTTCTATATTCCACGATTGTATTCACATTTATATTTCTTTAGCAATACTTCAAAGTCCTCTGCTTTCCTTAGTCATCTGCCCTGACTTAAATCCCACAATATAAATGCCCCGAACTGTGAATTTCCATACACCATGAGCTCTGTGCAATCCAACATAGCAAATAAGTCTATAAAAAAATACTTTATGATTTTCCCACTGGCCCCTAATCCTGCTCATTTAATATATTAAATGGTATTTTTGATTTAGATCCTTAAGTGATGCAGGGTAGGTATTCATATGCTTGTTTGGGGAGATCATTTTCAGTAGCAACTAGTGATGTTACTTATTGTTTTAATTTATTTATAAATAAATTTCACATCTTTGTAATCCCAAGGATTCACCCCCCATCCTCCTCATCGTTCCCCCCTTTTCTCCCCTGCTCGAAGTTGTGTGCTTCAGTTTGGTGGTTAGCTTGTTTTGACTTTTCCTCCTGGCTTTTGTTTATTTTTTTCCCCATATCCCATATATTAATGAAACCATTTGGTTTCTGTCTTTTTCTTATTGACTTGTTTCTGCTAATATGCTTTCTTCTAAGAACATCCATGTTATCATCAAATCATCAAATTTGTCATTTTTAATTGATGAGTAATATTCCATTGTGTATATATACCACATTTTTTTTCATCCAGTCATCTGTTTGGGGGCATTTAGGTTTCTTCCAAGTCCTTGCAATTATAAATAGTGCTGTAGTAGTGATTTTGCTTATTGCTGGTGATGAATTGTGGTGGCTCTTTGGTAATTGACTCCTACTTCCTTAATGAATGCAGTTGAGAGCAAGTTTCTCCTCCTTGGAAGAAAAATAGTGAAAATGACTGGTAGAGATCATCAGCAAAGTTTTCATAATGTTATGTTTTATTTTTTAATGGAATGCCTTTATAGAAGTTGTAAATACAAATCCTTCAGTGCTTTGTTATAATGGAACAGTGTTTTAAAGAAAGGTTCAACCTCGTTGAAAACAAAGTATTTATTGAAAAAAATTCCAGAAAGGTAAATTCTTGTAGGTTATTTTGTTCACCATAATTCAGATATGTATGTCATTTTAAAACAATGCATTGAAATTACTTAAAAACACCTATTTACAGTCCCAACGAAACAAGATTCTATGATTTTTGTAGGTTACCATTAATTTTCGGTGACTAAAATTAATTTCCTTTCCTTCTTCCTTCCCTCTTCTTCTTTTCATCCGTCTTCCCCCCCTTCCTTGTTTCCTTTCTTCCTTCCCTCCTTTCTTTTCAACTTGTATCTATTCCTTCCCTTCCTACTTTCCCCCTCCTTCTTTCTTTTTCTTTCACACCAAAGATTCCAAAGGATAATATCAATAAAAATTATAAGGTTTTTTCCTCTTGAATCATTTTTATTGGTTATGCAACTAATTAGCTGTTTCGGCACATTTCGAGCAAACATCGTTGTTGATTAAACAAAAAAAAAGGGGAAATTTCAGAAACACAAAGAACCAAAATGTTTGAGATTTGTTCTTAGTCAGATGTATATCTCATAGTACCTATCTCTTCTTGAAGGAAATAATTTATCATGATCTTACTCAAAAGCATTTCTCTCTTTGCTGTCTTTTTTCATTAATTTAGATATGTTTCTAAGATGGAGCAATGATGTTACTTCTAATTATGGTTACATGTAATTAATTTCCTTCTTTTTTTCTAAGGTTGGTGTGAAAGGCAGTTTCCTCCAAAAGAGAGGGTTGGGGGAGGAAACTGGTTACTGGGAGGGGAGAATACTGATAAAGCTGATCTTCCTGTTGCCTTAGCAACAGATTTATTTATTAGGGGTTGAAATGACATGAGTTAATATACCGCATACCTGCTGATCGGCAAACTCCCCTATTTCAGCTGTAGTTGACAATTAAGTCCTGGACAGCTACAGCCAGGGGTTAATGTTCCTCATTAGGAGAACTAGGTCATTACTGGGAAATCAAGGCACTTAAGGCAGCATGGGTAAAATACAAAATTCAGCATCTAGACGGAGTGAGGCTTTTTTATGTTAATTAACCTTATTTTCCTAGGTTTAAAAAAAATCTTACGTGCACATGACAGTGGATCAATTAATTGAAAAAGAGCTAGTTTACTCTCTGAGTTGTCTTCATTTCCTTGGCAAGGATTTCATTATTTTATGGAAAATTCTTATGTCTATATGATGAGTAAAAAGGGTATTAAAATTAAGAAGGGAATCATCATGGAAATCAGCTTTACCACAAGGGAATGAGCAAATAAAAGCCTTGGAAATGAAAATAAATAAGCTTTGCTAATACCTCACCTAAGGAGCAGAATATAAGCCCATCAGAGCTGGGAGATATTTAGAGGTACTTCTTTGCTTCTTTATTAAGCAGTTACATAGTTATTTGACCTTCAGAAACTGAAACTTTGGAAAAGTGATTCCAACTGGTTTGTAAACATTCTATTTGCAGAAAGCCATGTAGCAGTTTAACAAACAATAACTTTCCAGTTCATAATTGGCTTTTTTAATACCAATAAAATTAGATACATTAGTTGAAAGTTTTTATTAAAATGTCTGAGTGGGTGTTTTTTTTCACTTGATAAGTTCATAAATAATGTATCAAGCCCCTTCTGAAAGCTTTGTTTTCTTATTTCTTTAAAGAGCCTTTATGTTGAAAGGGGGTATTTACAGAGTAGAAAAAGATTTATTGCCCAGAATCCTATTTTATCTTCATTACTGTACTGCCACCATTGAAATCATTCCTTTCCAGTGTTTTGGTTTCTGGTCACTTTCTATGTGGGACATAGACAAAAGCAAAAGTTGCTCTTACTATCACTATGCCATCAAAGTACTATGTCCCCTCAACATCAAAATCAAAATAACTATAATTTTTCCTTTACTCAAATACTATAAACTGTATTTACAATGCTAAAATAATTGATTTTCAGACAGAGACGTATTTAGAGACGTATTTCTCCCCCATCAAAAAAAAAAAAAAAAAAGACAATTTACCTTTAATAGATTATCTCTCCCTGATTCAGTATATATTTTCACCTCCTCTCTCCTGTTATGTAAGTAAAACCAGGCCTTTAAATACTTCTTTAGAAAATAGCATTCTAGCGAACCCCCTGGTATCAGGAATATTGCCACTTATTAAATGACAACATAAAATGACTGTCTAGGTGACATCTCCCAATACTGCTTCCTTCTGGAAAGTATTTCCATGCTATAATTAAATATGATCCTTACACAACCTGCTTCTTTTCAGCTAATCTTGATTTTAACAAAAATTCTCTTAAAGGAGACATTGTTTTCCTAATTTCTGTATCACTACTCTTGAGCCAGAGTTGTAGAATGAGGAAATAGCTATTCACCAAATTTTTGTTTTCTTTCTCTTTTCTCTTGCAAATGCCGCTGGACCACATTTTCCAGCCTCCAATGCAGTTTGGTGAGCTTGTGTGACTGGATCTTAGCCAATTAATATAAGCATGGTCTGGAACAGTTCCAGGCCTGGTTTATAAAAATGTGCCCCCACATGTTTGGGCAGGACACACATGGATGGTACCTATTGAAGGCTATTGAAGATGACAGTGCTTGGGGCCTTAACTGATCCCATGGAAGAAAGAAGCACTTTAGCAGGCAGGTAGGAAGATCTAAAGTGTTACACATTTTTTAATCCACTTATTAGTACAGCCAGTCTACCTTTTTGAATTTGTACAGCAGCTACAATAATCCAAACATCGTGTTATTTCCATGGAGTAATAGTAGCAGCAGAGGATGTAAGAAGCCATCAGGAAATATTTTAAAGACTTTAGCCTAAATGTATATATGAGGTGCTGCTTATTGAGGTGCAGGTGCATGTAGGTGCTCTTTAATGAGATGAAGAACACTTGGGAAAAGGAAGTTCTTTTTTTCATTTTGACATATTAAGTTAGAGATATCTTTTGGATGTGAGTAGTGAGTTGGAAGCAAGAGCTAGAAGTGCATTCAGACAAGAAGCAGTCAGGACTGGAGACTGAAATTTGGGAGTTGTCAACATGAATGTGTGGTAAGACATTTAAAAAATACACTGGATTTTAAGTTTGATGGATGACAATTTTAAGTTTAATTAAGTCTTAGTTTTAAGCATAAAATTTATACTGATTTACTGGGCAACAGTGATAGCCTCATTATACCTTACACAAGTCAGGTGTCTGTCCAAGTACTCGCTCTCTGCTGATCAGTCTGTACCTTCATATAAGTTATCTACTTTCTACCACAGGTTTTTTTCTCTACAAGATGAGAATGGTATTAACTACATTAGAGAATTGTTCAAAGATTAGTGAAGATGATCTATGTAAATGAGCAAGCACAGTCTTTGCTGTCATTGGCAGATTGTTTGTACTTAATAAGCATTAATTATTGTTATTAGTAAATAATCAAGAATACTTCATTACCTCACAGAAGATGCTGTTGCTATTGCCCACTATGTCTTACTGGTTAAAATCAATTTTTTCTTAACTCTCCTAGAAAAAGAAAAGAAAATAAACTGCTAAATAAAGTCATCTTTTTTTGTCTTCATTTTCAGCCTACCCAAAACAAGTACATACTGTACAGAAAAATGGAATTAAGCTACAGAGCAAACACTTCTAAGGAGCAGCATCTGCCTTGTAAATGAAGTCTATAAAAGGCTACCAAATGTCCCTTCACATTTTTATGATTGTTAGGGTAGATTACTAAACCTGAATGCAGAAATGTTTTTTGAGGCTCTTACATCAAGTACCCACACTGTCAATATCAAATTATTTCCATTTTTTAAAGATGGCTGCCACAATCCTTCACTTAGGAATGGCAATGCTGCCTTAGAGGTTATATGATTTTAAAGATAATCACGTAGGGGGAAAGCACATTTTACCTTTATAATTGTCAACATTTCTCAAGGATTTTTTTAAATACTAGCTTAAATGGAATATACATTATATGTCAGTCACAAAATTCACTCACTTTAAATATATGGTCCAGTAATTTTTAGTAAATTTACAGAGATGCACAACCACAATCCAGGTTTAGAACATTTCTATCAGGCCAGAAAGAATATTTGTATGACGTTGCAGCCAATCCCTCTTCCTAACCCTGCCTTAGGAAACGATGAATCTGCTTACTCTCTGCTCTTTCAGGATGTTTCATAGAAATAGAAGCACCCAATATGTAGTCCTTTGCATCTGGTTTGTTTCACTTAGAATGATTTTTTTGCCATTTGTCCATATTATAGTGAGTCTCAATAGTCTGTTCCTTTCTATTGTTGAACTGTATATTTTTGTTTGACTTTAACACATTTGTATACCCTTTTATCACTTGTTGGACATTTGCACTTTTTGACTATTGTCAATTACATCCTCTGTATATTTGCATAGCAGTCTTTGTGTGGACAAGGCTTTCATATTTTTTGGGTAGTTATGAGTAGAATTGCTGGTTTGTCTGATAAACTTGTATCTAACTTTGTAAGAAATAAAATCAATCATTTAATTTTTTATTGACCTAATATTAGGTTACAACACTGTATTCACCTATTCATATGTATCGATTATAATTCTATACACACCTATCCATATGTATATTACCATACAACACCCACCACCAAAGAACCAATAATTCTTCACTATAATCCATTGTATCCCCTTTAAACCCTACCCCCCTTTTTCCCCTTCTGGTAGCCTTAATTCTGCAGGCAGATTCCAAGATTTTGGTTTTATTTTTTTCTGCTCCTTCTCCTTGTTTATATTCCATAAGAGTGAAGTCATCTAGTATTTAACTTCCTTTTGATTTCTTTTGTTTAGCGTAATCACCCTCAGGTCCATCTGTGTTGTAGAAAATGTCAAGATTTCATCTTATTTTTTAAAGCTGAGAAGTATTCCAGACTGCATATATACCACATACTCTGTTTCCACTAATCTGTCTTTGAATACTTAGATTCCTTCCATAACTTGGCTATTGTAAAAGTGCTGCAGTGAACACAGAAGTACAAATATGCCTTTGAATTAGTATTATTGTATTCTTTGAATTGATACCTGTGAGTGGAATTGCTGGATCAGATGACGTAATATTTTTAATATTTTGAGAAACCTCCATACTGTTTCTCATGTGGGCTGAACCAGTCTACCTTCCCACCAACAATGTATGAGGATTACTTTCTCTCCACACCCAACCAGCACTTTTTGTTTCTGGCCTTTTTGATATGGGCCATTCTTACAGGTGTGAGGTGGTATCTCACTGTGGTTTTGATTTGCATTTCTATGATGATAAAGTAAAGGGAAGGATTTTTTGTATGTGTCTCTAGGTTAATGTATGTCTTCTTCAGAGTAGTGACTATTTATCTCTTCTGCCCCTTTGTAATTGGGTTTTTTATTTTCTTTTAGTTGAGTAGTAGAAGTCTTTTGTTTATCTTGGATATTAGCCATTTGTTGGATATATGGTGTGCAAGTACTTTCTTCTACACAGTAGTCTTTTTGTTTTTAACGGTATTTTCATTCTCTGTGTGGAAGCTTTTTAGTTTGATGTAGTCCCACTTAGAAACAATATCAGTTCCAAGGACAATATCTACTAACTCTTCTGTCTTAGATTCATTCATTCATTTAAAAATGTTACTGAGCTTCTTCTAAAGTCAACCACTGTATTAAGTACAAGATATGTGCAACTCTTGATGATACACTTTAAGTGGAATGAAATGTAGTTTAGACACTTAAAATCTCAATATCCATAAACCTAATGTTGGCGATTTTTTCAAGTGTCAGCAAAAGATCTATGATCTTAATGGGTTTATTGTCCCAAGCATGTACTGAATAGTTATGTGCTAAGTAGCTACCAAGAATTTAAAGAAGTTTAAATTCTGCTCTTTGTAAACCTGCAGTCCAGGAAGGGAGACAGGTATATAATGCCTGAATGTATTCACAAGTGTCTTTGCCCTTTTCTAAAAGATAACATGACTAAAATCAAATACCTGTTTTTCCCCCTAACTCTTGTACACTATTTAAGTGGTACATTAATGTCTTTCACCCTCAGCTCCAAATAGTTCCTCTTCACTCTAATTCTCTATTAACTTCCTGTGGCTACAGTAACAGAATACCGTGTACTTTACAGTTTGAAACAATAGAAATTTATTCTCTCACAGTTCTGGAAGCCAGAAGTTTGAAATCAATACACTAGGTTGAAATCAATATGTAAGTAGGGTCTCACTCCTTCCCCAGGGTCTAGGGAAGAAACCATTCCTTACCTCTTCAAGCTTTTGGTGACTGCCAACACTCCGAATATGCAATTTCATCATCCATTCCCTGCTCCTGAAGTCTGTTCCTCTTCTGTGTGTGTTAAATCTCCCTTTGCCACCCACTTGCCTACTTTGGAAGTTTACTTGATGATTGTCTTCAGGACTCACCCATATGTTCCAGATTAATCTCCCTATCTCAATATCCTTAACTTAGTCACATCTACAAAGTCTTTCCTTGCTGTATAACCTGGCATTGACAGGTTCCAAAGATTAGGATGTGGAAATATAGGGGGAGGGAAGGTATGGAAGTCATTATTTAACTATCATGAGTTACATCTACAAGCAGTGTAAAATCATTCATTCGGTGTGTCGAGCCAGGTAATAAATTAAACATTGAAAATATAATTGTAAGGAAAACTTTAAGCACAGAATCCTTGTCTGTTTGGAACTTATAACAGGCATTAGTTATTAAAATTTACATGAGATAAGCATTGCAAAGGAGAAATAGAAAGGCAAAATAATATATAACTTTTAAATAAGCATTTACAATATTGAATAAACATACCACAAGTTCATTATAAATGCTTTAAGTAATAGAGGAAAGTACAGTGAGGAAGTTTTAAAAACTTACTGCAGAAGTCCATCATACTTAAGCAGTTGTCATTCTTGACATTTCATTCATTTCTTTTTTCTTTAACTATGCTGGTTTAGAACTTTTATGCTGTTTTATTTAATTTCTTTAAAGATCTTTTCATTGAAATACATTAGTTTCTAATATATAGATTTCAGGTATTACTCTAAATCAACATCTCTGTTCACTGCATTATGTTCACAAAAATTCCATCCTTCACCACACAATTAAACCCTTAAGTTACAAATTTACCGACATGTTTACATTATATTTTGCTCATTCGTCCCTCATCCACATTAGAAATTTCCTTTTGCCTAAAGAACATCTTAAAACTATTTTTGGTGAGGTTGGAGGCAAGCTCTATTTGTTTTCTTTGAGGATATTTTTTCTGATTGTGAAGTTCTCACTTGTGATTGCATTCTGTTAATTTTATTTTACTACTGAGAAATTACTTCAGGCTTTTATCTTTCTTGGGATTTGTTAGAATTCAAACCTTTGAATTAGTATCTTTCATTGCCTCTGGAAAATATTCACTATTGTATACATAAGTGTTGCCTCTGCTTCATTCTCTTCCTTCTGCCTGTATATTGATCTTTCTCACATCCTGTATTTCTTAATCTGTCTTTCATAGTTCCAACTCCTCTTTACTCTATGTTCTGGAACCTAATTAATTTCTTTGACTTTAACATTCAGTTTACTTATTCTTTATCGATTTCAATCATTATATTTTTTAAATCATTTTAAAATCATTTCAATCATTATATTTTTTAAATCATTTTAAAATCATTATATTTTTTTAATTTCTCAAACTTCTTTTTGTAATTTTCAAGCAATCTGTAGCGCCAAGCTCTTTGTATATTTGGCATCTTGTTTCTTTAAACACTTCATAGTTTTATATTTTATGTTTGATATGACAAATATCTTAAATATTTGTGGGTCCACTGTCCTTATTCATGGTGCCTTGTTTAGTTTCCTCTGTGTGTTTTTTATTTTATTTTTTTATCTTGAGCCCATAATTTTTAGAACTTTACCAAAGGAAATTCGTAAGAATTACCTAAGTTGTAACTATTATTTCTCCAGAGGCAATGTATGTGTGTTTGCCTGTCATATGCTGAAAGGAGCTACCAGCCCATCACAACCTCAAACTAACATTCCATAAAAGTTGTTTCTTGACAACTAAGCTAGCTTGATACCAGATTTAAGACTCCTTTGGTGGCCAATATAAAATTAGGAAGCTATAGGGTAATTTACAGATACATAACCATAGCCTTATAGGACAGTGGTATTCAATCAGGAAACAACCATATCCTAAGAGATTCTGATTCATTGGTCTAAATTGGATCCCTTTTATTCATGTCCTCTACAATCACAAAGCCTTACAAAGAACAAAGACAAGCATAGGTAGATAGCATTAATGAGTGAAAATGGCTTGTTGGAAACTGCAGTAAACTGAAGAGCTCCACTACTCTCTGAAGAACAGAGAGCCCTACTCAGCTCTTATAGATTGTGAAGCACAGCCATCACTGTTTTAGTCAGATCTTATATCTTGAAAAATAAAGATCTTTCTCTCCCCGCCCCCTCCACATCCTGACCCCCTTCCATTTCCCCTTTACCTTTCCCCCACTCTTTCTCACTTCCTCTCTGTTCTTCCCTTCCTTCCTCTCCTCTCCCTTTGTGTTTACATCTCTGTAACCAGAAATTGGAAAGTATGTTTACTTTTCTTTATTCCTAATTTGGTGTTTCTTCTTGTGTTCTTTTTCTTACTTACAATAGCATCATTTCTCCTCCTTGACTGTCAAACTCATCACCATGCTTTTCTTAGAATTAATGCTTTCTGACATGTCAATGGAGAGCTGGTAAATGGAGAAGATGGGTACTTTAGGAGGGGTATTTCCCAGGCACTCCTCCCTTCTATCTTATAGATCTCTCTTCTCTAGACTCTATTTATCTTGCAATTATTTCCTGGAAGTTAAATAAAACTTTAGATAGTTAAACTATTTGTCATTTTAGCTTTTTAATTATCAGATAGGAATGTGGATCTTTATTTTTATTTTTATATTAAATAATCAACCATAAAATATTGATAATTCCTTTTATATTATAGTAGATAGTGGAAACTAGGGAGTCTTAACATGTGACTTATTCAGGTAGGTAAGTATTAAAAGTAAGTAGACAATAAAAGATAATTATAGTGAATAAATAAATGAGGGGGTAAGTAAGAATGAAACAAAATACCTCGAAATCTAATTGGGGAAAGATGATTAGCTAGGAAAGTCTTAAATAAAATAAAAGTGAAAACAAATGATATTCCTTAACCTAAAATATACATATGCAGGGCATCTGTCTAAACACATATTAGAATAATGTTACCTCTTTAGTTGAAAGAGGTTGTGTTTGTAACTAAGCATCAGACACATTAAATGAACTTGAACTGTAGTAACAGTTACAGATAATCCAGAATATGACCAGTCATTCAATTTTGTTCACACATTCAACACATGTTTGCTGGGGCAAGTAAGTTGTCCCCAGTTACACATGTGCCAGATTGTAACACCTAACATCAGCTTGCTGCCCCACTGTCTGGTTTGAATCACAGATCTGCCCCTTACTCCTGAGTTGCAGGTGTTACATGGGCGCTAATCTGAAGTTCCTTCATCTATAAATTAAGTGGAGGAATAGTAAGTGCCTTACAGAGTTTGAGAATAAAGTGATTTTATCTAGTCTGTGACCTTTAGAACAGATAGTTTTGGTATCTATAAGTGCTCTGTAAGTTATGCTGTTGTTAATCATTTTTGTTTCCCTAAAACTCAATTTGTTTACCTTAAGACTCATTGTATTCATGATAATTCAGCAAATATTCAATTCCTCTGTTTCTCCTTGTATAACACTTAAGCTCTGAGAATCGTTAGGAGCATCATGGGAGATGGCTTGGTCTCAACTGGCACATAGCCACTTTGGCATCCTCTGAAAAGAACATTGTCCTGTCTGCCTTGGTGATCACCTCACAGAACTGGTGTCTACTGCGTTAAGTTCCCATCTGTCTGCCCACACACCGCCTTGTTCATATCCTATGCACTGCAGGGACCCTCATTATATCACAGCACCACCAGTATCATGCCAGCTCTGTCAGGTAACTTCTTTACTTCACTTACGGCCTTTGGAAACACTTGTGGTTTTATCATACTGATCTGGACCTCAGATAAGCCCAACAGACTTGCTTTCTGTCCTCCTGATCCAGGTGACTTCTTTTCCTCAGTTGCTCCCATACTCTGCCAGCCACAGGGATCCCTGCAAAACTTCTGCCTTCCCAATTACTGCAGAAAAGACACAGAATCTGAGTCACTGTCCTGTCAAACTGGCTCTCTGCCATAATATTACCCCAGTTTTCAGTCTTGGAGATTCATTTGTTCCAGATTGTCTCTAGCTTCTCCAACTTACCTCCCTCAGCCTACAGATTTGACTGAAGGAGGTGGATGTAAGGACAAAAATTATTGGGATAAATGGGATAAATTATTGGGATAAATTGGGATAAATTATTGGGATAAAAATTATTGGGATAAACTTTTGTTTTGACTTCAATCTCAGAATTTAGATGTAGAATTAAAATTAGATTTTTGCCTCTTCCTTGCATTTCTGTTTACTAAACCTGCCTCAATGGTAAAGAGTATAGAATGTCCTTGCTCCCACTGCTGAGGAGCATGGGAGGAATGAATTTGCAAAGTAGGAAATACCCAGGGAGGAAGCCCATTAAGTGCATTGATTAATACTTCAAATATTATCCTTCTACAAGTATTGATAGGGCTTCTTTTGAGATCCTTGCCTCAGAGAGCTCCCAGATAATTGCAGTACAACATAATAAGTGAAAACCCAAAAGAGGAAGCAACTGCCTGGAAAAGTCAAGCAATGCTTCACTGAGGAAGTGAGGATAATTGAAAGAGGGATTCCATTAGACACATTGCTCCACAGCTTCTGAGCCACAGATGTTAAGAAAGAACACTGAACTAAAGTGAATTTGAACCTATATTGAGGGGACCCAGAAAGACTCACCATGCGTTCCTTCATGTTTTGATTTCATTTCATCTCTATATTTGAGGTGAACAGCTTAAGGATTGTGACCCTTTTTTATATGGGGCTGCACCTGCCCAGCCCTGCCTGACACCATAAAAAGCTCTGGTCTTCTCTTGGGACAGATCTCAGAACTGCTTTTTAAAAGATTACCCTGTTGCAGACCTAATCTATCTTTTCATAACCAGCCTCCAATAGATGGAAAATGATGACATTTTTCCAGTAGTTGGCACTGCCCCATCTCACTTTTGCCTACTCTTTTTTTATATCCACCTAGCTGATTTTTTCACTCTTGCACAGGCACCCAAAACTTTTTTTTGTTCAATATTTCATGCAGTTCTTTCCTGCCATATATATTCTCAGCATTTCCAGATCTTATCCTCTTGACTCTCTTACTTTAAACAACTAATTTGCTTTCTCTTAGCAATCTTTTGAAGATGTGAATCTCAAGAGAATTATAAAATATACACACATGTGCACACAAATACTTTTAAATTAAATCACACCAAGGATAAATTCTCTATATATCTTAATATCTTATCTCCATTGACATTTACATTTTAAAAAGATTACTTGTTTACCTGCTTTTCCAAAATGAAACCCTAAAAGGGAATTTTTGCTTTTCACTTAGCTATCCAGCCATCCATCAAGTATATCCCTACTGTGACCAAAGTACTTTGTTAAAACTGAACTACAACACAATAGAAAAGGCTCCAGGCTTAAAGAACTTCAGGTATTGTTAATAATTATAGATGAGGTTTATGGGCAATGGACTTTCTACTTATCTCTGAAATCATAGCACAGGTAGAATAGCCTCTCTCCTCATCTAGAACTTGAACTCCTTGAGGGTTGGAACTCCTATTCTCATTAATCATACTTGTATATTGATACCTTATACAAGTTTTGTTTGACACACAGTGGTGCTCAGTTCTCCTTCATTGAATAAATTCCTGACTCCAGACAAGGATGTTTCTTGTCCTGAGGCCAAAACCTACACTAGGTAAGAGATTTTCTTGTTCTGAATTTTTATACTTTAAATAAAGCACTATAAAAATAATACTAATTATTCCAGTGGTATGTGAAACTCTTAAATCACACATCAGTAAATAATGTTATCTTGCATGGTTATAATTTTATAATTATGGTATTGTAATATGTATACCTATGTAACTCACTTTCTTCCCACAAAAAATTTTTTAAAAATTATTAAAAAAAAAAAAGTCCCCTAAAAAATACTAATTAAATACACCGTAGAACCAAACACACTGTTTTATTATAGATCATTTTAAATGTAAAGCTGGCCTGCCTAGACAACTTCCTGCAGGTAATTCCCAAGTGAAAATCCTTTATAACCTTTTCATGGTGGGCGGCATGTTGTGAACCCAGATTCCACATGAAAAAACTCAATAAAAACATTTATTACATATTTGTCCTACAAATGCAACAAAGATGTTGACTACTAATTTATTTCTTTGACTTAAATAAAGTATTGCTTTTAACACCTAACAAACCACAAATAACTGTAAAAAAAAGTATTAAAAGTATAAAAATACAAAGTACAATTGGGGATATTGAAGAAACTACAGTGAAAAAAATAATTCTTTAATTCTCCTCTTCAAATTTCTACTACTCTCTAGAGTATTATCCACTTTTTCCTAATGAAGATGATTTTGAAAATAAATATACACATAATACTAAATCTTTGGATCTATCCTCATTTAGATAGATTATACAGATCCATTTTTTAAAAAAATAGGTATTTAACATGAAATTTTAGTTTAAAAAAAAAGAACAAACAGATATTTTGATATTTACCTTTTTTAAAAGGTTATCTTTGTTTTTGGATGGTGCATGAAAAACTCAACTTCCAGTGTTATTCTAATCCATGAAAATAAAGTTAGAAAAAGACTGTTATGCCGGGCATGGTGGTGCATGTCTGTAAGCAGCAGGCTGGGAAGCCGCGGCCCAGGGCCAGGGATCGCGGTTCGAGCCCGCAGCAGGGCTCGGAGCGAGACCTGGTGCCCCAGAATAGCTGGGCGTGGTGGTACGTGCCTTTCATCCCAGCTAACGGGAGGCGGAGGCTGGGGATAGCTTGAGCCCAGGGTACCACGGGCAACAGGAGCCTGCGGTTCGCGGGGCAATACAGCGAGAACTGGTCTCTCCCCCCCCCCAAAAAAAAAACAAAGAAAAAGACTGTTATGTACCAGCTCATGTGCTTCAATAATGCTCTTTGAAAAGATGACTATCAAAAAGACTACTTTATGCATATTGCTTTCTCTGTATGATCTCTTACTTAGTACTTTATTCTCTTCTCTTTCAAGACTGAATCATTCAAGGGAAACTCTTAACACCAACAACCCATAAACCCTGTTTGTGTTTTACCAACAAGGGACTTTGTCCTTCACTCAAGATGTACTCTTTATCCTGGAAAAGCTCTTCTGCTATCTTTGAGAGTCTCTCTTCACTTACATCTTTGTCTTCATTATATTTTCCAGCTTTTCCACTTATTTTGTTGATTGGAGTTTTGATGTTTCGGTACTGTAGATTATGTTTACACTCTGTTTCTAGTTCTTGTTGTTACTTTTTGGGTAGTTTCTAAGAGGATCGCGATGGGGCATGAATGATCATTTGCTCTTCCAATTTCAGTTATAATTTTTATAAGTTGATTTGGTATAATGTTATAATAGTTCTGGGAAGGATGGATCAGCATATGAACTATGTCAAGAAAAGAAAGCACATAATATTTGGATCATATTGAGATGCTCTTTCATGAATCCATTGTTGATGTGAATGTGATTGGGTTAATAACTGTACTTTGGGTGACTGGATTAGCAATGGCATTTAATATGATTAGGAATATAATACCAATAAGATAAATTTAGTTATGGTGAACTTTTGTACAAGACACAAATTTTATTTTAAATCACATTTGTCTGAATAATAACTGCCACTTACTGAATATTCACTTTAATATTTGTATGTGTAATATAATTGACACTTTGATGTCTTTATGTATAATCATCAAGTTAGGTATTAAAGGCTCATCAATGACAGATTTTTACTTACTATAAATTGCTGATTATAACAAACTTTTTCTCCCAATTATGATGACTATTAAGCTCACTAGAAGATTCTTAAATCCCAGTTACATAAATGAGGAATAAAGCAATGATGATTATAGTAATAATAGTAATAACAATAACAACAACAATCTTTCATCATGTATTTTCTGTTCACCAGACCCTCTAAGTTCTTACATGTCATTTCATTTCTCAGCAGTTCTTTGAAATGAGTATTAACAACCTAATTGTTACAGATGAAGCAGTTACTCTAAGATTGGTTTGTTGGTTTGCACTGGATTACAGCTACTAAATATCAAAACTAATATTTTAAGACTTTCCTCCACTTTGCCATGTAGCTCCATTACTTTATTTATGTTGATAAAATTTACCTTTTGGAACTATAATAATAAATAAATGATTCTCCACTTTCAAAAAGCATTTTCTGTTGTGTTCATGTACATCTCTAAGCAAATTATTTTATTATCCATTCTTTATCAGAAATAAATTGCTCTGATTCCCACTAGCAGTAAATAATTTTAATTAATTAAGACTTTGGTTCATGACAAATGTGGTTAAAAAGATGAAGAGGCATTTAGATTAGTATTTGATGGCATTTAGAAATATCATATAAGAATACCTCAAAAGGGGAAGAGAAGTGGGGCAGTAAGGATGAGAGGGATGGACATAAAGCCTATGCAAGATAATAATAGAGGAAGTTTCTCCACTCCCAAGGAGGGAATTAAATATACCATCTATGGGACTAAAAGAAAACCTGATTACCTGAATGAAATGAGAATTACACTAAGACATGTATTAATAAACCTAACATAGTTCAAGGTGGAGAAAAAATAATGAAGATGACTGGAGGTAAAAAGCTGGTGATATGTAAAAATACTCCCTCAGGTTTATACCTTATTTCTCAGTAGAAACTATACAGGCAAAGAGAAAAGGGAGTGATGTATTCAGAATACTCAAAGATAAAAACTGCCAATGAAGAACAGTATATCCTGAGAACTCTATTACATACTAGGGAGAAATAGAGCTTCCAGAAAAGCAAAAGTTGAAGGAGTTTGCAAACAGTAGACCTCCCCTACAAGAAATGTTGAAAAGAACACTCTTTATCCAAATTAAAGCAAAGAAAAAAATTTTAATTAAATAATGAAATATATAGATAGAAATGAAAATCTATAGACAAAATGGCAATAGCAAATACCCATATACTAATGATCACTCTAAATGTAAATGGACTGAACTCAATAGTCAAAAGACACAGAGTAGATGGAGGGATCTGTAAACAAAATCCAACTTTCTTTTTTCTAGGAAATACAACTGAGTTCCAAAGATAAGCAAAGTTCAAAGAAAAGAGCTGGAAAACAATCCCACAAGCAAATGGGATCCACAAGTTTCAGGACAGCTGTACTTACATCAGATAAAGAAAACTTCCAATTTGAAATGTAACAAAACTAGGATTACATTATATAGCGATTAGGGTGGCAATACATCAGGAAGATATTACATATACATATACACCAAATGAAGGAATACCAAATACATAAGCATTAACAAAACTAAAAACAGATATTGTCCACAATAAAGCAGTACTAGGAGACAATTCTACCCACTTACATCAATGGGAAAATCAGACAAAATGTCAGCAAGGAAAAATAACCTTAAATGATCAATTAGATCAGCTGGCTCTACTAGGTATTTATAGGACACTTAGTCCCCCAAAATTTGAATACATATTCTTCTCTAATGAATATGACATTTTTCAGTACACACCACATGTTGAGTCATGAAACAAATGTCAATAATTTTATGAAGATTGAAGCCATATCAAGTATCTTCTCTAATCATAATATTATTAAACTGGATGCAAATTTAAAAAAAAAAGACAACAGGAGAAACTTCTAACATGTGGAGATCAAGCAGTGTACTACTGAATGACCATTGGGTTAATGTAAATATGGAAGAAGAAATTTGAAAAGTGGAGACAAATGAAAATTAAGACATGATCTACAGGAACTAATTAGACACAGTAAACACATTATTGAGAGGGAACTATATAATAATAAATACTGGCATCAATGAAACTAAAAGTAGGTTCATTGAAAAAAATGAACGAAATAGTTAAGCCTCTAACCAGATTTGCTAAGAAAAAAAAGGGAGAAATTGCCAATTAAAAAAATCAGAAATTAAAGATAAATATTGCTACAGACATATCAGAAGTACATAGGAGCATAAGAGACTGCTATGAATGTCTTTATGTAAACAAAATGGAAAAACTAAAAAAAGAGACAAATTCTTAGAAGGCTATAACCTTCCAAGAGTGAATCAGAAACTAACACAAATCCTGAAAAGACCAATTGCAATCAACAGATTGTAACTAATCTGTAACAGTAGTAAAAAGTCTCACAAAAAACAAAACCCAGTATTAAAAACAGATTAGTGAAATTAATTGTTTTAATGGGTTATACCAAACCTTCAGAGTGAAACAATCCCTCTCTTTCTCAAACTCCTCCAAAATTTGAGGAAGAGGAAATGCTCCCAAACATATAAGGCAAGCATTACTCTAATTCCAAAAGCAAAATGGGCATCACAAAAAAACAAAAAACACACTATAAACCAAATATTCCTGCTGAACATACAGATGTAAAAATTTTCAAGAAAATGAAGACAAACTGAACTCAACAACATATGACTGAGTGGAATTTATTCCAGGGATGCAAGGATAGTTCAGTGTATATGAATCAATAAGGGTAATGAATGATATCAATAAAAGAAAGACAAATCATATAATTGTATCAAAAGATGTAGAGAGGACATTTGCCAAGATCAACATCCATTTATGATAAAAACTCTTAGTAAAATATGTACAGAAGGAATATACCTCTTCTTAATAAAGTCCATATATGACAAACTGACAGCTAGCATCATACCAATGGAAATATTCTGAAAACTTTTTCTCTAAGATCAGGTGTGTGACAAAGATATGTATGTCACTGTCAGCATGACGGTTCAGCACAGTATTGGAAATATTAGCTAGAGCAATTAGGCAATGATACCATGCATAGAAAATACAAAAGACTCCATTAAAAAATGATTGGAATCAATAAATCAGTATAGTACAGTGACAGAGGTCAGTTGTATTCCTACACAAAATAATAAGCTAGAAGAGAATAAAATTTTAAAGAATCCTATTTACTGTAGAATCAAACAGTATTAAATACCTAACAAAGGCATTAAACTTAACAAAGGAGGTGACATTCAATAAAAACTAAATTATTAAATTTATGTGGGACCACAAAAGACCTCAAATAGCCAAAGTAATCTTGACAGAAAAATAAGAGGAATGGCGGTATCATGTCCCCAGACTTTGTGTACTATAGTCATTGTGAAGTTAAAGCCATAAAAACAGTATGGATTTGAATAAAAAGAGACACAGAACAATGGAATAGAATTTAAAGCTGAGAAATAAGCCCATATTTATATGGACAGTTATTCTATGACAAGGGAACTGAGAGTAATTGATGGAGAAAGAAAAATCTCTTCAACAAATGGTGCTAAGAGAACTGGACAGACATATTGCAGAAGCTAGGCTACTTCTCATACCATACATATAAATTAAAATTTATTGAATTTAAAATTGAATTTAAGATCTAAAAACTATAAAACGCATCAAAGAAAAGACACCCTAAGGC
Organism: Uropsilus gracilis; assembly: GCA_004024945.1. NCBI lineage: Eukaryota > Metazoa > Chordata > Mammalia > Eulipotyphla > Talpidae > Uropsilus > Uropsilus gracilis. The sequence goes on from PVHY01000234.1 coordinate 169,478, forward strand.
CAGGCATGGTGGCACACGCCTTTAAGTGGCAGCCTAGGAAGCTGCGGGCAGGGCCAGAGATCTCGTTTTGAGTCCATTGGGGGCATGTAGAGAGACCTAGTCCCAAAATATAGCTGGGCATGGTGGTGCACACCTGTAATCCCAGCTACCTGGGAAGCTGAGGCTGGGAATTGCTTGAGTCCATGGTCCCCAGGCAACGTGAGTCTGCGGTTACACAGGCAAAAATAGCGAGACCTATTTTCTAATAGCGAGAGTCTCAAAAAAAAAAAAAAGGCACCCTACTCTCTGGGAGAAAATATTTTCATATTACATATCTGACAAGGCACTGATATCCAAGATCTAAAAAAAAAAAAATCCTATTATTTGTGGAGGTTAGGTGGTTGGTGGAGAGACAGAGACACAGAAAGAGAGAACAATCAAATAGTGTGTAGAAGAATAACTAGACAATTCTCCAAAGAAGACATACAGATCTTTGAAAAAAAGCACGGAAAAAATGTTCAACAGCACTTATCATCAGGGAAATACAAACAAAAACCACAATAAGATGCCATCTCACTCCATTAGAAATTGCCCGACTCAAAGGAAAGCCAGAAACAAGTGTTGGGAAAAGTGTGGAGAAAATGGAACCCTCATGCAGCGTTGGTAGGAATGTGGACTGGTACAGCCCCTATGAAGAATGGCATGGAGTTTCTTCAAAATACTAAAAATAAATCTACCATATGAATTAGCAATTCCATTCCTAAGTATATACCCAAAGAAAACAAAATCACTAATTTAAAGGGATATGCACACATACTTTCTTTGCAGCACTACTTATTAGCCAAATTATGTAAAACAACTTAAATATCCATTTACATATCTGTGGATTCGTAAGTTACCGTATATATACAGAATGAAATACTAATTCAGCTATTAAAAAATGAACTCTTTCCACATTTGCAACAGTATGGATGGAGCTGGAAGGGATTTTGCTAAGTTAAATAAGTCCAAAAAAGACAGACAATATTAAATAATTTCATTTGTGTGTGAAATATAGAGAAAACTAGCAAATCGCAGAGAAACTGACACAACTAAACTTGACAGAAAATAAACCTTGGAAGTATGATTTCAGATTGAGTCTCCTAGACAGGCTATAGAGGATGGGATGAAAGTAAGGGATGAAGGAAATACATGAATCTAAGGTAAAGGATCATGGATGCTTTGATGGTGGATGTTGTATGATAACATAAATCTGAGGCAATAGGAAGGAACCTACTCCCTTAAATTACTTATAGTGTTATAAACAAATGTTTCTTCCATAAAAAACTCTTTAAAAAAAACGATTGGTTCATAAAGCTTCTTACTCTGGAATACATTTTTTAAGCAGTGTAGTTAATTTATTGCACATGATACATGTTTAGAATCTTTTATACTTTTCACATGAATAATTAGTCTATATTTGGTACCTAATATGATAAGTTCTTAACTTTAAATAATAAACAATGAAAGACTGGAGTAATGAGGTTTGAGCCGAACTTATTTTTTTTATGGTACTGTGAAAAGAACTAAATAGAAGAATACAAATTTACTCCTGTTATAAGACTATAAGAGAAGGAGAGGAGATACATAATTAATACTGTTTATAAAATGAAAAAATGCAACATATGTAGCAACAAGAACACATCATTTTGAGCAGGTCTTTATAAAACAGACGTTCCATATTGTGTTCCTCCTTTCTCACAATCATTGCCATGACAATCTGGTATGCCTAGCTGTCGCTGCTGACTAAGGGAGACTGTCTCTTCTAGGAGATCTCTGTGTCAGCCAAAAAAACAGAGCAGTCTCATTTGGGTCTAGAAAAAAGACATAATATTTAAAATGAATAGTTTTAGCACTTTTCTTCCCCTTAGAGTATAACTTTGTCCATTTCTAATTTAATGTTTAAATCAGAAATGATTTTAAGAGTTAATTTTTCTCTTCCAATAGTTTTATCTTGCATGTAGCCAAAGACTTTGCCATTTCTAGATGTGGCATAGTGTCCAAAACTGAGTAAGAAAACCTGTTTTTAGGAGTTTAAATATATTTTGTTGAAAGGCATCTAATAATCCAGAACATATTAAATTCTCTATAAAAAAAAGGTCTGTCATGTCATGTCATATTATAGACCTGTTACCATAGTTTTAAAAATATAACTGTCTCTGTGTAGCCATAATGAACCATCATTCATTCATTCTAACGTTATATCTTGAGTGAATACCAACCTTTAGAGTAGAAGAATTTCTCTGAAGTTGTGGAACTCTCAGACAAATTATAACAAAATAAAACGCAAATAAACTTGAAATGAATTTTTAAAACATTCATAAAAATCATCAGTAGCTTATGATGTTAATGCAGAAGTGATTCATTGTGAAATGGAATTTCACAAGGATGAGTACTAGAAACGGATTTAAAGTCAATAAAAGAGGCAATGGAGAAAGATTGGCAGAGAGGTGAAGGGGTTTTAGACTCAAGAATTGTAAACATGAGAGGTATAGTTTGAAAACAGCAGAGAGGAAATGAGAGGATAGCAATAAATATGTATATCAGCACTCATTTGCTAAAATAGTACGAGTAAATGGTGGCTGGTGGCTTAATTTTAAGTTAATGATTTCTATTTAGTGAACATCTCAGAGACTAGATACTAAAGAAAATCATGTCAAAGAGGTTAATGTTATCACTTTTGGGAAGCATAATTGAAGAGGAAGGTCTGAAGCTGAATGTAGTTTGTTTTGTTTGGGTTCTTTTTTTTCCACATTATGAAATGTGACAGACTATAGATGTTGGAGTATTGGGGTAAAGATATCTCAATTTCAGGGAGGTTCTTGGTAGTCAGTGCCACGTTTCATGATGGCATCACTTTAGTTTGTATTAAAGATGAGTTGTCATTAGAAGGGCCAAGAGAAGTTCTGTATGTTCACCTATTAAAGAGTAAAATAACAATTTATAGTAAATGAAAATTTTTTTAACAAATGGATTCATGGGTCATAATCTAGTTTTAGAATCAATTCATTTTAACAACTTTTGAGTTATGTGGGAACTAGATGAGAACAGAGGGTAAACAAAGGCGTGGACTCTGCCCTCATGGAACTTTAAACATATCAGAAGTAGGTAGGTAAAACTTTGAAAGTAGAATTGTTCCAGGTTGTATAAAAGGAAGAGAAGGGAGAAAGGGCATTGTCTGGAGATTTGGAATGGCATAGGAGGAAAAGCAAGAGTGTGTTAGTAATTCTGCAAAAAGAGTAACTTGAGTATCATAAAGAAAACTTGATATTGCTTTTTGTATTGTTTGAAACCTCAAAAAAATTGAAAACAAATGTCCATTAGTAGCATGAATTAAAATTTGAGATATTATCTAACCATTTTAAATGAAATATCTACATGCTCTGGTATGGTAGATGTCTACTAGGTAGTTAGTAAATACGAAAAGCACAGAAGGCCAAGATTGATCGTATATTTATAAAATAAGGAAGGCATATGTGAAAATATACTCACAGAAATATATGCATATGCATAGAAATAGCTCTGGAGACACAGCAAACAGTTGTTAGCTTTGATTATATCTAAGTAGAATTAGGTGGTAAAAGAAACAGGAGTTTTCACTATTTCATGTATTTCTAAATTATGTGGAGGTTTTTTTGTTTTTTACAGTGGGCACGTATTGTTTAGAATTTGTATTGAAATTATTGTGCATTCACATGCAGTTTTGAGAAATAATGGATTCCTTTTTTGGAATTGTGTTGATGTAACATTGACTCCTCTATTCTTATCCCATTAAGTCTTTGAAATGCAGTTTTCTTAATTTTTTTAATTTTTGGTCTTTTTTTCTCCTTTGTTCAATTAGGTAAATTCTTTTGATCTCAAGATTATTGACTTTCTACTGTTAGTCCTATCCATTGATTTTTTTTTAATATCTGTTAATATTTTTCAGTACTGTGATTTCCAACTCACAGTTGCTAAGATGCAACACTCTAATACCTAAATAAGTTTCCTGGCAGCCAGAGTAAAACAGTAAACAAGAATTTTACATCTTCCTATCTCAAATCCTAGGAGAAGTTTTTAAATATAGGAAGTGTATTTCAGAGGTCACTCTCAAGATAAATTTTAAACAGTTTTGAATATATTCCTCACATATCTCTTTGAGGGAACTGTTATATTCCAAAAGAAAAGCTAAGCAATGACTCAGTTTCATCTTACAGCCCCAATCACATAAGAGAAACATAGACGTAATGAATTGGGGACAGAAATGAGTTTTAGTTCCATAGAAACTCCTAGTCTAGGAGGAAATAATTATGATAATTAAAATGTATGTGGAACAGTGGCTGCCTCTTAATAACATCCCAAGGGTTGGGAAGACCCATTTCATCTGAATTAAGACACATCATGATCTACCAATTCTTTGAGGCATGGTTGTCTATGGGCTTCCTGGCCAGAGTTGTAAAAAAAGAGAGTTCATTGGCAAGCTAGACAGCTGAATGAAATTACTGTATACAATATCCAGAAAGAGTGGAAATCATTGTTGAAGAGAAACAACCTGGGGGGTCTAAGCTTTTTGCAGTGAGGAGATTAAAATGGAAATCATGTTGTGAGACCTAGTGGGAAAATGACTCTTTGAGTATGGTTTTCACTGGGTGGCCTTCTGGATGGAATGAGTGGGAAGATTTAATTGAGGAGAAGGTCATTAGGTTGTAGCCTAACTACATTATATGGAAACCAAGTAAAGGTTGTTTCTAAAAAAGAATATGGTCAGTAATGTCAAAATAGGAAACCTAAGATTCATGAGAACACATGAGGGCAGTGTCAGAAATTGGAGTGTTAGAAAGCTCTTCAGTCCAAGAAAATGGGAGGGAAGGAAGCAAAGTTGTAGGTTCATCATGGGCAATAAGAAAGACACAGTCGATGTCTTTAGATGAAAGAATGGTCACCTAGTATTAGTACATTATTAGAACTATTGTTGTTAATACATGTTGTCAGGTGGAAGAGATACCTTTAAAATGTCAAAGAATTTAATGAAGAAATTGTGGATTTCTTCATTAATAAATCCACGAAGATTGCAAGCTTTAGGTAGGAAACTGAATACAAGAGCACAGATTTCCCAAAAAGAGGCAAGGTAGAACATCTAGAGCTCTTAATACACTGAATTTTGAAAGACAAACATCTCTTTCTCTCTTAATAAAAAGAGATGAGAATAGGATTGTGCAGATGGCATGAAACCCTGATATGCATAAATTAGAATTTTATTTTTCTGGAATTTAATTTCTGTGCAATGGCCCATTTCAATATGATGATAGAAAGCTCAGGCAGTTCAAGATTCTCTGTCTTCCATTTTCCTGGGCCACATTCCTTACAGACTACTGCTAAGAGAGCCCTTGCTTCTGTCTGCCAGCTGTTATGATTTTCCCATGACATTCACAGAAACTATAGTTCCAATCTTGTGTCTACCAAAGCTCAAGAATCTCTCACAAATGCCCCCAGTATTTTCTGTTGGAGATATACACTCATTCATCCTCCAGAGTCCTCCTTGGGAGACATATAACTCGGGAAAAGTAGTGTATAACTTCTGGGACACTCACACTTCTGTCCCCCTCAATTCTTGTCTGTCAGTCTTTCTAGTTTCTGGTCTAGCAAATTGAGCAATGACACAGGGTAAGAGGATGAATGCTATGCTCTTCTGGTGTTTTTTCATATTCTGAAGTCTTCACCATTTCTACAATTGTTTTTACTTCTGAAATCAACTAAGAAGATGGCCCTCTTTTCTTGGAGACACTTGAGGAACTTTTTCTAAAATAGTGAACACAAAACATCTCTGCATCTTGAAAGCATTGGTGGTAGAAAGGAGAAAGAATAAATTGGTTTAAAGTTTATAAAATAATAAAATGTCATAAATACCAAACATGAAGAGAAAGAGAATTTATTGTATGCCAGGCATTTCTTCATACCTAGTAACAAACTTATTTAAATATAAGTATTATTATCATACCATTTAAAAGATAAACTCATGCTGCGTGTGGTTATGTAACATAGCTGGTCAGAACCACTTCTCCGAACTATACAATCATTCTCCCCCTAAAAATAAAGCTAAACAAAGAATGCAGTATGAATGATATTCAGAGAAAGTCACATGGGCAGTCTTAAATCTTAGTTAACCATAGTTTTGTAGAAGGAAGGTTAGTAGAAGCTAGTAAAAGATTGTAGAGGGAAACTAGAACTGATCATTGATAAGTCCAGCTCAGTCCTGGAGAGAGAAGTGAAGAGTATATGGCCCTAGAACAGATAGTGGAAAGGTCAATGATACTAATTAGTACAGGTGGCAAATAGAAAGCTTTATATTTTTTAATAAAGAACACATCACTGAATTTCAAGTAAGTGGCACTTCATAATGAGGAAATAAAGATGGAGGTGAGCAGGGTCTCAGGTGAAGCTTGAAACAAGAGTGTTGGAAATGTCTTATTGCTATCTCTTATCCAGTGGATTATTAACATCAAGTAACAAGAATCTAAAGAATGTCCATGGCTTGATGGTCTAGGAATGAAATCATGAACTGATATGATCTCAAATGCAGACCAATCTCTTCTGTGTGACATTAGATGAAGGGATAATTATACTCACATGACCTTATGGTTGAGAGGTTTAAGTAAGATTATGATCATGGGATTCTGACTATAGCAGGATCCTGAACATAGCAGGAACAATATAAATCAAATTCATTTTTTCTCACATCTTCATTTATTCAACAAATGTTTTTAGAGAAGTTAATTTTGTGCCATAGATAAAATACTTGTCAGCACTGGCCACATTATGCCACAAAAATGAAGACCACCCCTCTCCATCCAATCTCCCCACCCTGTTTCAGTCATATCTTGGTTGCTTAAACACAACAAAAGTTTATTTCTCTCATTCACTGAAAGTCTGTTGCATATTTAGGTAGTATTCTATAGTAACTCTCCTCCATATGGCAATTGCTTCATTCTTTTAACCAAACTAACTTTAAAACAGGACCACAGAAAGGTTCCCTACAGTAGGCAGAAATGGTGCTATCCAGAACTTACTTTAGCTGCTTTCAGTTCATTGGCTAAAGAGCTAGTCCTGTAATCTCTCTGCTACTATAAAAAAGATGAACAAGGAGTCTTTGCTCTGTCCACAGGAACAGAAAACCCAGATATTGATGAGCACAAGTGGTATCTGCTGCAGCTTGGCTAGATACTGGGTACTGGGTATTAGTAAGTGAACAAGACAGACATCGTTTATCTTTCCCTTGTGGCACTGTCAATCAGTGACACGCTACTGGGAAAGCAATAGCATCAGTGAAGAGCCAGGTTTCTGCCCAGACAAGGCAAAGAACTAAAGCGAAGAGACTGCTTCAATAAGTGTAAAGTTATGTGGGAAAATGAGAAAGGGTAACCGTTTAGTATAAATGACAAGTATGGAGAGCTTAGCAATCTTCAATAAATATTTACTGGATGAATGTTAAGTGAGGAATAAGAAGAAATTTAGCTCTTAAAAAACTAAATGGGAAAGGCAACAGAGAGAGAACAGATATAGGAAGAAAAAACACATGGAAACAGTTTATGCTTTTCAAATGTTCTGAATAATATTTGGGAATGAAAGCTGTTCTTGCTATGTCTGCTGCTTCTAGTAAGCCTGAAATATTTCCGTGCTGGTCTCTTCTGCCATGGTTGGGCTTCAGAGGGATAAGTTCTCAGCCAGACTGTTTCTTACCTACTCAAGAGTGTGGGAATTGTCAGAAATGCTTAGACTCTGACTCATCTTCTAGATGTTTTGTGATGAATCAGATTTACTTGGTGGGCAACTGTCAAATGTAGAAACTTTCAGGAAATAAGAAATTAGGCTGCTGTAAATACTAAAATAGTTACAGTTAAGCTAAACTCCTATAAATACAAATTATGTCAGAATATTAGAGAGGAGTGTTTATTTAAGAGCATTGAAATCATTTATATCAAAATCTTAGTAGAGAAATCATAGAAAATGGTGAAAAAAGATCTATAATATACTCCTTACAGATGAATCCTATTAATATTTGGTAGTGTTCGTCCCAAACTTTGTTCTAGGCACATACACCTTTGTTTTACAAAACCAGAGCATATAAGATAGATGACTGTCTTCTCCCTTGTATATAACAGTTTTCTTGGATATTCTTCCATTTAAGAGACACATCTACATTATTTTTAATGGCTCGATGTTGTACTGTATGTATGTCAACTATATTTCTTTATCATCCCATTAGGTTATTAATGGTTACCATTATCAACAAAGCTATTATGAACATACTCTAACTGAATTTCCATGCACCTTCTTAATAATTTTATTTATTTTAATTATTTTATGTTATTTTATAGGATAACTTTACTAAATTGGAATTACTGGAACAAAATTATGTACATATTAAGGTTTATTATGTACATTACCAAATTGCCCTCTAAAATATTGTTTCAATTTACATTCCTACCACCAAGGGGTGAGAGGAGAAGAGTATTTAGAATCCCATAAGTCTACAAGTGTGATTGTAGAGCATTGAGTACATTATTAAGTGTGAGTTTAATTTTGACAGTGTTGGCAGAAAGGGGCACTCAATTATAAATCCCCCAGCTTATAGTTAAAGCTTTATGCTAAAATCTTAAGTATGCAAGCTTCACATTAGAGTTTTTAGAAAGGACATTAAGGCAGATTCATATATTCTGCTAAATGTGTTCATTAATATCATGGGTGCTAGGATACAATCCAGATACAATCCATGGGTGACCCATAGATATCTGAAATGACTGTCTTGCTCGACAAAATAGATTAAGCTCTGCCTTTGAATATCATCCATTCCTTGATATATGGCTCTAACTAAATATTTGTGCACATCTTTAGTGATGTCTAAATGTTAGGCTATATCTCATTTTGAATACAAAGAAAAAAATTGGCAAGATTGACTATGTATGCTTTGATGGACACAAATGAAATGTTAGGAAATGAAATGTCAATGAATGTCAACTAATAACATGTAACCTGATAATTTAAACATAAATAAGACTTTAAAGCACATAGAGAGACTATTTTTAAAGGTGTTACTCTGTTCCTACCCTTCTGTTTTATGAAGTGACTTTAAGTCCAGATCCTCCTCCCATGCATCACTGACATGAAGGAAGGTGCCACCTTTCAAGCAGTTGGGATGTTTCCACCACCTTTCACCTTAATTCACTTTAAATGCTTTGTTAACACATGGCTTATGAAATAGGGTATGATGCCATCTCTGGAAATCTTTTCCCAGCTCTAGACACCTATGTCTCATCATCTCCTATTGCCACTTAGTCTTTTTAGTCGTCTTTCATATATTTGTTTTAACAAAAACATCAAACACTTTGAGCTGTTAGTGCATGCACATTTCTTAAAATAATCACTAATTTGGTATCAAATTCCTTTGCTTCCATTTTTGCCAGTTCCATCAAGTCAGTGACTGCTAAAGCCATCAAAACTCTAATCCGTTGACATTGTTTTAGGTTGATATAACTTTCCCAAACAGTATTTTGTTTAAAATAAAATTATTGAGAAAGTGCTGATATTATAAAATACTTTAGAAAGATTCCAGTCTAAAATGTTTCTCATATTAATAATTTGGGGAAAGAAAAATATCTCACCTTATATTCATCCATGTATTATAGCTTAAACAAAAAGAGAGAGCATTTGTACAAATCTCTTTTGTGTTCTTATGCAAAATGGCTATTGAATATGAAAGCTTTTGTCCAACCATAAAAAAAGCTAAAGAATACAGTGAGATTGTTATGCATTTATCTTATACAGAAACACTGAAAATAACGATCTATAGAGCCTGCTGTTTTGAAAATACTCACATTGAAATCATTTAAGAATTGCAGCTTCTACCCGATTAAACTGCCTCTCAACTTCAAACCGTGTGTACTTTTACTTTAATACAAAACAAACAAAAAAACCTAGCAGGAACTATTTACAATAGATATTCTTTTAAGCATCCACAGCTAAAATTTTTGGAACTCAAAATGAAAAATTTAAGAGAACTCAGTGGCTAGATTTCCCTATAGTATTACTCCCTCTTTAAGATATATTGTCTCCATTCTTTTCATCTAAGTATTTCCAAGAGAATCAGACTAAAAGAACATATTACAGATTAGGTGGCAGTCTTTGATTGATATGGTTAAAGATAGCATATGCCGTATATTCTTTACTTTCAAACTGTTTTGAGTCTTTGTTCTTGCCCACAGCAGTGCTGGATATGAGTACTATCCAAATCTTCCCAATGGTATATGTATGTAATGTGTATCATCTTAAAAAACAATGAACATTTTTCCATTGCACTTTATTATTTGAAGTAAATGAAACTGAGAGATAGAACTTAAAAAAAATTGTTACACAAACTCTAATTCTATAAGATCTTATAATTCTATAAGATTACAAATGCTGTTTTAAAATGTGAATCAGAAGATGCATTTGTTTTAATTCTTAATACTGAAAATATTGACGGAATTGTGAATTAACACATTTAGGGTTGCAGATGTCATTTTTCATGAGATTTCCTGAATGATGTAATTTTCATATTTCATATAGCAGTTTGATCAATTTACAGATTTATTTTACATAATTAGTTGGTAAATGAGAAATTCAATTGCTGATATATAACTATTTCTCTGTAATATAAAAATAAGTTAAAATTCTGAATTATAAATAAAAAGACAAATATTTTGAAGACATCTGGTCCACATCTGTCTGAAATAAGATAATTTAAAACAGTGTAATTAAATGCAAAAAATACTGAAATTTCACACCTTAGAATGTAAAAAAGTAGCTCATTCCATTTTAATGTGATTTCTTGAATTGGTGATTTTTTTTTATTTTAATGTCTTAGCCTCTCATTCTGTCATTACAAAAAAGACTGACAAGTTAAACAAACAAAAATAATCTGTGTTCTTTCAAAGCCTCCACTAAATGAAAGAATTATCTTTATTACGATTCTTTTATATGTTGACTAGCCTCCACCCTACGTTAATACTCAGCAGACTTAGACTCAGGCCTACCCCCTTTTGATGTATTTATAATTCTCCATTCAATTATTTAAAATGAGAGATTAGTGAATGAGCTGTAATCTCACTCCCTAAATTGTGTGTTCCTTGTGGGCACAAAGAGCCCTGGTAAATGTGAGCGGAAGGTATTCAGATTCATGGAAATGAAAAACATCTTTGGTGCATTCTCATGATCAGTAGAGATTCATCCTTTGAAGACTAGTGTTCTCTTTTGTTAAAAACCTGAGTTAAGTGGAAAATTAACCATGTTAGGAGAAAGACTTTCTATAGTCTAACCAAAAATGTGGAAAACATGATCGATTTCTCTTTTAATAAAAGACTGCAAAGCCTGAAGACTTCAATGGGACTGGTGTTTGATTCATGGGAGAGAAATTTTATTCGGGAAATCACATAGTGCTGATGATAGAATATGATATTACAGGGGAAGATCTCTGCTTGGATGCCAGAAGCTTCCCTCACTAACAAAACACCAGGAAAGGAATTGATACTGTGAGAAGTAAAAACACTTTTCCTAACACATACCCTAAGTTATATGTTGTGTTTATTTCCAGGGAGCACGATAAAGATCCAGAGAGTTTTTTTAAGGTATTAATGCATCTGAAGGACTTAGGACTCAATTTCCATCTATCTGTCCTTGGAGAAACTTTCACAGATGTCCCAGGTAACACTTTTATGTTTTGTAATGTGTATTTTTATAGATGACATAAACTCTACAACTTAAGTATTAATTTCCATTTTTCCCTTTGTTAGAATAATCAAGATGAGCACTGTTAACCAAAAGATTATACGATGGCATTAAAGTGTGATTCAATTAAAAAAAAATACTTAAGTAAGCATTCTTTGATTTAAGTTGAGAACATGAAGTCATCTCTTTTATCAAATATAGTTATACAATGCATCTTGATGTAAATAAAATATATTGCTTTAGGCATCTTAACACTTAAGGAAAGTGGAGATTTGTAATTAGATATATAACCTCTCACCTCTGGGGTCACTGACTTGAATCCTACTCACAGTGGTAATGGCTGAAATACATTACCATCTGTTTGGTGGCCTGCGTAAAGTATTTTGGTATCAAATTTGTAATGAGGAGTAGACCACAGTCCCCATCATCTTTGTCATTTATCCATGCCTTTTTTATTGAACTTGAGAAAAGAAACAAAAATCTGAAGCAGTCTTCTCATTCTTAATGCCCCATGGGACCTTTATAAAATCATTTCTTTCACTTTGCATCCTCATGGGGCTTGTTTGTATCAGTAAGCTGAGCATCCTGACCCTTTCATAGCATATAAATTGTTTGAACATCGGGTGTTCACCTTTTTTTTTTTTTTTCCAAAAACTCCAAATACACTGACAACCAAATTTTTAAAATACTCTGCCATTATGCATTATGACTCACAAGGAACATTTCAAGTTTAGCCTTACTTCGTGGGAATGTTCGATTTGGTACAATGCTAGGAACCACACCCAGCATGTACCTTGGTAGCCTCATCTGATAGGGCTCATCTCTTGTCCTCTGCTTCACAGATATCAACCTTTTTAGCAGCCCCTCTCAGGAGCCAAGATTCTTTATACCTTTGGACTTGTACCTGTTGATTCATACTTTAATCTTTAGATCTTAACTCAGGGGCATTTTTTTTCCATATGTAACTTTATCATGTTCTTAAGACATCCCATATTTTTATCTCAGTCTGCTTACCTCAATTTTTAATCATGTAATTATGTGTAATTTTTTATATCACTCCCACACACACTCAGGCATATATATATACTATGAACAAGGACTGCCTTGCTCCTTACTGTCCTGCAAAGCCCAGTGCCATGCCTGGCATAGGACAGGAGCTCTTTGTTGCATAAAAGGTTAGTAAAAATAATATAAATCCCCTGCTTGTTTGTGCATAAGTGCAGGAAACAGAAGTAAAACACAAGATGATATGATTATATATTAATACTGACACATGTGGCTCAGAGTAGAATGTTAATTAAAGAGCTAATGCTTGAACAGCCAAAGGATTAGGATATTCCAAAAGGGAAACGTGGGCAAAGCATATAGACGCAAACATTTTAGAGATTGTATTTAAATGAGAACAACTTCAGTGGGGTTGCTAATATAAATAGAACAGGAGATTCTGCATGTAAACCTTAATGAATAATTAAATGCACCTTACATAGCTTGAGTAGGATCAGTGGCTAGAGGATCCTGATAACCAAAGCATCTTCAATAGAAGTAAGAAATAAGGAGCTTAGATCTTGAACAGGTCAAGAAAAAATATTTTAGGAAGGTTTATCTTGCAATGGTATGGAGGCAAAATTGTAGCAAGATTCCACAGTGATTCTGTGAGGTGGTGGCTGAGAAGTTAGCGAGAAGATTGGATAAGACAGAGATTCTAAAGGAAAACTGTAAAGAATTTGGTAGATGGATGACTGGAGAGCATGAAAAAAGAAAAAAAAATCAGTTCATTTGCAGAGTTGGGAAGCTCAGTATTGTTCATGCTGGCTTAAAAGTGTTTGTGGATGAACTAAAAGGAGTGACTGGAGGAAACCTCTAAACTTAACGCTTCTTAGTCAGTTTTACTTTGAGTAACTTTAGGCCACCACTACAAAGGTGAAGATTCTACTCAAAGGGCCATGTTCACATGGGGAGACCACACACTCCCCTCCAGTACATTAATGTGAAGCTTTTTCAAATAGTGTGGAGTGTAGGTCTGGAGTGGGCAGCAGTCAGGGGTCTGATGCTCAGTAATTACAGATACAATCTCATGATTCACTCAGGCTTCATTCTAACACAAACTGAACATTGTGGTATGGGAATTTTATGGAGAACAAGTCTCCCCCCCCCCCCGGTCAGGGAGATACTTACATATATTACTTACATATATTAAAACAACACTGTTAAATAAGTAAGGATTGCTGTGGAAGCCTCTCGCAAGGGGCATCATATCATCTATGTATATATTCCTATTATTTTGTCTTAACCTGGACTGCTTTCAGACTTAGTGCTAGTGCATCTTTTATTTCAGAGTGTATCAACTCTCCTGTGGCTACATTTTTCCCCTTGCATGTAGGGGGAGTCCAGGTTGGGTTGTTGAGAGAGAATATAAGATTGCTAGCTTTCCAGTTGTGCCAACATTGGCAGTGTCCATCTTGACTCCCAAGGATTCCTATCAGGTCACTCTATTAACTCAGGTCATTTTTATCACATTTTAATGATTTATATGTTACTGTCTGTATCCAAGCATTGCTCTCAGCCATTACAAGTATTAATTCTTGTACAAGTATAACAGCCTTGTTCAGTATTCCTAAACATTCCAAAGCATTGTTTTTTCTCCGGCTCACCACCCAGCACTTTACAAAAAGGGGTAACAAGTTAGTGTATGTTTCTTTGCCTCTTATCCCTTCTAGCTGCTATATTAGTGCTTTCTAGTTGCTAAAGCCCATGTCATGTAAATTATATACTAGCTGCTACCACCAGAAGAATCACTGTAGCTTTGTTAACACCTGTAATATGTTATAGAATTATTCTTATTATTGCTATTGTGATTATTACTCAAGTGCTATTTTTTTAATTTTATTTATTTTTATTCTTTTTTTAAATTGTTTGATTTTATTTTTGGATTTTTTACAATACATGATTGTATAATTGCTAATCTCCATGGAAATACCCCACCACACCACATCCCCTCTGGTCACTTTGTCTCCTTTCTTTTTGTTGTTTGTCCATGTTTAGCCCTTTAGTCTTTTTTTTTTTTTTTTTTTTTCTTTTCTGGATCCATTTCCTCATCCTTGGTGAGGGCGCGATTTCCAGGACTTGGTAGAGCAAGCTGTTTATCTTTCCTGTACTGCTTTTGCCTTCGTAGACCGATTGGAGCACCTTTGGCTTGTATGATTGTAAATCACAACCTCAGTAAATGGTTTTTGGGATACCTCCCCTTCCCTCCTCCCTCTGGTGCCCCCTCCATTCTCTCAAACCTCTCTCTTTGTTATTTGCTAGTCTGTGTTAAATCCATTAATCTCTTTCTTTCCTGCGGCATTGTTCTTTCAATGGATGAGGGACTGTGGTCTTGGAACCAGGCGAACCTTGCTGGTAGGCTTTCAGTCTTAAGTTTGCGTTGAGCAGCCAGTCTATATTTATTTGTGGTCTGTCCATGCTTTCTCGTTGGAGGCTGTCTTCTCCAATACTATCTCCATTGTTTTGCTGCTTTACCTTATGGTTACTGTGTCAGATTTAGGGGGTCTCACCCCCACCCAGTGTTGGTGAAAAAGTTTCTCTGTGGATACAGGCATCTGTGTATGGCCATTGTAGAGCATCTCCTCTGCCTCAGTGTGCAGCTTTGCTGTGGGGCCAATGCCCCCAGTCTTATTATTATTATTATTATTATTATTATTATTATTATTATTATTATTATTATTATTATTATTATTATTATTATTTTAAACCATACAGTTTATTTCAGGCTTAGAACATATAAATAAAAGAATATTAGGATACAACAAGATATCAGTATGCAAATTAGGATACAAGAAGATATCAATATGACAAATACCGTAAGTTTTAAAACTTATAAATTTTAAGACATGAAATTTGGATACAATTGTAGAAGTAACAAATGGGGATGTTCTCCAATATCCTAGTTAAGAAGATTTTTTTTCTTTTTAATAATTTTTGAAAATTTTGTGTGGGAATAAAGCAAGTTACGTGAGATAGGTATACATATTACAATACCATAATTACGAAGTTATAACCATGCAAAATAATATATTATGTAATGATGTGTGATTTAAGCATTTCAAATACCACTGGAATGGCAAACATCAAATCCAGTGTACTAGTTATTATTTCTGGGAATATATAATGGGGAATAGGATAGAAGAGATATCCACAGAGAATGTTACTATCTCCGTGATGGTTGTTCTTTTTTTTTAATTTAATTTTTTTAAATTTGTATTTATATTTATATGACATTATTTCATTATTGTGTACCCCAGGGCTTTCCCACTTCACTAACACCTGTTAACCATCCTGATCTTTTGTGCTCTTCCCTCCCCCGCCTTCTTCCCCTTCCTCCTCTCTGGCTCCATTGTTCAGTCCCATTGGTTGTTTTTATTTTTTCTTATTCGTTTGTTTGTTTTTCCCTATATCCATCATATAAGTGAGACCATCCTGTATTTCTCTTTTTCTTTATGGCTTATTTCTGCTAATATGACTCTTTCTAGTTCCATCTATGTTGCTGCAAATGACATGTGTTTGTCCTCCTTGATTGATGCGTAGTATTCCATCGTGTATATGTACCACATTTTTTTTAGCCAGTCATCAGCTTTGGGGCATTTGGTTTGTTTCCAAATCTTGATGATTGTAAACAGAGCTGCAATAAATATGCGCATACAGGTGTCCTTTTGAATTAGTGTTTTCCCAATGCCCCCAATCATTGGCTTTCCTCTCATCTTCTGTAGTGTGGGGAAAGACACCTTATTCTCTTAGAAGGCATCTCCGAAATGAGGTCTAGGGTCTTCAAGACCCAGTGAGTGCATAGGTGTGTTTCATGACATTGTGTTTCCATAGTTGTTTCTTCTGTCTCGCATGCACTGGTTCTCTCAATTTTCCGTCTCCTGTGTCCAGCTCAGGCTTGTGAACTCAATTTTAACTGATCCCTCACCCATTCTATGATAGGGTTTGTGTTATGTATGTTCTTGCTCCTCCAGAAAATTAGCTGGAGTGAGAGTGAAATGGAAGGGGTACCCCCCCACATGCACTGGTACCTCCCTGCATCGGGGTGGGGCCTGGATGGCCATGCATGTGCCATCCCAACCCCCCCCCCCTTGGGCTAGGGGCTGGGGGAAACATGACTCGGCCTATCCAGGCTGCAGATGGCTGCCCTGTGCAACAACCATCCACTGGTGGATGGGGCCAAAACCCACTTGACCACCCCTCCCAGGCTCTCCAGGCATGAGGGGCTTACCCAGGTGTCATCGCCATCTTTGCTCCCTGCTGGCAAGAGAGCTCCATCAGCCCAGGATTTCTGGCATGCAGGCAGCCTCAAAAATGCTATTAATTGCTACTCTTTATTGAAAATTTGCTTCTTCCCTGATTCTTTGTCAATTTGTTTCATGTAATCATCTCCATCATCCCAATGGAGTAGGAATCACTGTCCTTTTTTATCGATAATCTGAGACTCTGATGACATAAGATTACTTTGATTAGTGTGCCTATAAGTCACACACTTGTCCTTCACATATCGGCCTTGATGTGTTGAAAACCAAAGTGGTTGACTACATAGTCAAGGACCACTACTCTTTATCCCAGTTGAATCTCCTTCCTCTCCTCAGAGTTCTTAGGAAAAGAGTTTATATCTGAGTGATGATATTAGTGCCAATAAATCTTATTCCTCCTTTTGAGGAAAAAAGTGATTGTTAAATTTCTTTCAAAATAGAACATTCTATGATAAACAGCTTTGTAGAAGAGTCTCCATACTGTTGATTATTTCCCAGTTGGTTGATTCTGTTCAAACTATGTTATAAGGTTTTTATAACTCTTTTTCTGAAAAGTGTGGTAGAATTTATTGACTTATAACTCTTATTAACTTATAACTTACAATTCTTATTAACTTATAACTCATAACTCAGAGTTATAACTTAAATTGATAAAAGGATATGGAGAATTAGGACAATGACTCTTCCACATTATCCAGTTCACAGTGGGTAAAGCAGGCAGTAATAGTGCCAAGGTAGAACTGGAAATTGGTCTCTTCATCCCTACTTACTTCTCTATTTGTTCAGTAATATTTTAAAATATCTACCTTGTGCAAAGCACCGAGCTAGACATTAAGACAAAAATAGAGCAGAAATGATCTGTGACATTTGGAACTTGTCATCAAACTCTAGTGCTCTATTCATCACTTTAGAAGAACATTTCTTAAAAATATTAGAATTGACATTTCTTGAGCACATTGCATGTTCCAGGTACTGTTCTAAGCCTTTTATGTGCTACCTTATTAGCTTTTCATGCAGCACTGTAAATTAGGCACAATTATGATGACCATTTTATAGCTGAGTAAAATAGAGAAAAGACACACCTGAAATCAGCCATCTATCCAGGTATGAAGCCCCAATTAAAGCCTTGTGAGTCCAATACTGTTTTGCCTACGTTTCACTGGAAACTTACAGCAGTTGTACCTGTTTTATAAGAAAGCTAGAGGAGATAGGAGAGTTTAAAAAAATTGGAGAGTTAAAAAAAAAACTCAAATTAATGTCCTAAAACCTCACCCCTCAGATGTTAGTATACTCCATTTGTTTTGATCACAAGAAAGTCTTCAAAAACAATATGAAATGGGAAGTTATTCCAAAGAGCATTTGACATATATTTAGTATTCAATAAACAGTATTTGAATGGATAAAAGAGTATGGCATAATAAAACAATACAATTTACATACCTTATGAAATATGTAAATAACATGCCTCATATGTTGGAGATAATGTAGAGATAAACATTAAATGACTTCCAAACACTATAAAAAATTAGTCTATGAAAATAGGAAAGTTTTCTGAACAGATCTCAAAGACTTGAAGAGGTTCTAGGTGCTTTTATATGATACTAGCTCTATTAACTTATGAAATTTGGCTTATCACAAATCTATTTTTCAGTTACTTGCTTGTCTTTCAACTGCTCCAGCAATCAGAATAAGTTCTGTTACACTAAAAATGGCCTTAAAATCTCAGTGGCTCAAAGTACATAAGATTTCTTACTTGTGCAGTATATCTTTGTAGGTAGGCAGGGAGTATTCAGCTCATTAAGGTCACTGAAGGACCCAAGCTGAAGCATTTCCTTAAGCATTTCAAACACTGTCACCTGGCCAGGTGGAAGAGAAAGGTAGGAGATTCTCTCTCAACAATCAAGTGCTATAAACTAAAAGTAGTTCAGAATTCCACTTGACTCAGTGGCCAGCACTTGTTACTCAGCACTGCACAGTGATAAATGGGTGCTGGGGAATGCTGTTCTTCTTCCAGTGCAGAATACAGGCTTGCAAAAATAGTTGGTGAACAGCGCTACAGACCACCAAAGCTCCTTTATGTGCTTCGGGTTTGTCAGAGAAGAAGCCAAACCTATCCAAGATGTCTGCCTTTATCAGAAAGAATCTAATGTTCTGGAGTAAACAACTCTTAACAATTCATAGTGTATTGCCCAGGGTCTTTTTCCTAGAGACTTCCCAACTAGTGAGTGACTATCTAGCCACTGCCCCGTAAGCCGAGCAAATATACAGTCAGTGTCTGTGAGATAAAGTCACTTCCAGTCACTTCCAGGTGACTTGGCTTTTGGCTTATGGTTGTCACTTATGAGTCACCTTGCCCCCCTACCTTCAGAGGCTCTTATTTGATAATGCCAAGAATCATTGTTGATTGTTACAACTTTGAAGGAGGTGCCACTGGCATATAATCAGTAGGGGTCAAGGATGCTGCTAAACTGCCTACCATATACAGCCTCCCACAACAAATAACTGCCCAACCTAAAACTGCAATAGTGCCAAGACTGATAAAGTCCAATTTATAGGAACTAAAGGGCAGACTATTAGTTTGGGGCTGGTTCCCACAACTCTCTAGGTAACTTCAGTTAATGTCTCTGTGGAAGAAAATGGAGAAAAGAATAGCAATAGACAGTAATAATAATAATAAAGATAACAGTAATAAACATCCTGCCCTATCCACTTCAATGTGTAATCTTAAGAATTTCTGCACAATTAGTTAAATTGTGGGGGAAGGGTGGTACTTTTTTTTTAAAGTACAATGCAAATTTTATCATAAAACTTCCCTTAAGAGTTTTTATTTGGAGTGAATCTTTAATATATTTTGGATCCAGAGAAGACATTAATGATAGTGAACCTTGAAAGTTCATTCTTGCCATTATTTTAATTATTTTTAGTTCAGAAAATTGAAAGGTCATTCTGCTACATAAACCATCCATCAGACTCCATGTTACAAATGAACTGAAAAGCCTAGAAGCTACTCAATGCAAATATTTTAGTCTTGGCCAGTTCTCATGACAAGGTTACATTGTTGGCCCTTGATATGGGTTTTTAAAAAAAGGCAAATGCTTAAGATATCAAATTAATGGAATGTGTTTGTATACTTAATGATTTCCCACAAATGATAATTCTAAACAAAATATTCTTTTCTATGAACAGCCACATCCTTACATCAGGAGTCTTTCCTTACTGCAGACATGGTGGGGGAAGGCATTTTGGCTTTAGGCATTAGGGAGGCCAGAAAAGTTGCAAGGAAAATAAAAACCTGAACTGGGGTTTAGCAGACAGAAGCCTTTCTGATTCACCTTTAATTTGAGGTTAAGAAGAATGTGTAAAAGGCTGGGCATGGTGGTGCATGCCTATAGGTGGCAGCCTAGGAAGCCACAGCCAGGGCCAGAGATAGCGTTTCGAGTCCCGCCGGGGACACGTAGGGAGACCTAGTTCCAAAAAAATATAGCTGGGCATGGTGACATGCGCCTGTAATCCCAGCTATGTGGGAAGCTGAGGATGGGGATTTCTTGAGTCCATGGTACCCTGGGCAACGTGAGCATGCAGTTCCATGGGCAAAAATAGTGAGACATACTCTCAAAAAAGAAAAAAAGAAGAGTGTGTGAAAGACTGTGGTTAGTATCTAGCATGACACTACTTGTGCCGGTGATCTTGGCATAGTCCTGATCTTTAGTTCTGCAATCAAATGTTGAATATCTGCATTCACGTGTATGTCCCATTCCATCTCATGTCCCTTTTCACTCAGCCCACAGCTCCAGTCTCATTTTCAGCAAAACAGACGCACTAAGGTAGAAATGCTAGGAAAGTTCTAGGAATACACACACAAAAAATTTTATATGATATCGTTATATCACATTAATATAAAGGTATAAAATCTTGCTGAATG
The DNA here is from genome assembly GCA_004024945.1 of Uropsilus gracilis. Taxonomy (NCBI): domain Eukaryota; kingdom Metazoa; phylum Chordata; class Mammalia; order Eulipotyphla; family Talpidae; genus Uropsilus; species Uropsilus gracilis. Next base: position 190,460 of record PVHY01000234.1, read on the forward strand.
GAAATCTAGCAGAAGGAATGTTCTTCAATAAATTAGGCAGTGTTGAATTATAAGATGACTATATATTAGATGAAATAAAAGTGCTGGTAAGATTAAATAAACATGTTCTGTCCAGCCGATACCATTCCCTAAGCCTATTGCTTTTCCTTGTACTTTTAAATATTAAAATATTTAAAGTACTTTTAAAATATAAATAGAAGCCGGGCATGGTGGCACATTCCTATAAGTGGCAGCATAGGAAGCCACGGCCAGGGCCAGGGACCGCGGTTCAAGTCCTGCAGGGGACACATAGCAAGACCTAGTTCCAAAAAATATAGCTGGGTGTGGTGGCACGCACCTGTAATCCCAGCTACCTGGGAAGCTGAAGCTGGGGATGCTTGAGTCTGTGG
>PVHY01000234.1:190948-193448 GCA_004024945.1 Uropsilus gracilis
AAAAAAAAAAAAAAAAAAAAAAAAAAAAAAAAAAAAAAAAAAAAAAAAAAAAAAAAAAAAAAAAAAAAAAAAAAAAAAAAAAAAAAAAAAAAAAAAAAAAAAAAAAAAAAAAAAAAAAAAAAAAAAAAAAAAAAAAAAAAAAGAACATATATATATATTTATATATAATTAAAATAATTGTGAAACTTCTTCATTTTTCTAGTAATGACAAATATGTGTAAATTAAAAAATCATGAGGGAGCAATTGCTTAGATCAAAGGAATGAAAATAAAGGCATATCATAAGTAAGACTGGCCAGCTTATAGGGAAATGTTTTCGCTATATGATGGTAATATAAATTATTTTACCTGTGCCACATAAGTTACTAAATACTTTGACTCATTAGCTTCAAATCAGAGACTATCCTATGGAAATAATTCTCATACCTCACCTTATTTCTGCCACCTTCCCCGTTCTTGCCTTTATCTTCTGGGCCCTTGTGTCCTACAAAGACTGCAGATCAGTCTTGCTGTCTCTAGATATTTTGATATTCACTTTGTCCACCTACTTGCTAAGCCTAAGCCACTTGAGAATCACAGTAGTATAACAATGTAAGTATGTCTCATAGACTTTCTGAAGGATGAACTTTAATTTCCCTTGTAGCAAATGAACTTCTTCAAAAGACAACCCTAACCTAGTCACCCATGAATTCTGATTCTCTTTGCCGTGCCCTGGATGGACCTATGCACATAACCCGCTTCTGTGACTTAAATATGTTTTGCTTAAGTTTCTCCTTCTCCTCACACAAACATATGCATACTGCTTTTGCATCTAGAAAAACTCCAACTGTAATGATCTTTTTTGTGCTATGCCTCCCTGTTCCAGCCTTCTGAGTTGCTCAGAGCACCCATATTCATTCTGTTATTGGCAAAGCACATATCCCACCGTGCTATGATCCGCGGTCACTTGGCTGCCCTGAGGGGCCATGCTATGTGTAACTGACCAGAAGACAATTGGTGGGTGAACACTCAAGTTTTTGAAACAGAGGCAGCCACAAAATGGCAATTAGCAGCACTCCCAATGGAGAGAGGCAGGCTCCCTGATCCAGCTCCCGGTGATACTCCTGCAAAGGTTGTTTCTCATTCAGTAAATGAGAGGCTCTGTTTTTCCATTCTCAGGGAAGATTTATTAATACTACCACTGCCCTCTCTCTGGAGGCTCAGTAGACACAAGTGACTGGTAATTGCTCACACCCATTCCTCAGTTTTCTAGAATCAGTCAGTTTCCCAGGATCAATCCCCTGGCATGTCCAAACTTCAAATCTCCTTGAAGTCTACTCCACAGCTTCATAAGTGGAATGTTTATCTTTTCTGCTGAAACTAGAAAATTCATTACTTCTCTCAAGACAAGATAATTTATCCATCTTACCAGAGGGAAGACCATGAAGATAATGTATTCTGGAATATGACTCTCAAAACATCTCTTAAGAAATTGTTCTCAAAAGTTATAACTGCAAAAATATCACTGAGGAAAAATATCCTTTGATTTTCATAAACTGTCCTCAAAGTTCAGAAGAAATGTGTACTGGCCAGAGACACAAGGAATTAGACAAATGAATAGAAATATGGGAAATATAGAAAATATAGAAAAAGCTCAAAACACTAATAGACCAATAGGCTATTCTAAACAGAGGGTTATTTTGAAAACCTGAAAATGTATAGGTGATTTAGGGCTCACATATAGGAGAGACCTTAGAATGTGGCTTATGTACATTGTTTCAGTATGTTATCCTTTTGAATTCCTTTATTCCTGTAGTTGTATATGTTCATAATTTGGAGTGTGGCAGGGTCAAAATAATATTCAATAAAGGATCTGACAGAAGAACTGCCTCTCACAGGTTTTTCCACGATGCAAGACAGACAGAAAGCAACACAAAAGAGAGTGAATGTCTGGATCCAACTAGTGAGCTTTTCTAGCTTTCTCTCTTCTCTTAAATGGTTGCATTTGCAAAATGGAGACCACCACGAGTATATGGTACAATGAAATGCACACTATCCTGAAATAAGAAGGCTCAGAGTGTAATTCCAAGAATGTCATTGATAAGCTTTGTTATCTCTGTCAGCCTTAGTTTACTCAGCCATTAAGGAAACTAGCAGGTTAGAACTAGCAGGGACCTTAGCGATGAGTGTATCACTGGGGGGTGCTTTCCCATCCCTAAGGGAATTGCATATAGTGATATTTTCTGATATCTTTATTGCAAAAGCAATTAGTAATTATGCTCTTTCAAAACATAGTTTTTCCTTACCTCATCTTATCTTTCTGTACTCCCAATGGCTACCCCTTCTCCAGGCAGCTGAGGGCCATAGATTTAAACTGTCACAATTATCCCAACCTTTCTGTTGTATGTGTAGTTTTTGATTCTATCATTGCTCATTTTTGACCTCCAAGTACCCTCAGGGGTCTTTTTCCTTTCTCACTGAATCTTTCTTAGGTCGCCTAACACTGTGACTTGACTAAAGTT
>PVHY01000234.1:198448-215641 GCA_004024945.1 Uropsilus gracilis
TTCCTTGTTAGTTAAGTCACTATGGTAAAATCCTTGGCAGGATTTTTTTCAATAGTTTATTCATGATGTTCATTATTATGAGTTGTAAAGAGTATGAGAATTTCATTTTTAAAATGTCTTATGGAATGTATCACTTTCTTAGATCTTGTAGACATGCTGTGGAAACCATAACATAAAATATGAGTTACTTACAATAACTAATTTTAATCCCATCTGCTAAGTATGACAACATTAGCATTTCCACTTAATTAAAAACACCCTTAAAGCAGCAATGTTTTAATCACTCCATTTTATTTACTCTCCTCCGGTGTCACTTATAATTGTAACTTTTTATTTTTTAATAATGAGGGATTTTTTTTTTCCTTGCATCACACAAAAAAGTGCTGTCGATAATTAGCAGTCTTCTGTTATTAGTAGACTCAGGTGTCACAACTGTGTCTCATCCTCATTACAGTAAAAAATTTCACCTATCAGATTCATTATTGCTAGATAATGCGACTGAGAGCCTTTGCAGGCCCTCCAGAAAAGTAATTCAGCCAAGCAAAATTATCAGCTAATTATATTTAGAATCAAAAGCCCAACAACTATTTGCAGATAAATTGTATGAATTGAAGTGAATAGATCTGAATATTAAGATTCATAGATTTAGCAGATGATTTGTTAATTGGAATAAAAAGGTCATTTGCTAGTCATTTTAACAATAGATCAATTGGAACCCTATTTATTATTTAACTGATAGTGCATATGAATTGAAATGATGAATAATTGTATTATTGTCATGAAATGTTCATTTTCTTTAAAATAACAAGATGTAAGAAACTTATGAGGATGAGTTTTATAAATTTTAAAAATTACCCTGGCTTATTTAACATATTTTACAACATAGACCTGACCTAAATGATGCTTGTGATATAGTTTATTAGCACTTTAACAAGTCAAAATTATTACCAAAAGTGGTGGGGCTTTTGCTGAATGAATTAGAAATATAATCACAAATAAAATCATTTACAAATAAATTTGAGATCGAAATTTGTAACTTTTGTATATCTAGATCACACAATGCCATTCCTATCTCACTGTCTTTTCATTAACAGAGGTTTTTTGCAAATGGCATGATACATACTCATACGATGACTCAAAATGTAACTTGGCCTACAGTATTCTTTCCGGGGGAACAGACACTCTAATTCAAATTCATTATTAAAAAAGCAGATAACATGGGCACTCTCTGAAATGCCTGTGACTTCACTTCTTTTGATTTTTATATAATTATAGGTAAATGTATTTGCTTTTTGATTGGCATCAAGCTTTAAAAGAGTGTCTTCAGATAAAGTGCATGTTTTCTTTTGGTTCATAAAGAGTATCACTCATTTATGTGCTAAAAACTTTTGTGCATGTTTTATAATGCAGTTACAATGTGGCCTATAACCGTGCTTACAGTAAGAATATCTATGCATACACTACATATGCAGAGAAAAAAATGAAATATTAGATTGGGTTTTGAATAGTCAGTAACTAGACCCCATGAATCTCTGCTCCGTTATCTCATAACTTTACCACTTGTCAAGCAAAACTTAGAACTCATAATTTTTCCAAACTTTGCAGCTCAAAATCCTTTTCTCTTAAACTAATTTCAGATAATATAATAAAATAGAAAAAAATCACCCACTTAAAAACAGCTAAAATTGCACGTACTTTGTCACTGTAAATAAACAAGGTAAACATTGACATAACTTCAAATTATTCTTAGGTTAAAAAAAATCTGCTGTTCAAAATAAAATTTTGCCTTTGGTCAACATTTTGGATGAAATTCAAAGTTTCTCATAAAATAAACATTTTAAAGAGTATTTTGAATTTCACTGCATAAATCCTGGCCAAAAGAAATTACAGTGGTATCTTTAAGGTTCTTATTATATGTCAGATCAATACCCATTATGCAGGGCTAACACAGCCATCCAGATGCAATACCTTCCCTCTGTTTAACCCTTTGCTGCTGTGACATGGAGAAAAACTTCCTCTAGGTGTTTCTTGGGGAAATCCTATCACAAAGTGAAAGTTTTTGTTCTCCTTTGTTTCATAGTAAAGTACTCTTTTCTAGAAAAATGGAAATTGAGCTATATTTTCAGTCAAGAAAGCAGTGTTCATTAAGATGATCTTCATTAGTGTTCTTCAATAAAATAGGGGAATATTTTTATATTCTGCATAATAGGAAATTATTTTGAAGCATGAGCTGAAAATGAAAATACCCCATCAGAACAGATTGTAAATTTTTTCTCTTGCTTTTAAAAGTGCCTCAATCATTTCTATGGCTATAGTCTCAAAGTTAAGTATTTGCCATTTTATTTAAACATTTTTGAAAAATGAACATTCTGGGACTTTGCAGCATTATTAAGAAAAGCTGTCCATACTTTACCATGTTGTTATATGTGTTTATCTGCTGATTATAAAATGTGTTAAACAGTATTTTAAAAACAAAAAAAAAAAAAATGCAGAGCTACGCTTTGATTAATTCAGTGAACAAAACATATGCTGTTGGTTCTGTTCTATGAAATTCATATATGATCAATAAAATCTTTTAAAAGAGCAACTCTGGCTTTTAGGAGTGTACTGTCGACCATGTTTCTCTTCCCAGTTAACTCTGGACTCATGCAGCTAACTTAGGCAAACAAAACCACTTTATGGCTATGATAGTAATATCATTTTAATATATTTGTATCCTCTTTCTAAAATTTCTTTAGGTTGGAAGCTGTGTATTGCGGTTGTTATCCACTTTGTCCCAAAGATTTGGTTTATCCTGAAATATTTCCAGGTAGCTGTTTTAATGTACTTTCGTCTTTGTTGAGATTTAATACATGATTCATGCTAAATTAGAAAGTTTGAAAATAAACTTAGGCAGGAGCAATTGTTTATTTGGCAAGTCAACATGTTAGTGTTAAGGAAAATTTTATGTGTTTTAATACATTAGAGCAAGCTTATATTTACCATCTGTTCTTTTAAGATAACAAAAAAGCAAGTTTCCAAATAGCATTCTTCATTGTTAGCATACACATCCCATAATGATAGATTTTTATAAGCAGGTCAGTGTTGCTGCAATTGCTTACAGATTTTTTTTAATGATATACACAGAGAAAAATCGAGGACTGAAAGTCACACCAAATTATTTAAACAATTGACTAGTTAATAATATGCAACTGTTGTACAGGGTACATACGGCTATAGTACCAGTTCTTTGAAAAAATGCTCATCACTAAATATATCACATATGCATTGTGTTACATTAGAATAATGTATTTTAATCACCCAAAGGAGATGTCTAAACAGCACAACTACACAGTCTTATTTAGCATTAAACATCCTTGTGAGCTGAGGTAACCTTATAAAATCATGCTTAAATAATGTAAAACACGAGGCGGCACAGAGCAATATGCATTTTTAATTAGTAAAGTGACTAATATCGAGTGTGTGCTTTGAGGTTTTTGTTTCATTAAAAATGTATCTGTTTTTCCTGCAGCTGAATATCTGTATTCCACACCTGAACAGCTTTCAAAAAGGCTCCAGAATTTCTGCAAGAGACCAGATATTATAAGGAAACATCTCTATAAGGTAGTTATTGAGAAGAGATTTACATAGTATAAATGCCATATTGAAGTACAAAGAAAAATCTTTTTAAAAAAAACATTTAATTAACATACTAATGTTTAAAGGAAACATGCTAGAGAGGGATATTAGTTGTTACACTAACAAGGATTAATTAAACTGAATGCCAGTTGTATTAACCTAGGTCTTATGAAATACGTGCACTTAATACACGGTACATGCTTTTTTTTAAATTTATTGTTTTCTAAGATGACTGTCCTTTACATTTAGCCCCAAGAGGCTTATAAAAATGAACCTGGATTAATGTAACTCATTAGTTTAAAAGGAAGTAAAGGAAAGATTCTACAATTATACTAATGAGAATAAGCCTTTCTGCCCATCATAAGGAAATCTTTAGTCCTTAAAAATTCAGGTGAATAACATTAGTGAAGTTTGTGTTCATTTTTTAACTACTTTAAAGATGATTTTTGAGAATCAAACATTTCCCTTGTCCAGTTTAATAAAATGACATAAAAATCCAGAGTTTGTTGAGAGTAAGGCTGTCAGTCTCCTCTATGACTGGCAAAGGGAAAAGGAAAATTGCTTAAAATAGCATCATCATTCAGCCCGTCATTCATTATCCTTTTTTCCTCATTTGCATCAAAAATTTTATATCGTGCGAATAACAACACAAACAGGCCCTACTAAAAGTCCGAGCAACTGAACAAGAATAAATCTAATTTATGTGTTTTGAAGGTGACTCTAGGCCATGAATAATATACCTTTTTATATTCTTTGAATGTAGTATCTTCTTATTACATAAATTCAGTGTAGTTTACAATCCAGGTGTTTTATAATCCTGTGAATTTTAATTTTCCTATGTTAATATTGAAACTTCCTACTTAAAATACAGTTTTCTGCCTTTTTTCTCCTTTGCTTTCCATGACCTGAGATACATATTTACATAGTTATACATCAAAAACATGACTTTGTTTCTGCAGGAAACAGTTAAACTTAAAAAAAAAAAGAGAGAGAGAACCAAAAATGCAATTTAACACCCAATTTCAAGCTCATTATCTTTCATTGTCTATTAACTTGGCAATGGTTCAGAAGGTAGCTCATAATAGTTTAAAATGCTGACTGAACAGTTCCAGGCTTCAGTATTACTCCTTGAGTCAATACGATTGTATGGTGTAAATCGGAAGCTTCTCAGGAAAAACAACCTCCAAGAGTTACCTCCATATTTCCTAATTTTTTAAGTGGAGTAGTGGTCTGCTTGTGTAAAATAGTAATCAAGGAGTTTCCCATGGGATAAGCTATCAAAATGAACAGATAATAAAAGTTGAAGAAACAGAACAAAAAAATAGCAATATAAATGGATTCATTTTCTACATATGACTATTTTCAATGAATTCATTGCTATTTTCAATGCTATTTTCAATGAATTCATCATCAAATTTTTTTTTCCTTCAGGCGATTTTTGGAAAGTATTTCTTTTTTCACAGTTTTATTGAGATACAACAGATATAACCATTGTATCTGCATATAGTTTAAATATACAGTATAATGATTTCACATGTTGTGAAATGATTATCATCGTAAGTTTAATTATCACCCATTATTTCATACAGATATACAAAATGGAAGTCATTTTCCTTGTGAAGGAAAATGGCAAAATATTTATAACTTTATTATTATTTCCACCATCAAGATTTATTCATTTTTGGACTATGGTGGAATATTGGGGGTGCTTTGCTGCTAAGAGAACTATGGTAACCACACTTGAGGGCAAAAATTTTGTTGTAAGAAAATTAGCAAGGACGTAAAACGGTGCTACTTCTTAAATAATATATAATTTTAAAAAAAAATTTAAGATATGTTCATTTTTAACTTTGTTTCGGGTTGGGCCTTGTCCTTATTTTGAATCTGCAAATTTTTAACCAGTTCAAAGTTACTGCAACAAGTTGCCTTTACTTCAAAAGGAAAACAGATATCCAGTTGAAATATTTTAATATAGTATTGCATAAGATAGCTGTTATTATTTATCTTATAAATAACTTCTGGGAAAAATTCTGAAAAACATCCTCAGTTTAGTGGTATGCTGTCAATACGCCAACTTGTTTCACATTCAGCTTAAAACAGAACCTTAAATATTATTTCATGTCATTACTTTTTACATAATTTTTAGTCTGCACATCCTAAATTGTTCCATCTCAAACTTTACAAATTGGTATTTTATGCAAAAACATAAGAATTTTTCTAATTCACTTTTCTGTGTTTTCTAACATGGGATTTTTCTTAATAAGTCTTTAAGATTTAAATACTCTCATCCTTAACAATAGTATATCTAAAAGTTAATCTCAAAAATTAAGAAAATAATCCAGGAATTATAATCAAGAGCTTTATGATACAAGTATCAGCAGAAACTGGTAAAAAACACAGGAAGGAACACAGGTTTAGTTTGTTGTTCTCATAGGATTTAGAGCCAACAGAGAAAAGGAATGCTTTCTAAAATTTCAAAATTAAAGATATACCATATATACCAAGTTATGATTTTTTTGCCCTGTGTTTTATAAATATATGCATTTTCAGGTAGCATGTGCCTTCACTAAATGCCAGAGAATTATTTCCCCTACAGCAGCTTTTGGTCTGCTTATGCAGTGGGAGAGTCTTTTGTGTGTACTCTAAAGAAAATGTTGGGGTTTAGAGTTATTCCATTGGACAGTGCTGTTTGCTTTTATAAAACATATGCTTCTGAGATCTAAAAGGATAGAATGTCACAGAATTCTTTAATTTGCTCCTTTTATATTCTTACACCTTATCTTTTTTTTTTTTTTTTTTTTTTTGGTAAAAGTTTATATTTTCAAATCATCTCAACTGCCTAACATATACAGTTCACTTTAGGATAGGATTTTTCATATGGATTCACACTTAGAAATTTAATGACTAGAATAAGGCTACTAACACTTGGCTTTCTTCTCACATGAGACATTATACTTTCAATATGAGTGAGACTTTAGGGGCTATAACTTGAAACAGGATTTGAAGCAGAATGCTATAACTGAAAAGCAGAAACAGAATTCTATACTTTCTTCTTAAAGTGACTCTTTCTACTGGAAAACACTATGTCCATGACTTCTCACCTGAAATAGTTTCAGGCTTGAAATGTTTAAGATCTCTGTGTTCATGCAAAATGTGATCTCTCTCTCTCTCTCTCTCTCTCTCTCCCTCTCCCCCCCCCACGCATACATATATATATACTCACTTTAGAGAAATTCAATGCATGCAGAAATTAAATGTTTTTAATTCTTAAAAAAATCATAAGCCATTTTCTTAGTTTAAAAATCTAAAATGATTTCTTTTAAAAGTTTATATGGAGAGTTCATCATTTACCATCACTTTCTTTTACTTTCGGACATTTCCTTTTCTTAGGAGGTTAGAAACATCAGTCACTTGTCATACGGACAGCGTTTCACTTTATGCACAATAAGCAGTTCTTTTTTGACTCACAAAGCTAACCTGAACACAATATTCTAGAAGTAATCATAAAATAACTATGCAGGGATTGACTTCGGACAGTTTCCCTTTTCCAACCTAAGCCAATATGGTACAGTGAAATTTTTTATTTTTGCTTCTTTCACTATGTGAATTTACTTACTGAAAATTCCCAACAATGATGTGATATCGATATTTTATACTTTTAGAAAACCTTAGTCTTCTATTTTAAAATGCTTTAGGAAAAAAAAAAGGTTTATAGACAATTCATTTGTTTCCAGTGTAAAATAGCACAAGAATACAAAATGGGGCAATTGTATGAGGTACTACAGCACTGATAAACCAAATAGATTCTCATTACCATTCCATTTCTCATGTGCTTTTATATACAAATTGGGCAATATTCTGTGTGAAAAGAAAGAAATAGCATTCTTTCCTGTGCTTTTGAGTGACCTGAAGTTTCCTAAGATTTTTCAGATGATAGCAGCTGATTTTTTATTTTTTCTCCTCTTCCAAGTTCTTCAACATTCCTGAAACCTTTCTAACCTGCTGTTATTTGAAGAAGAGAAGAATTTTCATATTTCTGCCTAACAGTGATTCCAAGCAATGATTAAGCTCACAATTCAGACTCAGTGCCCAGAAAAGCCATTTGTGGTTGTTTTAATTATGTCAGACCATATCTGGCCCAACCACAGCCCAGCCACTCTAAGTTTCCTTCAAGAGATTGGTCACTTTATAGTCCTCTTTTAATTTGAGTTTGTATTCTAGACGTGAAAAGGGATTCTCACTAGTATGACAACTCTTCCAAATATTACTTTTACTTTAAAAAATGAAAACCTAAAAACTGACATTTTAGAACTTTCAGACTCTCTCCTTCTCCCCACTCCCACTCCCTCTTCTTCTCCTTTCCTCCTCCCTATTCTTTTTCCTCCTGCACTTCCTCTCTCAGATGTATTGGCTTGATTTTCCTTTCATTTGTTAAATAAAACAAAAATCTCTTAGCATAATAGGTACACTTTGGATGATCAAAATCAGTGAGAAGTTTTGGCTTTTTGCTCTTCTCTGCTACTAATTTGTAGCCTGGCTCTGGGCCTCTATATGATTTATCTATAAACTTGGAAGAATTTTTGTTGTTGTTAATTCTTAATAGCATTTCCCCTGAGGTACTGATATAATGAAATAATGAATAGAAATCCGTTTGTAAGCTTGAAGTGCTTTATAAACTCCACGTAATAGTAATGGCATTTCTCTTGTGTCTTTACCACTTAAAAGTAAAATTCACATTAGCAAAAACATGTACTAAGAGTGTTGTATATCTTATGTTTATGAAAGTTAAAAGTTGGATGATAAACTTCTAATAGCTGTCACCCATAACATAAACCAGGAAATATGTGTGCAACAGAATATACCCATTTACAAAAGATAAGAGAGTGTACCCTTACAGTTGGAAATAGTTACACTTTAAACCAATCAGAAACAGGGATTTCCTGAGGTGGTGAAACTTGAGAACCATTTAGTTGGTGACTTTTTGAAATCTAATTGACGAAAGTCATGCAAATTCACAATATGAATTTTCTGCATACTTTAGTCTTTCAGTCATTAATGCTTTACCATTGCTCTCTCTTTTCTCCCTCCCCCTTATAGGGTGAAATGACTCCCTTTTCCTGGACAGCCCTAAATGGTAAATTCAGGTCTCTGCTTACAACAGAACCTTCGGAAGATTTGTGACAGATGGGGCTAAGTCACAAACTTGCAGCCTAAGGCAGAATCTGTAGAACTTTCCAGAGTGTGCCCATATTTACCTGATCAGAGAGAAAAGAAAATCTGCAGAGGAAGCTGAGCCTGGCTGCTTGTCATAGCTGACACAGAGCCATCTGCCACAAACCTGTGGCGGCTTCAGATCTCCAATCCCTGCCACCACCCCAACTCAAATTAAATACAGATTCCTAGAGACGTTATGATGGTTACACATGTCCTCGGCATCACATGGAGGAGACTGTTCAAAAAAAATATGTGGCCTGTTGTATAACCGCACTCATGTATCCCATATGTGGTGCCACATTGAATTTCCGGTTGAATCCGTTTTTATCCTTTGTACTGGATGACATGGTGCCTGAATTCTTTCTTTTCGCCGACACGATGGCAAGCCAAACTGCAGCTTCAAACGCTCGAACTTGGCTGGGTTTCTACCTAGGTTGCCAGGTTATCATCGGAGCCTTCTTGGGTCCTCCCAGGGCCACGGGGGCTGAAAGCAAGATCAAAATACTACTGGACTAATTGGGCAGCCATCACAGAATAGGTTTTGGGCAAAGGGCTGCTTTAGCACTTTTCTTTGAGCAAATTAATGGCACTCTGGCACCAGGGTTTTAAAGTGAAGGTATTAATAAGAGGTCTGGCAGGTATTCCCATGATTCACACTTACATTTGCATTTAATTTATCTCAAAGTAAGTTGCAAGATAAACAGCTGTAATTCGAACAAACATGGGAAATACACTAAGTGGAGCCATCTCACCTATAAAATGAACACTGAGATATTTGTCTTCATTTTTTTCTGAGGTTAAAAATACTTCTAAGAAAATCAGTAATTTTGATATGAGTATTCTTCTAAAATATTTTCACCCCACTACAAATACAGTCTTTACAAGATAAATCACTTATGATTCCAGTAGTCAAGCTGCTGTATTTGTTGATGTAAAGATGTTTTGAACCGCTAGATTGTAAAATAAATTTTTAATAAAGTGCCCACTGCAATTTTTAATTAACATATCTCATTTACGTGTTAAGTGTGTACATCTATCTGTAGATTTCATGCTCAACACTTTCCTTGTGTGAAAGACAACGAATACAATTGTTTCTTTTCCGGATGAACAAGGATCTGTTTTGCAAACGTTTGCAAGATATTATGACATTTCCAAGATTTTCTTTGCATTCTGGAAAGCAGGAGGTAAACATTTGTAGTCATTAAGGTAAAGTCTGTTGATAAACCATCTTCTGTTTACTGACAGGTAAATTGTAACTTTTCTAGCTTTTGAAACAAGTAACTTCTCTACACTGCCAGAGAGAGGAGCAGTCAGGAAGAAGAGGGTTGACAAGGCCCAGTCCAGGTCTCTGGCTTCTAAAAGAATAAGTGGTCTCTGGACATCTGAGATCATGTGGGCAGTGGTTCAGATGTCTCCGGATATCTGAGATCATGTGGTACAGTCGGACCCATTTAAGAGGTATCGAAATCTCTAGCAGGAAACAGATCAAGGTCAGAGAGCCTTGAGATAATGGCAATCTTGCAGATCAAAGAAAGCAGGAATCCCAAATCCCTGAAGCCTGGGAAGTGAAAAGCAGAAAGCTTAAGAAACAGAAGAGTGAGCTTTGTCAGACCGAGTCCTCTCCCTAACCAATGTGAGTGAGATCCATATCAGATGCTGGGACATCACAGCACTCTTCCCAGTCCTAGCTTTCAGTGACTTCACTGAACAAGTTGCTTCTTACCATTAAAATACAGAGTTTAGGGATTATTTCAGGAATCCCCAGTCAAGATTGTGGAGTGTTAAATCTAACAGACATGTTCCTTTTGATTTTTTTTTTTTTTTGAGACTAGCTCTCGTTATTTTTGCCTGTGGAACCGCAGGCTCACATTGCCTGGGGTACCACAGACTCAAGTAATCCCCAGCCTCAGCTTCCCAGGTAGCTGGGATTACAGGCGCACACCACCACGCCCAGCTGTTTTTTGGGAACTAGGTCTCGCAACGGGCCCCAGGCGGGACTCGAACCACAATCCCTAGCCCCAGCCGCTTCATAGGCTGAAGCTTACAGGCACGAGTCACCATGCCCGGCACATGTTCCTTTGAGAACAAAAGTTACAACATAGATATGCTTGAGAGCCTCAGACCCTTCTGGGCAGGGCTTATATCCTAATGACATGAACTAGACTGGTAAATTTGCTTCATTCACAAAGGTAAAGTATTGTAACTGACATCTCAAAATTATATAATCTCACAGCCAAAAAGCACTGCTTAGTTCACTATGTTGCTCTACCCTGGAAATAATGTGCTCACATTTTGCAGTGAACAAGATATATGCATAGCACTCTCCATATATGTTCTGTCATTTCATGGGTAAAATATCAGCCACCTCTAAAATATTTCCCTGATTTTGGCAATACTGTATTGAAAGTTACCGGTGTATGGAATATTTCTCTAGAACCATAAACTCAGATCAAAGTTTGTCTTTAGCTGTGCCTCATATGCCCCCCCACATAGTAAAATTAATATTGTATGTGACAACGCACATTTATAGAGCTGTGAGCCTATACTCCGAAAACAAAAAATGCTATAAATTAGCATTATCTCAATAAATATAATTTTAAAAAGAGAACTACCATTTGATCCAGTAATTCCACTTCTGGATATTTATTTGGAAAAAAAAAACCAATACTCACTTGAAAAATCTATGAACCACATGTTCATTTCAGCATTATTTATAATAGCCAGTGCATGGAATCAAACTAAATATGTATCTATGGTTGAACAGACAAAGAAAATGTGATGCATATATAAATGTGTAGAATTCATATTGTTATCTATCTATACATTATAAAAATAATAGAATATTACTCACTCAAAGAAAGAATTAAATCTTACCATTGGCAGCAACATGGATGGACTTTGAGGGCACAATGCTAAGTCAACTAAGTCAAACAAAGATAAACACTTATGGTGTCACATATATGGAATTTATTTTATTGTATTTTATATTTATTTATTTTTTTGAGACTAGGAATCGCTATTTTTGCCCGTGGAACTGCAGGCTCATGTTGCCTGGGGTACCACAGACTCAAGCAATCCCCATCCTCCGCTTCCCAGGTAGCTGGGATTACAGGTGCGTGCCACCATGCTTAGCTATTTTTTTGGGACTAGGTCTCGCTACATGGACCCAGCGGGACTCGAACTGTGATCCCTGGCCCCAGCTGTGGCTTCCAAGGCTGCCACCTACAGACATGCACCACCATGCCCAGCCTTATACATGGAATTTTTCTTAAAAAAATTAAAATAAACTGAAAAAAATGTATAGATGACACATCCTAAAACTACTGGGTTTGGTATTGGTGCAAAGAAACAAAAGTAGCAAGTGTGTACTTACTAACTTTTTGAAAAGATAGATTATCTGTGTGCATGAACATGTGCACTTCTTAACACCTGTGTTAGGGTATTTTGGAATGTTATTAAGTTAATCCATATTTTTGTTGCAGTTAGAGGATAGTTGAGAATACAAGTTAGTAGTTTTAATTCCTTTTTCCTTCACTCTCACTAATTGAGATCAAAAACTTCCATTGTTTCGTGTTTTGAGTACAGTGGTTGAAAATTTTGGTTAACATTCAATTCTGTTCATTTTATTCTTTAAAATAGACCATTAAATCATATTTAATTTTAAATGTTTTTTTAAATTCTTCCTGTTATTAAGACCTTAGTACAATGTATAGGATTTACCTAATTTTTAATTTTGATTAGGTGCTTCTATCATAAGTAACAGGATGTCTGGTAAACTTTTAACCTACTCAGTTATGCCAGTTTGATCAGATATAGGTATAAAGACCTAAAATTTTCCTGGTTTAATAAGCATATTTCAGTTATAGTTAAGTTTAAATACCCAGTTCTTGCTGACAATTCTTCTAACATGCAACATAAAGATGGCAGCAGAATCAGTAAGTCAATGGAAACTCTCAACCATAGAAGGCTATATTGATTCATTTCAACACCTTGAAATGCATCTGGAAGCAAAGATTTCATTTTATGTTGAAGGTGTTAATTATATTTGATATTTTTAAAAGTAAAATCTGTTTTTGAGAAAGCATCTGCTACCCAGAAATATTACGAACCACAAAATTTTTTTTTTCATTTAAGTCTCAAGATACTTTCTGTGGGTGATAGAATCAGTTTTGAAATGATAGCCCATGCTTCTTTTAGTGTTGACATACCCTTTGAGTTTTATTCTATTGACTGTTGACAAGCATCATCCTAACTGCCTTTCTGTTTCAGTGGAAAAATGAGTGGTATTTAATATCTGATTTTATACTTCACAATGAAGAGAGTACATTATAAACCACTGACTTGGACATGTTTCATTTTTAAAATTTAAGCTACAGGACAACTATTGCTTTCAAAGCTAGTCATTAAAATGTAACTGTGAAAGTTTAAAAACATGCAAACAATTCTACCTGCTACTTAGATATGTACATATGTGATGACAGTATAACAAAAAACATGGAATCAACACCAACTTTTAAAAAACGATTACATCAGAGAAGCAATGGTGGGAAAAAAAACAGACATAACTGGGAGAAGCATGTTCACTGTAGGATTAATAGTCTATTTAAGTTATGTCATTGTGCACAGGTTTATTCCTACTCTTTATGACTGTTTACATGTCTTAGATGCTATTATTGAATAGACTTGATGGGAGCTATAAATACTTTGGAAGCATGTTGTTAGTTTTGCTATCGTGCTATTCTTTAACATTTCTTGACTCTACACTATTGATCAGTCAGAAAAACATTTTCTCTCAGACAGTGCAAGAAACTGCCCTAACTGCCCACGCTTTCTTCTACTTACCAAGTGCCAAGAACTTAACCTTGACCCTAAAACAAATCAAACTATGAAAAAGGTCAGATTTGACTGCCCATGAGTTTCTTTTTCCTGGGACTGCTGATCACGGTTTCTACCTAATACCTGTGGTGTTACAAGATAGAAAACTATAGCTCCATAAACTCTTTTGAAAATTAACAAGAAGAAGATGAAGGCAGATGTTAAATGAACATTTCTTTTTGTCTTGAAAAATGCAGAGCTGTGTGACAGTGCTTGCTACTAACCATGCTGCTTATGCCCTGTACTGTTATCTGCCTCTTCCCTCTTTTGAGAATCAGAAGCTAATTGTGGGCTCTCACTTATACTAGCAATTCATTTCATTTGTGAAAGTGTTCTCCCTAGTATCTGAGGACCCCTTCAAGGTATGTGCTGTCTTGAGGGACCAGGATCCCCACACCCTTACAGTCTTTTTTCTTATGTTGGAATTTAGGGTCAGTGCCTTCAGGGAGCCTCATACTTGTTCTTATAAGTAGGTAGAAGGAATTGTTCCTATCAGTTATTGCATTTCAAAATGTAGTTCAAAAGATCCAAACTAAAATCTGTTCAGGGCTTTAAGACATCAGCTAGAAGAAGCAGACCCAAGCTATGTGTTCAAGTTCCCTGGGGTGGGGAGCAGTTACAGACACAAAAGGTGAGATAGTCTACACTCAACTTAATACAAATGAGAGTTTTAGTCTCTTTTTACCTGCTACAAGTACGGTGTAACCAATCTGGGCTAAGGGGCCCTGCCCTTAACAGAGTCCCAATTCCATTTGGCACCTGGTTTCTAAACATACTTCAGAATGTGTCTGGCTCCATTTTTCTTTTTTCTCTTTTATATTATTTATCAGCCAGTACATCTATGGTGGAGTGCTAGGAGATACAACCTTTTCTAAGATGACTTGTATAGCATCTTTCTCTATGAATTTGAAATCCTTTCTATTTAAAATTTTAAATACTTTGTGTTTTTGTTGTTGTTGTTGTTGCTTGTTTGAGACTAGGTCTCGCTATTTTTGCCTGTGGAACCACAGGCTTACGTTGCCTGGGCTACCATGGACTCAAGCCATCCCCAGCCTCAGCTTCCCAGGTAGCTGGGATTACAGGCGTGAGCCACCATGCCCAGCTATATTTTTTTGGAACTAGGTCTCACTACATGCGCCCAGAGGAACTTGAACAGCAATTCTTGGCCCTGTCCGTGGCTTCCTGGGCTGCCACTTGTAGGCATGTGCCACCACGCTTGGCCTCTTTTGGCCTTTTTAGGAACTAGACTGTTACAGAAACAGAGGTAATTTGTATAAGCTTTTCTTTGCATGACAATGTCATTGTCACCTACATGTCTTTCAGAAAGCACAAAGTTCACTGCAATCCCTAGCCCCACATCCCCCAGTTCTAACAGAAACCAACAAGAGCCAGGGGTTACTCTGTGGTCCACATTTTAGGTGTTAAAAGCACTAATATTTTAAATGTCTTTATTATTATACCTTTAGAAGATACTCCATTTCTTGGGCCTCTGGCTATTCCTGTGATCCTACATGACTGGGATTATACATTTAGTTGACCTTTCTGGCACTTCTGTACATATTTATCTTTGTGATCTCCACATTTTGGATGTGGGGAGGCAGAAACTAAGGAGAAACTGAGTAACTGTATCCCAAGGTAAAGGGTTGGTCTAAAACTTGACCTGTCTCAGTAGGTGTGGTCAAGACTATCCTTG
Source organism: Uropsilus gracilis (assembly GCA_004024945.1). Lineage (NCBI taxonomy): Eukaryota > Metazoa > Chordata > Mammalia > Eulipotyphla > Talpidae > Uropsilus > Uropsilus gracilis. Next base: position 213,849 of record PVHY01000234.1, read on the forward strand.
AAAGGAGGGAAGTGGCAAATATTCTCTTACCATCTTCCCCCTTTCCTCTTCTTACATGGGTTACTAAATTTCTGTTGATTACTGTAGATTTACTCTGTTAATCCTGGTCATATCTGATACTAAATGACTATAAGGAGAATAATGCAAAAAAAAAAATAAAATGTCAGCCTCTGTGGCACCTGTGATATTTTTGAGCAGCTAAATTTTCTCTGTTGCATTTCACATCATGCAAGGATGAAGTTGCTGATCCAGAGAGATATAAGTTTGGCCTTTTATCCAAAAGGCAGACCCTGATCTGGCCTGATGCAAAGGACCTAGGGCAGAGGGAGCAGGTGGCATCAGCACCTTTAATTGTGCAGCAAAGGGTCTGCTTCCTCTCATCCCAAACAGATAACCCAGAAATTACATCCTGAAACTTATTTCCCCAGAAAGAAAAGGAAGGGGAGGGGTAACTTAAAAAGAAGATACCTCTAATATGGTATTAGACTGTAATTCATAGGGAAATTTATGCCTGAGATATGAATTTCTGAAAATAGGGTTTTTTAGAGGGAAACACTGACACATCCTTAATTATAGAGTAATAAATACCAATGGTATATTATCTTCTGATATTTCCTTACACAGATAGCAAAGCATGCAGCTGTTTTTGAAAACTGATAATCAAGTACAATGTAAGTATATTACATCTTGCACGTACAACCCCCTTCAACAAAGCAGCTTCATAAAGTACTTAACAGTGAGAAAGAGTGCTGCTAGTAGAACCCTAACTGAACAAATTAGCCTTGAATTGTAACTTAAGAATCATAGTCAAACCAAAATGCCCGTCTTTGCCAGGAGAGGCATTCCAAAAGCAAAGAGCATGCCAAATAAAAAGGCTTTGCTTCAGGATTATGGAGGCAGTTCTCAAAAGCCAGCGTAACTTAATGATCAATCAGGAAAATATAGAGCAGTAACTACACAACTGAAGGAGGCATAAAAATTGTACAAAGCATTAATCTTGGAATGGGAAGGTAGGATAGGATTTTAGCAGAAAGTATTAAGCTCTTAGAAATCTCTATTTATTGCTTTCAGTCCAGGCTACAAAAAGAGACAAACATGGTCAAAGAAAAGAACGTGAACAAATGTGGGGGGTAGGAAAGGAAATGAAGGTTAAACCAGGCCAATATGATTCAGAATGAAAGGGAGGGAGGAAAGTGTACTGAGCCAGCTGCAATTACTAAATGTTACATTAAGAAGAGCTGAAATTGAGAGGGGGAGGTCTGGGTATTTTACTAAGTGGATTAATGCCCTCTTCCTTGGGTGTCTGAAGTTGCAGATCTTAATTTATTTGGTGCAGGATTTTATTGTGAAATCCTTAATGGAGTAGAGGGGGGATAAACAGGAATCATTATAAACTCTTAGAAAGTAGAAAAGAGGAACAGAAAATATTTCTTATATAATTAGCTATAATAAGCTCAAGGTTTGAAACTTTGGCCTAAGATAAGTAGCCTAAAAATACTGGGTCCATATCAATAGAATTTAAGGGAAATTAAGTTAGATATTCACACAAAACAAATATGTATGTGCAAAGCTGAGGATTCTGACTTAGAAGCTAGTTTTATTACTGCTCTCCGCTATCCATTAAAAAAAAAAAAAAAAAGCTCTGGCATTTAGAAACCTAGTCATGAACATCACTTATGCATTTAAACTTAATTCTGTACTGTTTCTTGGTGGGTAGTAAAAACATGAAGTAACAATAACTGGCCTAAAACTCTTAGAACAGCATGGTCGTCTCATGCTATAAGGAAAGAAAA
>PVHY01000234.1:215741-278628 GCA_004024945.1 Uropsilus gracilis
GAAGGGGGCAGTAAGGCTCTGCCTTATGTTACTGAAAAGACTGAGGCAGGAACTTTATTGTGTTCATATTCCTAGAGTGTAATGCTGCTATCAGCGGGTTGGCTACTATGTCTACAAGTGTGTTGGTTCAGGCACTGGCCTATAATGTTAGAAATCATTTAAATTGAAAATATGGATCAGGAGGTATTTAAGAATTAGTGATATGCAGCTATTAATCTTGAATGCAAATAGCATTATTGGGGGTGTGGGCAGATCACTTAACTGGAACCACATGAAAAAGTACTTTGTATTTTTTCTCTAAATGCTGTGAGGGGAAATGGTATTGGTTTGAAAAAAAAAAAAAAAAAGAAAGAAAGAAAGAGAAAAATGCCACCTAAAGAGGAAGGTTGGTAAAATGACTAAGCAAAGTGACCTAGTTGCCTTCAACCTGGTGCATCAATTATCAGTAAACAGATTGCTAACAAAGAGCCGAAGTCCCCTATTTCTAAAGCTGACCCAGCAAAGAGTGCAATGCTTGGTGGCTCTGGGTGGGTGGCTGTCAAAGGTCATCTTTCTGATTTTAGTGTTAAAAAGAAAAACACAGAACTAGAGGCTTGTAATGGTCACTGAGTGAGTTTCTGAACACTCCTCTACCTTTGGTGCAGAAGTCAAGCTATCCTGGAGTAGAACGTGTCTGAAATCCCAGGAACAGGGGGGAGATCGTTTTGTGATCATAATTAAGAGGAAAGTCTTCAAAGCACATCTCCCTCCTTTTGCCTCTTGAGCTGCAGAGCCGTGAGGGAACGTGTGCTCTCTGATGCTTGCAGCTATGTTCCCTGGCTCTCAGTCAGCTTGGCCTTTCCCCTGGATTGCTAATGCTGTGATACCAGGCCAGAAAAAAAAAAATGGAATCTACAAAATTGCAAAACAAAGTGTGTGTGTGTGTGTGTGTGTGTGTGTGTGTTTCCCTGAGGATAATGAATTGCAACACTTTAAGTACCACATTTTAAAACTTAAAAATGTATGAGTAATGAAGTTTTGAAGAAGCAAAATGTGCTTCAGCGAAGTATTTATAGTCCCTTTTTTGTAAGAGGTTCCCAAGACCTCTGGGCGCATCAGCAAACTGTCCTCCTACACCGCCGAAAGTGCAGCTGCGATTTGGCCCCAGGCACCACCTACCCAGAGTCACTACCTCATACATTTTACATTTGCACAGATAAAAAAGAGGGAGCGAACGAAAAAAAAAAAAAAAAAAAAGACGAGAAAGGGCCTTGCTCGCCTCCTCCCCCAACCCCCCCCCACCCCGAGTTCTGTGTTTCCTTTTGTCGCGGCCGTCAGCTGACACATGGAAAATGTGGTGCACGGTTTTGCTTGCCTTTAATCTGTAATTAAGAATTCCTTGTCTGGGGTTTGCTACCTCTTTTCTCCTTCCGTCCCTGCTTGCCGGGTGTGTTGTCTGGCCTCGCGCCCCCACGCTGGGGGCTCCGAGTCACCCCGCTGGGCGGCGGGGTCTTGGGGAGGCGGTGCGAACTGGGAGCCTCGGTCCAGTGGTGCGCTCGCCAGCCTGAGAGCGGGCGCCCTGGTGCCGCCCGCACCCGACTCCTCCCGAACCCCCGCCCCCCCACCCACGAGGCTGTGCCTGGCGACCCCGAGCTCCTGACTGGGAAAAGTCCTGAGGGGCCCCTGGCAGCCTCCGCGGGCGCCTGAGGATCGGGCGGGTCCCGGGCCCGCAGGCGCCCCGCCGCCGCCGCCGCCGCCGCCGCCCTCGTCGCGCGTCCTCTTCCCAGCGCCCCGCCTTTGCGGCGACCGACGAGCCCGAACCCTCGTCTGCGGCGGCGCCCGTCCTCGACGGCCCGCGCAGCCCGGTGCAAAGGGGGTGAAAGTCCTTCTGCAACTCTTCTGAAGCAAGAAAGTGAGGGGCGAGCAGGAAAGGAGGGTCGTGGAGGTCACGCGGCTGTAAGCGACCCCCCCCTGAGCAGCGCTAGCGCAGAGCTGGCAGAGCCGAGAGACCCCAGGCAGCCGGGTCGCTGCGAGGTTGCGGGCCGAGCTCCCCGGCGCGGCGGCCGCAGTCGCACTTTCGCGCGGACTCACTCGCACCCCCGCGCCGGCACGCGCACGCGCACAGCCCCACACGCGCGCACTGGCACGCACCCCGACACGCGCCCACCACTCACATGGTGACACGCGCACGCGGCGGGTGGCCCGCGGCTGCCCTTGCTCCTTCGCGCAGGACTTGGATCTACCCTCTGCACCCGGCGAAGGCAGCGCGAGCGGAGCGGGCCGCACGTCGACGCATCTTCTTGAACTTTGTTCCTCGAGTGGATCTGTCTTTCGCCAGTGAGAGAATACGAGGAAGGCGCCCCAGGCAGAACAGTGATCTCTAGCCTCCTTTCACCTTTAAAAAATTATCTTAAACGGAAAACCACGAAGAGAGTAGGATGGGCGTGGAGACTCTCCAGGCGAGAATTAAGGCTATTCATTTAAAAATACTTCATTTCAACTTTGCTGTATATTCATACATTTGGTTGAAATATTCAGACATTTGATTGAAGTCCCATCCCAAGTCCCCACAGCGCTGTCCTATTCACTTTATGCCTGTGTTTGGATTACAAACTATGCTTCTCCTACCAATTCATTATTTAGGAAGTGGAGGAGGGAACGGGGTTAAACGATATTTGGGCAGGAAAACATTTATTTTAGATGCATCACATTGATTTTTCACTCACATGGTTTAATTAAAATAAAAACGTTCCCAATATTTAATATAATTTTGAGGCTTCTAGTTTTTTGAGGTCTTCTCACCCTATTATTATTCACCAGTAGGTATTTATTTAGAGTAAACATTTAGCATTGTATAGGAGAAGAGAGGTTTCTTTTCCCTGTTTCCAACAAAGCCGTTGTTTTGTGCATTCGTTTAAGTTGTAGTATATTTCTCTCCATGCCAAAAGGGTTGTATTCAAAAGTAGTACACCGATGGCCATACGTGAGAAACCTGGAGTGTTCCTGATCATCCCTGGCAACTGTGGCTAAAGATTTTTTTTACTTCAGTTTGAGCTATTCCTGAAATTGTAGGCTTGATATATGTTGGTTGTTTCCTTAAAATGTGAGAGGACCGAGGGGTAAACCGAGGTGGGGAGAGGATGGTGTGCTGAAGCCTCCCCCACCACTTTCCCAACACATGGGAATGCACTGAGAAGAGACAATACGCAGTGGTAATCAAGGCTTTCAAAAATCATAAAATGGATTGAAATATCTGATTCATTATTTATTCATTACAGCACAACTTTGCAAATCTGAGACGGGTGTTTGAAAACCTAGTGCCTTATATTTTGTGTATCAGTTCAGCAGATGGGTCTCCTTTCTGAAATGTGGCTCAAGGGTTAATGCTATAATTTTAGAAAAGAATCTTAGGAAATGACATTAAGATCTGATACACTCCCTTTTCTTCCTGGCAATATTATCTCCATATATAAATATATATATATATATATGCTTATTGATATCATGATAATGTTTCTCTTTCTGAGTACAAGTGTCAGAATGATTCCTGTTTGTGGAAGTGTTTTTAAAGCTGCGAGGACACTTTCACTACTATGAAAGCTGAAGAGCCAATGAAGGGGAACTTCTTTTAACTCCATAATAGCAGGTTACATAGTAAATGAATACTGATGGTCAAATAGCCAATTATGGTATAAATATCCGTTGTTTACAGAGAGGTGTTAAATGAGCCTTTGGAGTACAGAGGATTAGCCCATCTAAGCTACCATTTGTTCCTCAACCCTTTATGTCTTCCTGTAAAAAGGCCACTGCCATTGTAGGTAAAACGCACACAGAACATACTTCTCCATGTTGATTTTAGTTTGCTTTATTTCAATGCACACTGTTGTTTACTTTTTAAAATTTAAATAAATGTCAGCATTGTATAATTTCTATGTTAACAAAGCAGTGAGCAAAATCCCTTGTATGTTTATAAAATATTATTGTTTAATTCACATAGTTTAGAAATTCCAAATGTTGAGAATAGGAAGGAGGCCAAATACCATCTGTTTATAACTATGATGCATCGTAATATGTGTACTTTTAAAAGGAGTTTGGTCAATCATGCCACTATTTTATCTGCTCAGAATATGTTGAAGATTTAAAATGTAATTTACAGGATTACTTTTAGTGTGTTGCATCCAACTGTGAGTTGTAGAGAAATCGGCCTCTTCTGTTTTTTTTTTTTTTTTTTTCAAATTAATCATGTAACAGTCCCAATTAATGGGGGTTGTTAAATGTGTCGCTTTTTGCTTAGCTCCAGAATTCTCCTAACTTTGGCTCAGTCCACCTTCTTGATACTGATAAAAACTCCAAGGACAAATGAAACAAAACACTCCTAGCTGTGTCTTTCTGCCAGGAGATAGTCACTGAGAATGGGAGGCAGGATATGGTAGCTAATAATTAGCTAACATCAGCTTGAGAAATTACCTGTGAAATACCCTTTGATACTGGGTTGAAAAACAATATTCAACACTCCTTGCTTTAAAATAGTACTTTCTTGTTCCAGAGACTTCTGATTTCACTTACCTTTTATTTCAAACGCATCTAATTGCATAGCAAGTAACAAAGGGAGGACATTCACTTGCAATTGTTGAGCAGGTTTTGTTGCTCTTCTGAAGTTATGAACTCAAGTTGTTTACTTGGGAATTCTCCCCTTTTTAACAGATGGGAGAAACAGAAACTGTGCTGGGCAGTAATGGTGTAGAAGTTCAGACATGGCTTCAGGGGCCCATATCAGGAGTCTGTTTATCAAGGAGGAGGCACTAAAATCTCAGATGTCCTAAAGTAGGTTTGAAAAGATGATAAAAATTTTTATTAACAAAGGGTGGTTACTGGACTGATTTTTTTTTAATCAAGGTAACAGTAAAAAGCTTTATCTTTGTAGACAGATGCAGAAATATCAAAACACTCCCAATAAACTAGGGATGTAGTGGATGTTTTACTTCTAAGTTAACTGCTCAAACGGTGCTGAATAAGTGGTTTCCTGGTCTCCTCAGCTATATATGTTTTATCATTTTATTTTTTCTGGTCTCTAGCTATATACATTTTATTTTATTTTTAGCAGTACCATCTAAAATGTTATCAATGGCATATATTTGTTTACACTTATTAAGATACTAAGAGTATCTTATCCAAGGAAATAAATGAAACTATATATACTTTTTTTTCAGTCTGATTATTTCAAAAATCTGTTTGCTTTCTTTCTGGTTCCAGAAACAAATGAAACCATTGAGTTTCATAGAGATGCCAATGCTAGTTTCCCTTCATATTATAATAAGAAATTGTCTTTTCCTAAGTAATTACTAAAGTATGCCAAGTAAAGAAGAGAAAATGCCAGAAATGGAGGAAGAGAAGGAAGTAAGGAAAGGAGGTATAAAGAGAAAAAAAAAATTGGAGTAAGTCAAAGAAAATGGAGGTAAGAAAAGTGGAAGATAGAACTGGGATAGGAGAGGCTTATCAAAGATTTCAAAATTTCTTTGAGTGGCATAAGACATCATTATTAAAAACTCTATCATTTCCCATAAAACCTAGATTGTTGCTTTCAGATGTTAAACAACAAAGGAAAAAATCAAGTTTTGTTGGCTCAGTTTTTACCTGAACCACATCCATACTGAGAAGCTGAGTGAAGCTTATCCACATCCATACTGAGAAGACAGAGAAGTCACTGTGACATTCTTTGGCTTTACATAAAGCTTTTACAGTCTAGAAGTAAGCCATAAATACATGAAATGAAGAAGACTACATTGTTATATGTTACCTACAATAGGTAAAACAAAGATGATTTTAAATGGCAGAATCATTCATACTTGCTTTCTCTCCTAGGATCCTGGCTGAGCATTTCATTTCTCAACAGTGAAGGAGTCTTCAAATGTGTCAATCCTTTGGAACTCTCCAAATCTATGAATTGCAGAAGATAGGCAATCAAGATTCAAATTGGCATTTGAGTAGCATTCATCTTGTCTCCGTTAGAGCTGACATACAATCATAGCAATGACCCATGTATGCACCTAAGTGATTGTGTGCTCATGTTACTTTGAAACCAAAATCACTTTATGAAATATACTGTAATAAGTCACGGTGGAGCCCCAAAATAAAGCTGTCCAGTATAACTGAACCAACACTGAGAAACACAAATAGAGATCATATTTAAGTAGGTTAAAAGATGAAAGAAAGGAATTAGAATAAGAAAACTACATGAGGAAATATTTGCTTCTACCAATTAATCTAAAACATGCCAGAAGCCTTTTCTTGTTTCACTTCTTATAAAAAATTACTGACCCAAAGAAAAGTTACATGAGGACTACAATTAAATAAACAATTAAAGCAACAATAACAACTTGCTTTTTTAGGCATGAAATATGAAAAGTAGTAAATTCACTTGTTTTAAAAATTAAGAATAAAAGACATAAAATTTAATATACTCAATAAATAATAAATAAATACTCTCTAGTTTCATATGAAGGCTAATTAAGGGAAAAGCCCATGTGGAAAATTTTGGAAGAGAAGAAGGTAATTAACTCTTTGCTCCTTTAGTCTTAAAGAAGAAAGAGCAGGGTGAGGTTTCTTTTAAGTTTGGAACCTTAAGCTACCTAAGAGATCAAATCTGTCTCTACAAAAGAACTAAAAGAAATGCTGGTAGCTTCGAACTCAAGTTCAAGTCTTGTTACACGGCCCTGCTTTGACCTCAGCACACAAGTCTTAGTCGCTGGGTTCTTTGCTCTTTGATCCAGTTCCTACACTCCTCACAGCTAATGAGCAGCTGGGTTCTTGCTTTGTTCCCCTAGACCTTCCTTTACAGAGTCCCCCTCTGGTGTTTGTTCTATTATTTCTGGGTAGTTCTTGATAGTTTAAGATAAGCGCTTATTTATTCTTTATAAAACCTCTATGATTGAGGTAAGTCCCAGAGTTCGCCCCAAACATCAGAAGCAGCAATTCAAAATCATACTGATAGAATATGGTAGCCAACACATGGAGCCCAGTTTCTCCCATTCTCTAGACTGGTGTTCATACTTTGTTTTTCCTTTGAATTGGGAGCATAGGTACAAATCATTTACAGTCTTTGTGCTAGGTAGAGAGAATAGAGAAAAGGAGAAGGGGCAGGTACAGAAGGACAATGGGTTAGAAGAATGGGAAGAAAAAAAGAAAACCCATAGGGTTTTCTAGGAAGTAAAGAAGGCTGAATTTTTTAATCATTCCCTTTCTGCTGACAGAGCTTAGTAAGGGGGAAACACTTCCTAAAATGCATATAATGCAAAGGAAAAATGAATTTCAAGGCTATCATAGTGCCTTATGCTTTGAAGGATTGAAGTCAGAAGTAGGTCATGCATTGACAAGAGTTTCTTAGTGAATTCCCATGTATGAGTAGGTCACAAGTTTGGTATGAAGTACAAGATGGAGAAATATTTTATTTAAGAAATTAATAGGTATTAGGAGGAGATGGGTATAAGTGGTAAGGAAATCTGTTAAAGAAAAAAATATCAAAGACGGAACAACATAAAACAGGGCTAAGAGAACATATCCTCCAGTAACAAATTTCCCATGGTGGGACATAAGGTGTATATATATATAACTTCTAGGCTTATGCTCCAAAATGATCTCTATCTGTAACCCCAAACCTCCATTGAAAAACAAACCCAACCCAAACTGATTTTATTCATTTCCATATTGGGGGATGGTGGTATAGGAAAGGGTCACAATATAGAAAACATGATATAAAAGAAAGATATAGAATTTTAAGGAAAGAGGAGATAAAGAACTGAGATGACTAGGAGAAATGACCCCCTACACAGTGGCTCGTGTCTGTAAGCTTCAGCCTATGAAGCGGCCGGGGCTAGGGATCCCGGTTCGAGTCCCACCTGGGGCCGGTAGGGAGACCTAGTTCCAAAAACAAAAAATAGCTGGGCGTGGTGGCATGTGCCTGTAATCTCAGCTACCTGGGAAGCTGAGGCTGGGGATTGCTTGAGTCTGTGGTACCCCGGGCAAGGAGAGCCTGCGGTTCCACAGGCAAAGATAGCGAGACCTAGTCTTAAAAAAAATAAAATAAAATAAAAGACCCCTTTTGAGAAAGAATACTATGAAACAAGGAAACAAATAATATAGGAAGTAGTTATTTGTTGGATGTGTAGACAGAATATTTTTAATTACTCAACATCTAGGTAAGCATCTATCAGAATCTAAACTCCTATTTGTGGAATTAATTCTTTTAAGCTGAACATAAGTAGTCCTGGAATTGAATTCTGCCATAAGACTGGAATTCTAGTCCATCTGGCCTGGTATAGTCAAATCAGACTACTTCCATCAAAAAAAAGCTGAAAGGTTTTCCTTCCTAACCTCCAATTTCTCTGTGCTTACAGTCCTGACTTTCTCTACCTGTCTTCGTTGTGGTTTTCTAGTTATTAAATTACTATCCAGTACAGGAACTAGAAACACATGATTCAACTGACTTATTCAATATGGAAACTCAACATTATCATTTCAAATAGCTAAGAAGTGTAGGTATAGAATGGTTCCATCTTGCCACTCCTTTATCTTGATGTGCTACCTTCTCTTTTGATGCTCCCTTGTATTCATAAAAGGGTTACAGAATCCAACTAGCACACCCTCACCATATTCCTCTTTCCAGATGCAAAAGGGATATTCCCTTGTTGTGTCTCTGTGATCAGGAAATGTCATTCCAAGAAGCCCATGGGGAGAATTTCCATACACCTTGTTGTATCACATGTGTTATGCACATAATATATTTGGTCTCTGTAGTTTACAAAGAAAGAATTTTAATGAGTATACTAATTACAACTACACTGATATGTTTATATCTTGCAAAGATTTTGTCATCTGGATAATGGGCTATAAGTTATGTCTATACAAAAGGAACACAGTCTTTTCCTTTTTTTCTTGCCATCATTCCCCAAACAATACAGTGTAGCAGCAACTTATGTACCACTGAAATTGTATCATCTATTATAAATAATCTAGAAATTATTTATACAGGACTATGTGAGTAGGTTCTATGCAAATATTACATCATTTTAATATAAGAAACTTGAGCATCCATGAATTTTAGTATGTAAAGATGACCTTGGTTCGTGTGTCTAGGAATCCAGTTTTCTAATGTGTAACCCACAATAGGCTACTGTTCCCACTGTGATCTTCTTAATGTACAGTCAGTCAACATTGCTAATGCATTGAGATTAATACTGGTGTACAGTCAGTTATATAAGTATTTTTATGAATAGCTTCAGAATTTATGTTTTTATAACTTTCAATATTTTTGAAAGTTAATATTTTAATATTTCAATATTTCAATATTTTTTAATAATTCAATATTTTTGACAACTTTCAGCCATCAAAAACCACATCAGATGTTCTAGTCTAGTATAATACATAAATGACTTGCTTTTATTTTTAATTTTATTCTTTATTTCTTTTTTATTATATTCAATTTCTATTCTTTTTTAATGTACACAAAGGAAGTATTTCAATTTTAGAAATGTATTTTTAAATCTCTAGATATCGGCAAGGCATGGTGGCACATGCCTGTAGGTGGCAGCCTAGGAAGCCATAACCGCGGCCAGGGGTCCTGGTTCGAGTTCCACCAGGGGCACGTAGAGAGACCTAGTCCCCCAAAAATAACTGGGCATGGTGGCGTGTGCCTGTAATCCCAGCTACCTGGGAAGCTGAAGTTGGGGATTCCTTGAGTCTGTGGTACCCCAGGCAACATGAGCCTGCGGTTGCACAGGCAAAAATAGCGAGACCTAGTCTCAAAAATAAACAAACAAATAAATAAGTAAATCTCTAGATATCATTTATTACATTTATTGACCATAACTTTAAATTTCCCAGTAATAATTTCCCCCAAATATTTAACATCACATTTTAACTTTATTTTTTCACATATTCTCTATTTGTACATTTAGCAATTTATATAATTATTAATTTTTCCAGTTATTAAAAAAATTATTATTAGGTATCTAGTATGTATGTTAGCAAGAAAAAAAATGTGCTAAACAACATTTATATACTGTCAGAATTAAGACTTTTTTTCACTTAGTAACATTTTTAAAAGGAGAGCAATGGAACTAAAGTGAGAAGCATATGGGCATTCCCAGGTTTTCCTCATCTGGCTAACATAGTGCCTGATGTTCTGACTTGAGTCCATTTTGACAGACAAGTTCTTTTGGACTTTAAGCATGAGAATTGGGAGGAAAGGGAGAAAGAACAAAAGTTCAAAAGGTTAAATTTGGGGGAGGAGGTTATCTTGACATGAGACTGGAATTTGAAGACAGATATATAGGAGTAGAAGCAGCTGCCGTATTTGAACCAAGGAATTAGAAAGGAGAAAGGGACTTTTAAAGATCTTTTCCCCCTTTGTCATGTTCAAGAAAACAAATGGAGAACTTAAAATATTCTTTTTTTTTTTTTTTTTTTGGTAACTGTACTGCTCTGTTTTTCCTAATCATGATGTGGTTCCTGTGGGTTACTATTTTGTAGTATCTGGGGCATTTGATTGCTCTTGACAGAAATCAGCTTGCACTAATCAACAGAAAATTCGACTTATGTATTGAAAAGTCCTAGAAGATGACCTTGGCCATCATGGAAAACTCCAGATTCAAGTATCATCCTTTGGGATCAGGTTCAGTTTCTTCCTCTCTTCATCTCGCATCCCTTCCTTTACTTTCCCATCCCATCTCCTCTGTTCTCTCCTCTACTTTTTTCTTTTACTTTTTTTTTTCTCTTATCTGAATGAGTGGGAAAGATACCTCTTGTGTATTTCACATGATTTTTATATTCTCAGAAGAAAACACATACCATAGACAGCATATAAGTGTGAGCCTCAGAAGGAAAAAGAGACTCATATTTACCCTGCCTGGGCAACTTTTATACACTTGTGGTTAGGGAAATAGAAGGAGCAAGCAAGACATAATTTCAAATAATCACTCCAGTGTTACATTGTGAAGTATTCAATCCATGTCAAAGATAATTTTCCAACTATTAGAGAGAGAAATAAGTTATAATATAGTTGATATTATTTTTCTTTAAAAATGTTTTCTCAGTAAGTTATTTACATATTTACTCCATTTTAACTTATATTTAGATTTCAAATGTCATTCAAATTATTACACCTCAAAGTACTTTTAAAATAAAAGTTGCTGGGAATGAAAAGATAAACCTGGAAATAGATCTACATGGCAAAATTAACATAAATGAAGAAGAAATGAGGGTCTGGAGAAATAAGGAACTTGCACTTCCATGTCAACTAGAAACATTCAATTCCTTTGCAGACCTCTTAAGATGGAAAAATGTCCACCTATAAATGTTTCCTTTTGCTATTAAGACATACAGTTAAAACAGTTAACATGAAAAAACAGATTGCAGGATTTCCAAGCTATCAAATTTCATGTATCATGAAGAATTATCATTCTGCCCAGCTATCAAATATTTGTCAAAACTTTGTTGATTTTTTTGAAAAGTTCTTCTATCCCATTATAAGAGCATTAACTATGGGGGAGGGACAAGTCTGAGATTGATCAAATTAGGTGTGCACATAAAATTCTAGTGTTCTTTTGTATGCTTAAAAGTTAAGTAAGTGGTAAAGTCGCTAAGGTCCTGAACCTTGGTTTTACATGAAACTGATTACTTAGAATATGATTCGTAAGTATCGTTGGCCAAAAGTACCCAGAATATACCTTAAGTTCTGAAAATGAAGATTTGTTCATGATACAGAATAAAGTAGTATGTCCTATTACAGACAAAGGTATGACAAATATAACCTGAATAAACAAGATAAAATTTGGTAAATTGGATTGGTCTCAACTCATTTCTCTTTTAGAATTTTGCAATATAGATGTATGCCCCTTTTTAAGTAACTTTGTGGTGCCATCTACTAAAAGAAGGGACTCTCTTAACCCAGTGCTTTTTGGCTTGCTTTGACCAATGCAATTGGGTGTAAGCAACATGTGTGGGTCCTTAGCTGAGGTTTTAATAGGCATTGAGTGTTCCCTCTCCAAATGGGATGGTGGAATGAACTTCCATCATTTGCCCTGAGAACACAGGACTGGATAACCACTATTCCAAGGAGAATATAGAGATACATGAAGTAGACCTCAATCTAAACAGCAGTCTGGAGTTTAGAGTTGGGAACCTAGAGTTGACTCTTGTACAAATGGCAGCAAATCACAGATCAAATGCTCATTATTGTAAGCCTCTGAATTTTGGAATTTTTTTTTAAGTGTAGCATTATTATAGCAGTAGCTGAGTGATAGAGTAATATTTCTTTCCTCTCCCCACAAATGCTTTAAAATTGATGGTGCATCTGACAACTAGCATTGTAGGATCAAGGAAATTCAGTAGTTATACAGTTAATTATTTAATTAGAAGTATGGGAAGTGGTACAAAAAGAATGCAAAGAACACAAAACACTGACCTAATCTAATCTCAGAGTCAGGAAATGTTTTTCTGAGGAAGTGACATTGAAGCTAAGATCTAGCCTTGGCTAAGCAAATTTGGGGACAAGGGAAGAAACATTCAAAATGAAGGGAACAGTCTTTACAACGTCTAAGCAAGAAAGAGAAGCCTACTGTGTACAAAAAGATATCTGAAAGCAGCAAGGAAATAGCAAAGTACACAGTGAAGAGATATTAGTGACGTTCATTTTATCACAGTGTTAGGGGCCACAGTTGTGTTTTCCCCAAAATTCATGTATTGAAGTTCTAACACCCAATGACTCAGAATAAGACTATATTTGCAGGCAGGGCATTGAAAGTGCTAGTTTTAAATCGTGGTTAATGGGCAGATTCTAAGCCAATCTGACTGTGTCCTCATAAGAAGAGATTTAGACACAGACACACACACACAAGGAAAATGGGGAAAGGACACAGAAAGAAGAAAATAAATTGCTAACTAGGAAGACCTCAGAAAAATCAACTCTGTCAATATATTGATATTGGACTTAGAGACTGTATGGTGAGAAGAAAGTTTCTGTTGCCTAAGCCAACTGGTCTATAGTACCTTGTTTGGCTGTTAGCCTTAGTTCTTCTAGGCTGCTATAACCAAAATAACATATACTGGGTGACTAATAAAAAGCAGAATTCAAGTCTTTACAGTTTGGAGACTGGAAAATCCATGATCAGAACACTAGAAGGTTCAGGGTATGGTCAGAACACACCTTTTCCTTCTTAAACAGTTATCATGCTGAATATCATGCTGGAGTTCTCTGGGATCTCTTTCCTATGGCACTAAATTCATTCACAAGGATTCCTTTCTCATGAGCTAATCACTTCTTTTCTTTTGAGAGTAGGTCTTGCTATATTTGCCTGTGGCACTACAGGTTCCGTTGCCCGGAGTACCACAGACTCAAGCAATTCCCAGTCTCAGCTTCCCAGGTAGCTGGGAATACAGGCGTGCACACTACCATACCGAGTTATATTTTTTTGGAACTAGGTCTCGCTATGTGCCCCCAGCGGGACTCTAACCATGACCCCTGACCCCGGCCATGGCTTCCTAGGCTGATGCTTACAAGCATGCGCCACCATGCCCAGCCTGACCTAATCACTTCTAAAGTGATTAGGCTTCCTAAAACTATTGCAGTATGAATGAGGGCCTCGGTGTATGAATTTTGGGATGGACACAATTGTTACCTGTGGCACAACCATAGAAAACTAGTGTACACTGGAAGCCCAGCTCCAAGTACCATACCTACCAGCAGCAGCTGCTCAGTATACTTTTGTTAGTTTAATAAATGTTGGAAATGAATGACTCTTATAAAATAGATCATATCAAGGATTTGAAAACATTTTGTTTTATCTAAAGAACAAGGGAAAATCATTAATGCTTTTAAGCAGGAAAGTAAATTGGCTAGAATTAGGTTTTAATGAGTTTCCTCTGGCTGCAGGATAAATAATAGATTGAAAAGAATAATAAGGAAGTTTTCATAGTAGTCCATAGTAAAGTGATAGTAGAAATGTGCAAGTGGGGATATTCGGTTAGTTCAAGATACATTTAGTGGAAAAATCGATCATGATTGGTGATTGATTGGACAATGAATATGAGAAGGAATCACAATAGCTTTCAGGATAATGAAACCAAGGTGGGAAACACTGAAATTGAACCAAATTTTAAAGAAGGCTCACATGAATCATTTATTAAGTTAGTAAGTTTAATAAGTTAGCTTTGAGATGTCTCTAGAACATCAAAAGAAGACTTCCCTTTACTTATTATTATGGTGTAGCTATTCTGAATATTTTCCCCTTAAAAATAATGGAAATACTAATTAGGTACAATAAAAAAAAATAAATGCCATCCAGTCCATAGTTGAGTTCACAGAAAAGAGGAACCACCTGGGATCAAAAAGGAGTGAATATTGAGAGTCCAGGTGATAATCACATTACCTAGCAAAGCAAGTGGTGGTAGCTGGGTGAGCTAACATGGTGGTTATGTTTCAGAAAGGTAGAATTTTTATTTTCATGCTCAGATACATAAGATAAAACCTTGGAAATTCTGGAGGGATTTGGGGTGTTGAACTTCTAACCAAGATCTAGAATCATTTGAAAACTACCCTTTCAGTTAAATGATAGAAATAATCTGAAATATAACACTAAGAGTAAAAAGTAAACTCCCCCAGGTGGAGCTGGGTGCAAGATGGAAAATAAACCTTCCTTGATAATTTACTCTCATAGACATGTAGCTTATGTGAGCTAGGTGTTGAAACTCCATGATTCTGGAAACTCCATCTTGAAATAGCAATGGATTCCTAGTACAAGCATAGTGAGGACAAATTTGGGTATAAAATCTTGTCACAGTCCCATCATGATGTCTCCAGATGAAGCCTATCAAAGAGGAGAGCTCACCATTCACAATTTCAAAACATAACAGGTAGCAATGAACCTTGAGAAATTTAGCAAAGGGTAAAAGGAATAGAAAAATGCCCGATGATAGAACTCTCAGAGGTAGACTATAAAATAACAGATTTAAAATCTTTAAACATTAAAAAGAAAAAGGGCTGGGCATGGTGGCACATGCCTGTAAGTGGCAGCTTAGGAAGCTGCAGCCGGGGCCAGGGATCATGGTTCAAGTCCCTCTGGGGGCACGTAGCGAGACCTAGTTCCAAAAAAATATAGCTGGGTGTGGTAGTGCGTGTGCCTGTAATCCCAGCTACCTGGAAAGCTGAAGCTGGGGGTTACTTGAGTCTGTGGTACCCCAGGCAACGTGAATCTGTGGTTCCACAGGCAAAAATAGCAAGGCCTAGTCTAAAAAAAAAAAGAAAGAAAAGAAAAAAGAAAGAAAGAAAGAAAAACATTAAAGAAAAATATAGGTATAGATAGATTTACAAGAGAACCAATTAAAAATTCCAGAAGTGTAAAATATAGGCCTTGCTGTAAAATATGAGTGATTTTAAATGCATACTACATAGTTTAGAGGAAATTCATGAATTAGAAAATCGATCTGAGGTTATAAAGATCTAAAGTCATAAAGAAATTGTGTATATATATATATATATATATATATATATATATATGCATATATTCAACCTTGAATGAAGGAGGGGTATTAAGGGGTTACAGCTAAAGATTCACATATAACTTTTGACTACCCCAAAGCTTCACTGGGGTATCCACTGATATCCTCAGGGGATTGGTTTCAAGAACATCCCCACCTCCCCTCCCCCTACTTATTCCTTGCCACTTAAAATCCCCAAATCCAGGCACGCTCATGTCCCTTATAATTTACCTTTCATATACACTTTCCACTTCCATCTTCAGCAGTTGGTCAACTCCATAAAGTCAGGAACCACAGATAGAAAAATCTGTGGGTAAATTAATGCATGAAGTGCAAACCTATGTTCAAGGATCAACTGTATAATTATATATATATATACACAAACATATATATGCCATATATACACACAAAATACATACAAAAAGGTTAGAATGAAAAAGTTCCTCATTGTAAGAACTTCATAAACAAGCTAACAACCAAACTGAAGAACACACTTGGGGAGGGGGGGGCAGGAGAGGGTGGAAATGGTCAGGGAGGGAAGACAGTGGGAGAACCCCAGGAACTACAAAAATGTGAAACATATATAAATAAATTATTTAATAATAATAATAATAAAGAATTTCATAAGGATTCAGTAAAGTAAATGTAAATGAGAAACTTCTTTATTTTTTTTTGAGGCTAGGTCTTGCTATGTTGCCCAAGGAACCACAGACTCATGTAGCCTGGGGTACCACGGACTCAAGTGATCCTCAGACTCAACCTCTCAGGTAGCTGGGATTATAGGCGCACGCCACCACTCCAAGCTATTATTTGGGACTAGGTCTCAGTATGGTGCCCCGGGGGTGTCTCGAACCCTCAGATTGAAGGGATTCCTAGTCCTGGCTGGGATTAAAGGCATATATGCCACAGCGCCTGGCCTTGAATGTGAGAAACATTACCTATTAAATGAGATTATCTATACAGGCATACTAATGAGAATGATAATAGTAGACTTCTCAGTTTTAACATGATAGGCATAATAATACAATACTTGCAAAATGTTGGGAAAAAAACTGTCAATCAATAACTTTATAGCCATTCCCATCTCATTCTCTGTATGTTATGCAAGAATGAATCAAATTAAAATACTTCTTTCCATATAAGAATGAGAAGTTTACAATTCACTGAACTTTGTTTAAAAAGCCATGTGAGAAAGTTCTTCACAGAAATTGAATTTGAAAAGGGTAATTCTTAAGATGCAATAGTGACCAAAAAAAAAAAAAAAAATAAAAAAGGTAGATATGTGGATAAACTAAAATAAACATTACAGAATAAAGTAATACAATCAGCAATTTGGGTTTATTAAAAAGGAAGTATGGAACATTTCTCAATTAAAAGGGCTGCATGTGGTAATCCAACTCTGAATTTTTAAACTTATAATGATATGTCAAAGACACAGGTTACAACTCTGTCTATAACTCTGTATTTCCTGTTATATGTGTGAACATTTCATAAGAAATTTAAAGACAAATAAACCAGCCATTTAAAAAAAATTAGAGAGCATATGTAGAGAGCATATGTAAACATATGTAAGTCCACAAGAGGGGTGGCACTTAATCAGAATCTTAGTGTTGTTACATTCTTGTACTGTTTAAAAGAAGAGTAAACATGTTTGTTAATCTTAGGCCTTACAAGTTCAGGTGAAAAAAACAGAAATAAAATGTTTTATTTTCAAACAAGAAGAGATTTTAAAAAATTTAACTAAATTGATTGACCCATAAACAGCATAAGGATAGTGAAAAGCAATGCAAAAAATAGTGATAGAAATAAGACAAAATATACAAGACATGTAATATATACATATTCCAAAGTTGCTGGCTAAAAGACATATTAGGAGATTCAAATTTATAAATTTAGTAAATGATTTCTGCTAGAAATGCATACAAACCTTAAGACCAAAAAGATTTGGAAATAAAGTTCTAGGAGGAGAAATGCAAGGCAAACATCAACTATCTAACTGAAAGAAGAAAAACTTATATCAAAATGAATATTAGAAAAATAGACTTTATGTCAAAAATCATGATCAAAACTTTTTAGGAAATAACTATGACTAGTAATAACAAAAGAAATAAATCATCTAGACAATATAACAATTCTGAACTTGTCACAAATAACATTCAAAATGCAGAAATTGATCAAATTATAGGGAAAAATGGATAAATCTACAATCATTGTGAATTTTTTTGAAAAACCTTATCTCAGTATTTCATAGCTCAAGCAAGCATAAATTTAATAAGACTATATTGACAACACAAATTACAATTTTGATAGGACTGAAATATACTGAAACTTGAACCCCCAAATCAAGAATATAAAATCTTCGTAAGCGAATTTGGAGACTTCACCACTGATTGGGCCTCAAAGAAAATTTCAACAAATATCAGAATTGATCTGAATATGACTAATATGGAAATGAAAAAATACAGTTGGATGCTATGTCATTAAATTAAAAATGAGTAATAAAAAAATACTCAATACATTTGAAAATGAAAAATACACCTAAATTAATTTGTGAGTTCAAGAATTGAAGGATAATGAAAACATTACATGGTAACACTTGAGTGATCCTCCTTCCCCTTCCTGAATAATTCAGTTCTAAAGCCATTAGGTGAGACAGAGCAGGAAGGAGGAAATGCAGCGTCCAGAGAGGATATGAGGGCCAGCCAAGGAGGGTGAGAACATCCATGCAAGGGTGGCAGGCCTCCCAGCACTGGGAATCAGGCTGAAGAAGGTGAATAGTTCTCTGCAGAAGAGAGTCAGAGTCCAAAGAGAGAAAGGAGGGTATCTGCATAGGAGAAGCCTTTGAATGGGGAATGGGAGTTTGGTTGCATAAAATGAGATTAATTATATAACTATGTTTAAAGTTATAGAATCTCAGCTTCTCACGATTAGAAAATGGAACTATATATTAGAGAAGGGGAAACAGAAGAACAAATGAAATGAAAGGTGTTGCATAAACTCATGGTTTTTAAGATCGACAGACATATAAACCCGTCTAGACATTAATACATGTTACACAAATACATCTACTTCCTGGTTCTATTTTATAATTTCTCCTGGAAGTAGTATAAGTCCAATAATAGTGAACACATACAGCATACAGAAGTAACAAGATCTTGACTTCTGATTACCCTTTCCCTGTGAAAGAAAAACAAGACTTAGAGAGAAAAGGCTGATTCTTGAACTATAGGGGGAGAAAGTATAAGAAAAACCTAGAACTTGTGTCAGAAACCAAAAAGTGGTAGAGATACAGACAAAACACTGACAGGGATGCCACTTTAAATGGCCTTTACTGGCCACGGTGGCCATAATTTGAGTATCAAATACAATATGGATATAAACATTATATTGTGACCCAAAGAAGTTAGGATATTAAATAAGAAAGTCGGGACTATACTGACATAAGTAAATGTAGGGATGAAGAAATTTAAGCTTCCATGTGGAACAGAATATTTACATGGTTTAAATAACTCCCCCAAAAGAAGAAAATTCACTGTATGGTGGAAAATTCTAGAAGACACCACTTCTATCAGTTGTTCAAAATGGACATCAATTATTGAAGTTTAAATGACGTGGTAGGTAGCAACATTACACCTATGGTACTGTAACCTGAATCTAAACACAAGAAAGCATGAAACTCAATGTCACATAAACTGAGGGAAATTATACTTAATAACTGCATTCATTTTTAAGAATGTGAAAGTCATAAAAGTCTAAATAAAAGAATATTCTAGACTGAAGGAGATAAGAGGACAACAGAGCCCAGGGAGTGATTCTAAACAAGATCCTTTTATTGTGTCAAAAACATGGTTACATCAATTAGTGAAGCTGTAATGTGTTCTGTGGACTAAGGCAGGTATGTATCAAATTTCATTTCCTGATTTTATAGCTGTATTATAATGTTTTTATTTGTAAAAAAAAAAAAAGACACATGTTACAGTGTTAAATGCTGATGGATCATCAGCTCAGCAATTTACAAGCATTCAGGAAAAACAAGTTATTTGTGCAGCATGTATACCATTTTTACAAATATTTTATTGTTTCTAAAATTTAAAATAAAGAAACTAATAGCAAAAATTTAAGACTGTGATGTAGATTAGAGGACTTAGATATAAATTTAAATAGAAATTTATAGTCTGCAAGTTATAATGAAAAGCAAGATAAATGTTAGTGAGTCAACCATTTTATTTATAATAAAATAGTTAATAAACTACACACATACACAAAGAAAAAAAAAACCTCAGTCAACAATCTTCATGAAAATAGTGAGAAAAGGAAATTAAGGGTCAAATAATTAAATGAATGTGTTAGAAGAGAAAGGAGAGATTGTGACCTTTTTCTATCTTTGGGCAGTAGAACTTTCTTTACTTGTTTTGGTGGTAGATGCTCTTGCAGGAAGAGAGGAAATTTTAATTTTTATAATTTGAATTTCAAAACTGTGGAAATTTGTGAACTAAAGAATAGTCCTAAAAGATCTCAAAGCATGACATTGATTTCACAAAGATTTGAGAAAAATCAATTTAAAAACACCCAGTGTTTCTCTCATATTAATAGAGTCCACTGACCGAAAAAGGATAAAATGATCAGAAGAAAATCACAGAGCTTAAATTATGGTATAATTCTATAAAAGGACTTTGACCCTGATACTCCCACAAGTGGGCTGGGAGAAAGCCAATGGTTAAGAGATTCTGGGAGCAGAGCATTATCTGGTTATGTATCTTGGGGAGACCAAAGGAGGTGTCAGATTCCCCACTACCTGTCATAAGCATAAGAGCTATAGATGAGAGATGACTATACAGGCTATTCAGGTAACCAGTCTGTGAGAAACTCAATGTTTCTGACATCCCAATGAGTCTTGGGAAAAGCCATATAGTTTCTAAAGCCAAAAATACAGGATAATTAGCCTAGCAGGTGGGGGTATGGTTGGATAACTGAATGAAGTCCAGATAAGATGGTATACCAGCACAGATCAAGCAGGAACACCAAAACTGGCAACATACCACTTAATGAATATCAGTATGAATAGAGGATACTCCCATCCTAGCACCTTGTTTCTTTATAAGGTGGACATGGTCCTAAAGTATTCCTAATGCTCTTTTATAAGTTATTGGATACATGGATGCAAGGTTACATGGATTGATAGATGAAGAAATCCCATAATTGCATAAATGTATAAGCTTGTTATAGGCTTCACCTTGGAATGACACTACATGTTAGTTGAAGTACACTCATTCATGGTGCCCATCTCCACCTGCTTTTCAAGAGTAACAGAAACAAAGGGTGGAAGAATATGTTCTTATATCATTTCCATCTGCAGCTGGAATAGCTCCAAGTAGATAAGAAATTGGTTTTGCAAAACAGCACATTAGAAAAAAAATCATTGGGAGTTTTAGATACTGAAAAGTGTTTTAAAAAAGACATTTCTTCCCAATTTGCTTGTTTATTGAAGAAAAATAAAAGGCATTTGAATTATTTTCTGCCCTGTTTAGAATCTTCTCTTTTTATCTTGGCCTTACTAGTGAGGTTTTTATTTGTGTACTAGGGGAGATCTTAGTGGGAGCAAATTTGTAATTCTAAAGCAGCCTACAAATGTACACTCACACAGCATAACCAAACCACAAATTTATGCAGATTTCTTCTCTGTCTTAGATTCTGCAATTCTTAAAGGAAAATGTGGATGCAGTGATGTGTCACAAGTGCTATCAGAAAAGTCCAAGGGAAAAGAATACAACATGATGATCAACCGTGGCAGTCCCACATACAGTGTGATTATATTGTAATGCTGTAAGATGCAATCGTATGTTTGATCAGTTTCAAGAGATGACTATCACCTCACATCAAACAATATGATACAGTCTCATTGTATGAAATTATGGCTGCTGTCAATCAGCATATGGTATAACCCTTAAAGTGTCATCTTTGGGAAATGTCAAAGATGAGTGCAACACTTGCATTAGTTAGTAAGGTTTTTGCACTTAAACCAAGCAAAATATGTTCAGAAAATGTAACTGCTATTTCTCTGTTCATTTTTTGTTATCAAGGGATCTGTGGAGTGGGTGGGTTGTAGTGATGCACATCTGAGGAAGGTGAGCCCATTGCTCCGAATCATATGCAGTGATGTAAGCCCATGTTACCTCAAATAAATAATAAATATATACATTTTAAAAAAGAAACATGTATATAACCCATACATGTATATACTCAGCTATCAGCTCCACTTGACAGAATAGCCATGCTAATAAAAATGTCATGAGTACATACTTCCTGCTGGCATCTGTAAGCTATACTTTATGTTATGATCTACCAATCAAAGTGAGTTGTGGGTGCATTGTAAGGGCAAAAAGTAACTTATCATTAGCTCTATGGTCTCAAAATTTAAGCCCAACAAATGGCAGAGAAATGATGTGGATTTGTTTAGTTGTGATAAACCAGATTCAAGAATATCATAGAGTGTCATGAATGTCATTCATTTTATTTTGTCATTGCTGTTATATACAGCATTTTAAGAAAGTAAGAAATGATTGTTTTTTTACATTAGCTGTGAAATGTTTTCCCACTTGGTTGTACTGTCATCAAACACAGTTGAATCCATCCTTGAGAAGGTGTTAATGTGATTCATCACATTTATTTGTGTATTTTAAACCATCCTTGCTTCCCTAGAATACATCAAAATTGATCGGAATCTTACCAATTATGTATGAATACAGGAAATGTTAAAAAAAACACTTTTACATTAAAATTATTTCTTGCTTTAGTAGTGACATTTGAACTTTTGGATCTCATGACTGAAGTATTTGAATATACAGTAACATATTGAAATAGATTGAACAATTCAAAACCCAATAAACAAGTACCCAGTAACTTTGGCAAAGTCTTACTGCGTTTGTGAAAATACAGTGATCCTTATAATTTTCAAAATTTTGGTGGTGAAAAAGTGACATACCTTCATTAGAAACATACATTGTTGAGCTATGTATGTATATGTTTTGGTTTCAACATTCATTTCTTCATTGCCTTAATAATAGTCAAGAACTTGCTCTCTGATTTTCACAGATTTATCTTTTTTTTTTTTTTTGAGGCTAGGTCTCACTATTTTTGCCTGTGGAACAGCAGGCTCTCGTTGCCCGGGGTACCACAGACTCAAGCAATCCCCAGCCTCAGCTTCCAGGTAGCTGGGATTACAGGCGCGCGCCACCACACCCAGCTATTTTTTGGAACTAGGTCTCGCTACTGGCCCCAGGCGGGACTCAAACCACGATCCCTAGCCCCGGCCGCTTCATAGGCTGAAGCTTACAAGCATGAGCCACCATGCCCAGCTTTATCTTTTACCCTTTTTATCCCTTTTGGTTTACTAGAAGTTTCATACCATTATGATAAAAAAAAAAAGATGCTTGCTACGATTTCATTTTCATAACTATAGTGAGGCTTGTTTTCTTTTTGTTTCCAACATACGATCTATTCTTGACTATGTTCTGTGGATGCTAGGAAAGAATGTGTGTTCTGGTGTCTGGGGGGTGGAATGCACTATTAAGCCCATCTCATTCAAATTTTCACCTAAGTCCATTGTGTTTCCTTGATGATCTTCTAACTAGATGACCTATCCATTGCTGTAAGTAGATTCCCTACTATCATTGTGTTGAACACACATTTGTAACAATGTGCATGAACTGAGAGAATATAGTGTATAAGCAAATAAGGCATAGGAGAAAGATGTAGAGAAAACAAATAGATTAAAAAAAACAAAAATAAACTTTTGAACTATAAGCCCGGTTAGTGGTTACCAGAAGGGAAGAGTAGAAAGGGTAGGCAAATTGGGAAAAAGAGGAAAAGGGTGTGATGAGGGGTAGAATTAAATTTTAATGATGAATTATTCTTGATTTTTAAAGAAGCACACCTGATATGTATGTAATATTATAAGGCAATGTCACTTCCAAAGCATCAAAAACAACTTTCCTTTGTATTTTGAATGTTGATCTTTTCTGAGCTATTTATGTGTAGTACAATACTCAGTGACAGAGAATCATAGCTCAGACAATCACGTGATCTTGAGAGTAAATAACCAATACTCTCCAGACTGTTTTTCACATTTAGCACATTTTTCAATAAATTACGAGTCAATTTTAAAATACAAAGTCTATTTTAAAATAAAGTTTGTATAAATGACTTTACCCAACTGTATGCTAAGGTAAGAGTCCTGAGCACAGTTAAGTTTGACTAGGTTTAGCTACAGTTTTCTGTAGGTCAGGTGCACTAAATCTTTTGTTATTTAAAATATATTCAACTTAGAATGGGTTTTTCATAATATAATCTCATTGTAAATCAAAGAAGATCTGTAAACAGAGTATCTGAAATAAGCTAATCATATAATTTCCACTGAGCTTGGAGTCTGTGTTTGAGTAGAAAGTTTATATGCTAAGAATTCATAACTATAGTCTATACATGCCATTCATTTAAGATATATGCATAAGTACACTCACATTAGCACACTTGCCCATACATTGCTTGAAATCAAAGATAATAACTGTGTGTACCTTTCAATGAAGATTTTAAGTTTTTTATAAATCACAAAAGGGGAATTATACAGCAGAGTACTTATCCACATTGACAATCTATCCAACAAGACTTCATTAGGAGTTTATAGCAATGTTGACAAACATGCAACTACCCGTGAAGTGCTGGCTGAGTGCTGGCTGAGTGGTTAAAGGACCAATGTTTCTGCATCTACCAATATAAAAATTTCAGGAGATTCACTGTCAATAATGACCACATCGAGAAAAGAGTTCTTCCGGATAAATTCAGTTGTGTGTGACTTAAATTATAACTATATTCTAAAGCTTGTGTGCTGTTGCTCGGCTTGAAGCTAGCAGTGATGAAGCTAGTTTGTATACTGGGACTGTAAATGGAGGCCGCAGGCCAGGCATGGTGGCGTATGCCTGTAAGCGGCTGTCTAGGAAGCAGCGGCTGGAACCGCGGATAGAGGTTTGAGTCCCACTGGGGGCAATGTAGCAAAACCTAGTTCCAAAAAATATAGCTGGGCGTGGTGGCACGTGCCTGTAATCCCAGCTACCTGGGAAGTGAAGATGGGGATTGCTTGAGTCTGTGGTACCCCGGGTAAAGTGAGCCTGCGGTTCCATGGGTAAACATTGCGAGACCTGGTTTCAAAAAAAAAATAAAATTAAATTAAAAAATGGAGACCATCATTATGGCCTGGCAAAATCTGAATAGAAGTCAGGCTAAGGTGGTCAGAAACATCTCACAGCAAGGAATCCTAATATACATCAATCCCAATCTTCCAAACCTGCTTTAGCTAGTTTCCCATATCCTAAAACAGGACCTGCTAGCCTCATAAGGAAACACCCCACCTCCTAGTTAATCATGTCCTGTTATTTTCCTACCTCTTACATCCTCAACCCCCCAAATCCCTCAAGAAGTTTGCTTCATTGCTTGGGAGGCATTATCACCCCCAACCAGGAATTGCTTTCTCTTAAATAAGAGACATATGACTGGTTACTAATTCTGTTTTGTCACTTGAGAGAAGCAATCATTTCTAACCTACATTTTCTCTAAATGACCGCACAATTGAGAACATCTATTTTTTCTCTTAAGTGTGCTATAGTTATTTGTATTTAAAATATAAATATTTTTTTAATAAATATTTGTATTTAAAATATAAATATTTCATTTTCATAAAAAATGAAAATGATGCTTGACCTACTCATCTCACGGACCTAATGTGAAAATGAGAGTGACATTGAGTACATAAAACTATTTAGAAAGATTCAAAATAAATTGTAAAATTTTGACATTAAAACCCAATCACATTTTCCCCCCTGTGGTGCTTGTTGACTTAGCAAATATTTTTCCTTAATCTTTAGCGGATGAGTTCAGTTAATAAAAAAGTGTGAGTTGCCAAGAAATGGATTAGTGTTAATTATAAAAATTACATTATATTATAACTAATGCACTCATTAATGATCTACCAATCAATATCAATTGAAGGTTTATTATCTTAAGGGGAATGGGCGGTTTATAGTTGACACCATGAAAAGGAGTTAACCTGAATGATGTTTTCAAGTTTGACTTAAGTGTGTATGGAAAGTATTTTCCTTAGAAGTAACTTTAAAGGGACATCAATCTCCTTCCAGAAAATGAATATATATATATATATATATAAATGAATATATATATATATATATATATTGCTTAAAAAGCATATCTGAACAACAAAGAATGAAGTCTGGCGTATTTAACAAGAAATGAGCACATCTTCTAAACGGCTTGATGGTATGGTATAAGTTCTATTCTCTCACACAGTAATATAACTGGATTGCTCTTTAAATTAAGTGAATTTGTATGTCCCTTTTCTCTTAATAGAATCAGTTTTGATATACTCTTTGTTCGTGCTGTTATGGGCTTCAGTCTAAGGGTTCTTTGTATTAACTTTTTAAAGTTACATTACAACAGGCTTTTATTTAACCAAAGCTTTTGATCTCAAACCTGCTGGGACCTAGTGAAATCCTTACCAATTCTCCAGTAACTCCTCACTATTGGAATTTGAAAGGACCCACCTGAAGGATTGAACTCCCGGTAAGGTTGCAGTCTTCTTTTAGATCCCTCTATTCAAGCAGACAGTGAGGGGGCCTGCTGCACCCTTTGTGATCTGCTAAGCAGCCTAAGGTGTCCTTTGCATAAGTTGTGCTCCCGAGGAAATAAAAATCAGAAGGACACAGACCCATATACCTTATTTCCTGCTATCTGCAGTTAAAGGGGATTGCAGGGGGTCTGCTTAACATCCTTTGCTACTGAAATACCTTTTGGACTTGGGAACTCAATAAAAGAACTTTCATTGCATCCATTACCCTACTGTGGTGCATAACAAATTAGATTGAAAAGGCTACCTTTTCCCCCTTACAGCTATTTCTATCATTTTACTTAAAATTTCAGTTCTGTGTCTAGTGACAGAATATTCTATAATAGACTTTACCTATTATGCCAATTATGCTAAGCATTATTTCCAAAGAATTAGACTTAAATAATTACAAAATGTTGTAAAGGTAGAGAATTGATTTTGTTGAAAGTGTGTTGAATATAAAACTATGTCAAACAAATATAATTTTTTGGATATTGTCTTTTAAAAATCCATGGTTGTTTACATTTAATTTGGCATCAAATTCCCTTTTTAGAAAAATTTTCTGTCTGAATTTTAAAACAGCAATGTTACATATTAAACCTATTTGGCAATAAAAGGGTAAAATAAAATTTTAGATATCATATTTAAATGTTTTAATTTATTTTTTTTAAAAACTCCATTGGGCAACTGTCAAAACAATAAGCATGGCAAGCAAGGAAAATTTATTAAAAATACATTTTCTTTTATGTGTGAAAAAAATAAATTTACCTGTGGATACTCTTATATATATATATATAGGTACTTATCTTCACCTTCCTGCTCATGTGATGTAAAACCTTTTCAGTGTTTGTAACTTTTTTTTTACTCTATCCTGATAAATGCAGGTAGACTTACTACCTTACTCTTAACCATTTTACTGTCATTGCATCAGATGTGATTATCTCCGTTGTGGTGTTAAGATAGCTTCATGCTGAAACCAAGTATAAAGAAGACTTTTTGACTTTAACTTGGAACACACACCTTTGCCTGCTTCCCTCTACTAAGCAGGATACCAGCAGTACATTTACCTTTAACCTTTACCTTAACCTTGAGCACCTCTGCCTGCTTCTCTTTACAAAGCAGGCTGCAAACTGTTTATTAGCATTATTACCAATGATATGCAAAGGCCAGCCAGCTGCTTCTTAGCTCCCAGCTCCAAAAACTTCAGAAGAAAAACTTAGAAGCACAGTTTAAACTTTACACTAGTTTGCCTCAGTTTACCTTTTTTAAACTTGTGGGTTTTTTTCATCATCCCCAGCCTTTTTAACCAAAATACCAAACCAATGCAAGATTATCAGTACAGACGAATTTATTTCTAACAAAATGATTTCCTAATTATCCTAATAACTACAAAAGAAACATGTAAGGAAAATTCCGATTACTTTAACATTGTTTAAAACCTTTTTCAGCATTTTCCAAAGTTTTTTCCCCTGATTGCCTAAAAGTCCTTAGTCTCTCAGTCCTGATCATCCCACCAAAATCAGCCAGTCAAAGTTCATCTCCATACACTTAAAGACATATTCCTTTGGGTGCTCCTTTGCCATGTTCCTCCTTGTCTTTCACACTGTCTTCTTGTCGTCTTCAGGTAGCAGGAATTCCATGGTGCAGGACCAGCAAAGTTCACTTTCTTTTCAGGCCTTTTGCACGGCCTCTCACAGACACAAGTTAAACTCAGCAAAACAAACTCTAATGGGGTTCAAATCTGCAAACTCCTTAACTGCATTTAGCACACATGCTGCCAGCCTGGGTCAGCCAAAGGCTGCAGACCCCCAGGCCTTTGGCTACATGGCCAAGTCCACATGGCTCACATCTTTACCCTACAAAATGGCTGATTCCAATCTCTCATCCATTGAATCTCTCTCTATCTGATATCCATATTGGAATCTCTCTCTTTGTTTCCACACCCTTTATATATCCTGATTTCCCGCCTTCCAGAAACGTACCTGGACCATTTCACTCCTTCCTCCCTCCTGCATCTCCCTGAAGGGAAATTCCAACTAAGGTCATTCTCACATTTTAGCATATGTGTCCTTAAAATCTGCAATCTTAAACAGGAGACAATGGGGGGTGGGTAGCACCCTCTATCAATGCCAGGAACCAGAGAAAAATATATTAGTATTTCCAGAAACAACAACATGCTTGCCATTCAGCAGTCTCTCACACAATACACAGGCATCTCTTACTAGACGCTGGAGGCACTCAGTATCAGGATGTCACTCCAGTGGACTGACCTGCAATAATCTCAAATCTGAATAATTGGTAGAGTTGTCAGGCAACAGATTTCAGGAATAATGTTACGCTGTCTGTAGAATATGACATAAATGTTCCATACTTTGACTTATTCATTTCCATAAGAATCTGCCACACATCCAATTGGTATGTTTATAAATAGCTGCCTGATGGAATATTGTTTTCTGTAGTTAACCATAACAGATTATATGACAGTGAGATGCTATAGTTTTTATTGGAGAAAGAGGTCTGAAAGATTTGAGAATGGTGGGAATTATGGAAAAATGGCTTTTTATTTTTAAGAATAATATATAGTTAATGATGTGTTGAGTGACAGTAATCACAAGCTCTTTGTTTTAAAACGATCTATGTATTTTTATGCATAGACTAAAGGATAAATGAAGTATTTCTCATATTCACAAATTTATTCTCCTTCACTACTATTCACGGTATAAATGGTTACAATTAGGGAGGGAATAGTTACTTGCAATATCTACCAGGTGATAAACTTTTTATCATCTTAGATTTAAAAAATTATACTTCTGAAAATTCAACCTTTAGAAATACTCAAAACATTGGTACAACTGTATTTGGAAAGATGGTGTTTTTAGTACATTGTATGTAAAAATAAATAAATGCCCATTCTATGGAGTGGTCGATAAGATGTGAAACACTCATCCTACCAGGACCATGCACCACGCAGTAACTCCTCATTCTTTTTGCAACTACTGTAGGTAGTTGTCATGTGATTATCACATTTTCTGTGTTGGGAAAGTAAAGTACAGAGAAATTATGTACCTTGCAAAGTCATGGGATTAGTAGAGCTAGGATTCAATCCCAACCAATTTGGCTTCAAAGTCCATCAACTATATCTAAAGCATAAGACAGCTTAGAAAAGATGTCTAAGAAGTATTAAATATAATGAAAAAGTCACAAAGAGGAAGTGTAGTCCATTGCCATTTTAATAAAAATTATACCCATGTACATTAAGATATGAAGAGGAAACTTTGAAGGGCTATTCACAAGGGTGTTTACTTGAGGGTGTTTAAAGTAGAAATCATTTCCAACTTCATGTATTTCTGTGATATTGAGATATTTTATAAATATGTGTGCTAGAAAATAACAAAAATAGCTCTTTAAGCTATCAACATATAACTGGGAGAATAAAAGTAATGAATTATGTTATCAACATATGCAACATAATTTCCAAGGTCACAAATGCTGGCAGTCAATTTGGCCTTTACTTTTAACAAGGTAGCAATAAATTATATCACTTGGAATATTTGTAATATGGACATTAATTATTGCAGCCTGTTTTGGAGGAGGATGGTGTCTATGATAAACAAAGCTACAACACTGAGTTTTTTTACTTGAAAAAGCAAGTTTGGCAAGTGACTTGTCTTATAGCTATTGAATAAAAGCACTGCTTTATCAATAGAATTGTATTTCTCTTTTATATTTCACCTTCATTATATTAGAACAGAAATGTTTATTCTTTTAATTTTTTTTAGGGAATGGAGATTATCAAAACCTGTCTTATTCTTTTTTTTTTTTTTTTTTTGAGACTAAGTCTCACTATTTTTGCCTGTGGAACCACAGGCTCTCGTTGCCTGGGGTACCACAGACTCAAGCAATCCCCAGCCTCAACTTCCCAGATAGCTGGGATTACAGGTGCATGCCACCACGCCCAGATATTTTTTTGGAACTAGGTCTCACTGCGGGCCCCAGGCCCCAGGCAGGACTCGAACTGTGATCCCTAGCCCCGGCTGCTTCATAGGCTGAAGCTTACAGGCACAAGCCCCCGTGCCCGGCCCAAAACCTTTCTAATACATAAAATATTTTACTATTTTTCCCTTATGAACTACTTACATAGGTATACGTTGCATCAAATCTCTTAAGGAGAGAAAAAAATGTACATTTTATTCAAACATTACAAATGATATTTGATACACTACTGGGTTAAACACGGGGTTTGGGCTGCCTTGTGCTTTGCTTCTTGCATTTCGGTATTGAAAAAAAAATGGTCATGGGTAATGCTTTCAAAAATTCTAACCAAAGCTTTGCTTATGGATATCATATGATTTAAAAAGTAATAAAAACAGTCCCTGTAATCAAGGGTGAGTCAAGGAAAATGGCATCTAAGGGAGTAAGGCAGCCAAATAAAAACTTGACCCAACACCAAGCTCATTGTCAGAATCACAGCTGCTACATCAACCAATGAGACCTGAAAGGGAGGTAGCCAGGAAGTCAGGTGCCCAGGCTGGAAAGAGCCTATTCCAGATCCATTGGCAGTTGGCCCTTCAGCTGCTGTACAACCCCAGTATCGGCCCAAGGGTATTGGATCAGGTTTTGGACCACAAGAGGGGAGAGAAGTGAAGTACATGCAATATTGTCAATGACAAGATTGTCAAGTTAGTACAAATAATATATTACAAGGAAGACATATTGTTTTGTCTTTGGGTTCTGTGGGGAAGGAGAGTCCACGGAGAATGCATGCAGTAACTTGAAAGTGTAATTTACTCTTCTGCTCATAGAAACTGGTTATGTTGGTTCAGTTTTTTAATTTTTCTAATCATGCAGGTAGTATGTCCAAGTAAGATCTTGTATAACATGAGAGAAAAATGAATAGCAGGTTTAAAGGGAGGTGTGGTGAGAAGGGACATGATACTCCAATTTTAAAAAGAAAATGGATTTTTTGATTTGGCATTATTAACAGAGAGCTGTCATGTTCCTTTCCTTCAATAGAGAAAATAAGTGACCCAAAATAGAAAATAAATGACCCTTGCTGTGATTAGCAACTCACTGCATTTGTTGAGTGTCAAGAATGCTGTTAGTATCTAACAAAAATTTATAATCATACATCACCTCCACAAACAAAATTGAATAAAAGGAGAATGCATCATTATGGCAAGTCACCTTAGAATGCCTTTGCAGCTAAGGAGTGCCTTGCTTGCACAGAGCAGGCATCTTGTCAGTGTTGAAAACTGAATGTGACTTGATGAATGTTGAGTTTATCTTTGCAGTGTGTGTCCCTCATCAGTCAGCCTGCTGTATGGCCTCCAGACCTATATTATCATACTCTGATTTTGGCGTTGAGATTTTGCAATAACTTTTTGAAAATTTTCCATTAGCCCACTGAAGTCAGCAGCATCTAGTATGAGGCCTTGAATACTTTATTGTCAGTATAGGTTCATTGACTACATGGCCACAGAATTGAGAGACATTCCAGGTAATAAGAAAGACATCTTAAGTCCGAAACTTTTCATGCAAATACAGATGGTACTGGGAAAGCATAGGTGAAATGTAGTGGAAAGGTGCTAACACATACATAAATATAAAATTATTATCCACATCTGCTTTAAGGAGGCATTTACAGTGGCCAGAGGTCAACTTTCCAGGATGGCTTTGATGAATTCCACTCTTTCCAGTGGAATAGAGAAAGATTTCAGAAGACAAACAAAAACAGCAACAACAAAATAACTATTAGTTCTAGTTCATGGGAACTACAAATAAGGTCAGGAACATTCTCCTCCCCTCAAAACTATGAAAAAGAAGAGGGAAGAAGTCTGCTTAGTAGAAAATCCCACTTGTCTGCCTAATCAATCCTTTACCATTAAGTTGACATTACTGGACAGGTTTTACTTATAAACACTGGATTCCTCATAAACACTGGATAGTTATTATTTATTTAAAATGAAACTGCTTTTGACTTAAAAAGTACTAAGGTACTTATCAGGGAGGAGATGGATAGAATTTATGTGCTAACATTGATATGAAAATTGGGGCTCAAATTGTTAGAATACTTAGTAGTGATAGGGTGTGTTACCCCCCCCATTGTTTGCTGTTTAAGATTGCAGATTTTAAGGAGAGGTATGCTAAAATGTGAGAATGACCTTAGTTGGAATTTCCCTTCAGGGAGATGCAGGAGGGAGGAAGAAGTGGAATGGTCCAGATGTGGTTCCTGGAAGGCGGGAAATCAGGTTATATAAAGGGTGTGCAAACAAAGAGAAGGATCAGATGCAATATGGAGGTCAGGTAGAGAGATTCATGGAGGAGAGTGATTTGTTTTCAGCCATTTTGTAAGATAGAGATGTGAACCATGTGAGCTTGGCCATGTGGCCACCAGAGCCTTGCAACCCTTGGCTGGCTTGGTCTAGCAGCATGTATGCTAACAACACTTAAGAAATTTTCAGATTTGAACTCTGTGTTGGAGTTTGTTATGCTGAGTTTTACTTGTGTCTGAAAGAGACTATGCGAAAGTCAGGCCTGAAAAGAAAGTGAACTTTGCTGGGTCTGATACCATGACGTTTCTACCTGGACGACAAGAAGAGGATGGCATGGAGGAGCTGCAACATGCCAAAGGAGCAAGGCTAAAGAAAGATGTCTTCAAAAACGCAGATTGAACTCTGACTGGCTGATTTTGGTGAGATGATCAGGACTGAGAGACAGGATTTCTGGGCAATCTGGGAAAGGACTGTGGACAATGCTGAGAAAGGTTTTGTTGTTGTTTTTGTTTGTTTGTTTGTTTTGTTTTTTGTTTTTTGAGACTAGGTCTCACGATTTCTGCCCGTGGAATCACAGGCACTCATCGTTGCCCGGGTACCACAGACTCAAGCAATCCCTCAGCCTCAGCTTCCCAGGTAGCTGGGATGACAGGCACGTGCCTCCACGCCCAGCTATTTTTTGGAACTAGGTCTCGCTGTGGGCCCCAGTCGGGACTCGAACACAATCCCTAGCCCCAGCCACTTCATAGGCTGAAGCTTACAGGCACGAGCCACCATGCCCGGCGAGAAAGGTTTTGGACAATGTTAAAGTAATCGGCGTTTTCCTTACATGTTTCTTTTGTAGTTATTAGAATAATTAGGAAATCACTTTGTTAGAAATAAATTAGTCTGCACTGATAGTCTTGCATTGGTTTAGTATTTTGGTGGAGAAGGCTGGGGATGGTGGAAAGAACCCACAAGAGTTTTGACTGTTTTTTAAGTTTTTCTTTTTCGGTCTGAAAGAGGGAAAGAAACCAGAGAGAAGCTGATAGCTGATGTTTGCATATCAATAGTAGACATGTACAGTGAGAATGCTAATGGCCTGCTTGTAGCCTGCTTTGTAGAGAGAAGCAAGCATAGGTGTGTCAAGGTTAAAGTTAAAGTTAATTGCAAAGGAACTGTTAGTATCCTGCTTTGGAGAGGGAAGCAGGCCTGTATGTGTTTCAAGTTAAGTTAAAAAGTCCCTTTGTGATCACCCTGTTTCAGAACAGAGTTTAGTAGGGAGGAAAGTCAACGTGATAGGGTGTGCTACCGCACCCCCCCCCCATTGTCTCCTGTTTAAGATTGCAGATTTCAAGGACAGATATGCTAAAATGTGAGGATGGCCTTAGTTGGAATTTCCCTTCAGGGAGATGCAGGAGGGAGGAAGGTGAACAGGTTTCCTGGAAAGCAGGAAATCAGGGTATGTAAGGGTGTGCAAACAAGGATCCAATTCCAATATGGAGATCGGATAGAGAGAGATTCATTGGAGGAGAGATAGGAATCAGCCAATTTGCAGAGCAAAGATGTAAGCCACCGGGTACTTGCAGCCCTTGGCTGACCTGGGCTAGCCGCTTGTGTGCTAAGGTGGTTAGGAAGTTTGCAGATTTGAACTCCGTGTTGGAGTTTGTTTTGCTGCGTTTGTCTTGTGTCTGCGAGAGGCTATGCAAAAGACAGGCTTGAAAAGAAAGTGAACCAAACTGAAACAGGGTATAAAGAAGACTTTCTGACTTTAACTTTAACTGAACACATACAGTCCTTCTTCCCTCTCCGAAACAGGCTACAAACAGGCCATTCACCTTTAACCTTTACCTTAACCTTGAACACCTCTGCCTGTTTCTCCCTATTAAGCAGGCCACAAACTGTTCATTCGCATTTTCACTGTACCTGCCTACTATTCATAAGCAAACATCAGCTACCAGCTTCTCTCTGGTTTCTTTTCCTCTTTCAGACCGAAAAAGAAAAGCTTAAAAACACAGTTTAAACTCTTGTGGGTTCTTTTCACCATCCCCAGCCTTTTCAACCAAAATACCAAACGAATGCAAGATTATCAGTGCAGACTAATTTATTTCTAACAAAGTGATTTACTAATTACTACAAAAGAAACTTGTAAGACTCAAATTACTTTAACATAGTCCAAAACCTTTCTCAGCATTGTCCAAAGTCCTTTCCCAGATTGTTCAAAAATCCTCAGTCTCTCAGTCCTGATCATCTCACCAATGTCAACCTGTCAGAGTTCCTCTCCACGTGTTTGAAGACATCTTTCTTTGGCACACTCCTTTGGCATGCTGCTCCTTGTCTTCCACGTTGTCTTCTCCTTGTCGCCTTCAGGTAGCAGGAACTACATATTACCGGATCCAGCCAAGTTCACTTTCTTTCCAGGCCTGTCTTTTGCACACCTTTTGCAGACACAAGTCAAACTCAGCAAAACAAACTCCAACACGGAGTTCAAATCCGCAAACTTCTTAATCACCTTTAGCACACATGCAGCTAGCCCAGGCCAGTCAAGGGCTGCAGGCCCCCGGTGGCATTTGGCTAACTCCACATGGCTCACATCTTTGCTCTACAAGATGGCCGATTCCCATCTCTCCTCCAATGAATCTCTCTCTCTATCCGATCTCCATACTGGAATCAGATCCTTGTTTGCACACCCTTTATATACCCTGATTTCCCACCTTCCAGGAAACCTGTTCACCTTCCTCCCTCCTGCATCACCCTGAAGGGAAATTCCAACTAAGTCAAATTCCAACTATGTCATTCTCACATTTTAGCATCTGTCCTTGAAACCTGCAATCTTAAACAGGAGACAATGGGGGGAAGGGGTAGCACACCTTATCAAATCTGGCTGCCATAACATCTGGCTCAGCAGCACTATATGAGAACATGTCATGTGTTAGGAGTTGAATGTTTGTTCTGTGTCCATCTTCCCAAAACACACATGTTGAAATCCTAATGCCTAGTGTGATGTTTTTTAGGAGGCGGTGCTTTGAGGAGATGACTTCATCATAAGAACTGAACCCTTGGAAATGTCATCAGTGCCTTTATAAAATGGACCCCAGAGTACTCCGTAGCCCCTGTCACCATGTGAGGACTATGAGAAAATGTCTGTCTATGAACTAGAAATAGGTCTTCCCCAGAACCTGAGAGAACTGTGAGGAATCAATCCCTGTTGTGTAAAGGCTTCCCCATCTATGCTATTTCATTATAGCAGTCCAGACAGACCAAGAGAGCATGTGACCATCTGGTAGAACAGGAATCTCAGAGTCATAAGTGAAGTTCTGGAGCTTTGCTCAGGCATAACCACAACTGCATCTCTGCTGAGAACTGATATGCCACCCTGCCAAATGCGTCCCTCTTGACATCCAATTGTCTCTTCTCAATAGCCAGTGTCTGTAGTTCCCTTTTGTTGAAGGTTGTCATCTTTATGACCTTCTATCCCTTGTGGTACATCTTCTGCTGTTTCTCCTGCATACATTTCTCTCTAGTCTCTTTCTTTTCTTGGACTTCTGACCAATCAAATCTTCCTTTGGAACATGTCTTGCTCACAACCTTATTTCTGAATGAAAGCCTCTCTGTCTCTCAACTGTCTCCTCATTAGGGCCTTTTGTGATCTCACATTCACAGTCCTCTGAGATGCATCCTGGAGGTCAGACTACCTGCATGCAAGTCACAGCCTTGGGAGCTCTATCTTCTGGCTACTTCCCAGACTCAGGTCCTGACAAGAAATAACAATCTTTGGATAAAAGTGCCAATCTTAAATTAAATCATAATGGACAGGTGTGAGACTTAATTTCATAGATCAGCTGGTACCCAACTTTTGATCAAACACCAAAATAGATATTGCTGTGAACATATGTTTTAGATGTGATTAACATTTAAACAGTATAGTTTGAGTAAGGTAAATTATTATCCACAATATAAGTAGTCTTTGTCCAATCAGCTGGAAAACCTTAAGAGAAAGCAGTGTCCCCCTAGAAAGAAGAAATTCTGCCACTAGACTGCCTTCAGACTCAAGATGTAGCATCAGCTCTTCCTTTGGTCTCCAGTCTGCTGCCTGTCCTGCAGACTTCAGACTTGCTAGCCCCCACAACTGTGTGAGCCAATTCATTAAAATAAATCTATGTATATATATATATATATATATGTATGTATGTATACACACACACACACACATGCACACATCCTCTTGAGTCTGTTTCTCTTGAGAACCTAGCAGACCAGGGTAGCAAGTTCATAAAGACAGTGACCTCTGATAAGAAAAGACATTGTTTTCAATATAATGAGAGACAATAAGAATGGAAACTAACTAGTTGATCTGAGAAATGAGTGACAAGACTAAGAATATCTCAAATAAATAAACATGAGATGGTTTTGAATTGGCACATGAAATATCAGACAGTCAATCATAAGAAAAGTTTTATTATATCTCAAGTTAGTATATCCAGTGAGATAAAAACATGTAGACTGACTTAGCCCAATTTCAGTGTAGAGATAGGGCTAGAAAAAAATAAGTTTATTCCACATCTCCTCTAAAGCACTGGATTTCATTTAAAGATCACAATATCCTGCCAAGTCAGACCCTGAGTTTGTTGGAGATAGCTCCTCAGAAAGTAAGTGATGGACTGTCTTCTTGACTACAGATACCCACCCAGAATTGGTTGTTACTTGTTTGGATGGCAGAAATTTGCCTTTCTTGGGGACCTGGGTACATGATATACCCTTGGTTGACACCTGAACCATGTCCTTTAAATTACAGCATGAACATTGCTT
The DNA here is from genome assembly GCA_004024945.1 of Uropsilus gracilis. Taxonomy (NCBI): domain Eukaryota; kingdom Metazoa; phylum Chordata; class Mammalia; order Eulipotyphla; family Talpidae; genus Uropsilus; species Uropsilus gracilis. Next base: position 252,981 of record PVHY01000234.1, read on the forward strand.
TTAGAGACTCCTTTTCTGCTCTTACCTGTGCTGCATCAGGACTATTTATTCCAAATCACAATCCCCCGGCATGTTTTTCTTCATAGCACATATAATCATGTGTTTGTGTGCAATACTTTCTTGAATTCAGCTTTTATGATGTTACTAGAGGACAAGAACAACATCTATTGTGCCTCATTTTTTCTTCAGGGCCTGTGTAGCTCTTAGAATGTGGTCATCAATATCTATTGACTAAAGTAAATTGAGTGAATTTAAAGCAAAAAACAAAGTCTGTCTGAAGTCATAGCTTTCCCCATTATATCTGATTCTTCCAATGAAAATGGTACAAGTTTCTAACACTTTTTGAAACTAAATAGGACAACACCTGGACACCTGGACACTGCCCCAATTCAAACTTACTTAAAAGGAAACACATTCTTTAAACAGCCCCTGAATGAAATGTCCCATCTCCAACTAAAAACCTTAGTTTTCATCCCCTCTCTTTTAGCCTAGCAAAGCAAGTTTTAAAACATATAGACAAAATGTGTGAGAGCAATTTTTTGATCCATACCAAAGGCTTTAAAAGGAATTATTAAAGCCAAGAACCTCAAATTTATATTTTAATAATTATTGATTTGTCCTCAAAAAATAAGAAACATATTCATATTGACCTCATATTTTTAAGGCATTTCAACCAAACATGCCAAATTCTAGTAGTAAGCTTTTTTACTGTAAATTTTATGTAAATCTACTACTTTTTTTTTATAAAGAGCCAAACCATTTATACTATTCAACATCAGATTGTGTCTTGGAAGATACTCACCTCTCATATCCTCATAAATCCCTTACACCTAGACAGCTGGCTTCACTAATATAAGTATAGCCCTTAATATTTCATTTTTGCAGCTGGTGTTGGAGCTGCAGCAGAAAACAGTAAGCTAGAAGTTCAAGTGTCTAATAGCAAAGATTCCAATCTCTTACAATTTTGGTAGTCCTGCTCATTTACAAAAATGTTTATTCAGATTTTAGAAGACCTAAGCATCAGATGCTTCATTACAGTACTTAGTATCTTGTCAAGTAACCTTAGAAATATCCATGTATTTAGTTTTTAGTTTCCAATTTGTATAGTTCATGTCTAGGTACCCCAGTGTTTGTGGTATGTGTGTGTGTGTTTTGAGATTCCAGTAACAAATTTGAAATTTTACAGTGTACAACAGTGCATATACAACTGAAAAATCAACTTTCCTTTGAGAAACTTACATTTTAATTGATCTAGTTTTATGACTCATCACTAGTGCTAAATATGGGCTCTGTGCACACACAACAAAACATTACTAGATAATCCTTTTCCCATTGAGAATTTGCTCAGATGGAAATTATGAAAACCAAAAATATGACTTAAATAAATAGTTATTTTAATATCTCTTTGAATAAAATGTTTGGAGGTAGATAAATTCTAACCTTGGGTTAGTGGATTAGCAAAATTAGGATAGATTTCAATATAATTCTGAGCTACACTGGCTCCCAGTTGGCTCCAAGATGGTTATTGTAAGTGTACATAAAGAAAGAAAAGATTTTTCCAGAAGTCCCTATTGGCCTTGCACTATATCTCACTGGAGAGATCTGTATCCTAACTCTTAGATTCAAGGGAGTCAGGAAAGTACAGAAATGGACTTAATGCCAATGTGAGCAAAATTAACATCCTCTTTATGAGGAAAGGAATGGAAGAATATTGGAGAATCAGTTGATGGTGCTTACTACAGAGGCTTTACAAAACAAGCCTTTCCCTAATTAATGGTCAAACTGAAATGAGTGAAGTCCAGTTGTCTAGCACAGGGTTTTAGAGGGCAGGGAAGACATGCCTCTCCATTTCCTCTCTTCTGTTATTAGCTCAAAGATGAGTCATCTTTTTTGTTGTTGTGGAAGAAGCTTTAGCAATTCCTTATTCTGAACCTCTCCTTTTATCCATGATGGAAAGAGACCTAGATGGGCTATCACAATAACTAAGTAAATAAAGGCTTTAAAATGCTAAAATAGATAGCAGATCTAGAACAAATTCATAAATTTTCTGTTTAGTGCAGAGATCTTTCTTGTGTACTGCTCTGTTCCTTCTCTTTCCTTCCCACCATTCCCCTTCCCTTCCCTTCATCTGCTTCTTGTTTCTGCACAATTTGCCTTAAGTCAACATTTATAATTATGACTACACTGAACCCTCTAAAATTTTTTTACACTCCACATTGCAAATCTCTTCTTCAAGTAGAATTCTTTAAGTTAATATTTCTAAGCCTTTCTTAAAATTAGTTACAGAAACATGAAGATAGGTTAAAAAGTGTTTGTTCTAATTTTACATATCTTTGCAGTGATTATTGAAATATTTCAACTTTCTATAATTTTAAAATTACACTTAAGATTTCTTTTCATTATATTTTACTTTGCTTTTTCCTATACTTATTTAGACCAATAAAATTTTCTTTCTTTTTTTCTTTTTTACATGTAACTTATACATTTTATTTCTACTTTTCAGTGGTGCTCCTGTGACTTTATTGCTTTTTATTTTTTTATAGTTTATTTTATGTTTTTTAGTGACTAGGTCTCACTATGTTGCCTGGGGTATTCTCAAACTCGCGGACTCCAGCGATTCCTAGCCTCAGCCAAGGCTGGGATTAAAGGTGCACAACACTGCACCCGGCCCTCATACAACTTTAACAAGCATACTTGATCTACTTGTTTTCTATTCTAGATTATTTTGCTTCTCCTTTGTCTATAATCTCTCTTAACTACGTCATTATAATTTACCTCTATACTTAAGCTTACTGATTCACCAATTTTCTTGAGTTTCTGAAGTTTATCCTTTGGTGGTTCTTCCATTTAGAAATCTAAGGATGCAAAACCTATTAGTTTTCAATAAAAAAAACTATATAATTTTTAATCTTTAATTATAATTCATTCAGTTATAAAATTCTAAACCAGTAGTTTTATTCTTTTTGGGGAAATTATTTCATTTATTTCTGGTTCTATTTTTATGATGAAAAATCTGTTTTAGTCTAATTGTTATTCTTCAAGTAATCTGAAATATCTTTTGGTTGTTTTTAAATTATATACTTTTTAATGGCAATATTCCTTGTTTTTACTGTTATATTTCTAGGAATGGGTTTATTTTTATTTACATTATTCCTCTATAACTTTTATTAGATATTGTTTGGTCATCTCATTCTTTCCTTCATGTCTTTTAGCATTAGACATTTGCATTTGGTCTTCTCTTTTCTAATTACAGATAACTTTCTTTGATATATTTTCCAGTTCAGTCACTTGTTCTTTAGCTCATACATTGAGGAATCCAATTTTGATGAACGTATTTCCTTTTCTACAAGTTCATTTGACTATTTTTTAAATCTATCTTTCCTTTTTCATCATGTTCTTTTTCCCGGTTTTATAGCTGTTTCTTTTTTTCAATCTTGTTCATCATTCTAAACACTCTTATTTTTTAATTTTCTTCCAGATTATTTGATAATATTAATGCATTGAGGTTATTGATCTCTCTAATTGTTGTATCTCCCGACTCTCTCTTGTGGAAAATTGTTTCCTGGAGGCTGGTAATTTTTGTATTGTGATCTTTTTTCAGCTGTAGGAATCTTGGGCAACCAAGATTGTGTCAGTGTCCTTAAACATAATTGGAGTTTGCTTTCATCAGGTTCATTTCTTTTGTTTATGTATTAGATTATTTTTTTTGAGTTTTTTTTTTAATAACTCAGGAGTTTTGAGTATATATTTTATACAGGCATAAGTTGTAGTTTGGGTGGTTTAGTATTTGCTGAGACTATTTCCTATAAATGATTATTTAATTTTGTAAATCAATTAAGTGAGGAGAATGAATTTATCTCAGATGAGTTAGAAAATCTAGAGTTAAACTACTTGCCCAAATCTGTTTTCACCAAAAGCTAGGAACAGATTAGAAAGGTCATTGTCCACTCTGTGTGGAATGTAGGGCAGATGCTCCTGTTTTTTTCTTTGCTCCTAATTACAACACTGATTAGTGTAGGACAAAAGAAAATGCACAGAAGAGAAGCCCAACAAGGTAGAGAAGGAAATGACTGTGGGGAAGAGAAGACGATTCATTTATAAGCTCTTTGTCCTCTAGAAAAAGAAACAGACCGCCTAAGAGCAGAAGCTCAGTGTCTGGGGCAACTTAGACCTTGAAGAAAGTGTCACCCAGAGGTGAAAGCATTTTCAGACCTCCCTACCTCAACAAGTCACACAAAAACGCCATAAAAGTTTTTAATCCTTCTTCCTCATCATTCACAATATTACACGTTGGTCTTTAGAACCAGGCCTCTCAGAGCAATGTGTGGACCAGCCAGTACTTTTTGAGCATCTGTGCAAGTGCAGGGGATGATTCCACATCATATTTGTGTAAGAATCAATACAATTTAAATAGGGTTTGCAGGGTTTATCATCCCCTTGACTCCCCCTCACCAACCCCAAACCAAGAGGGTATTCTGCAGCAATTAAAATACTAAATGGAAGCTATTTCCCCACCAACAATGCAGAAAAGCATGTCTCCGTGTTGCTAGTAGTGGACTGAAGGTCATATCAAGTATATGGAAAGGTAAACACATCTTGTCATTAAACGTAGAAAAGATAGAAGCATCTCCCTACTTAAAATTAAAAGATAACCATGATAATCTTTAAACCACAATTTACAATGTGTAATTTCTTTTTCAAAGGTGGAAATAAAGGTGATTTTGAATCCCCAAATTCTAATTTAGTGCTATATTGAATCAACTGTTGATAAACCTATTATCTTATATTGTCTTTTCCAATTAGAGACAAGTTTGGAGTTTTCAATCAGGAATGAATGTTTCTTTTGAGTTCTCTCATAGGTGCTCGTAAAGCCTGCTAAATACTTCAGAGCATGGGTGGACCTCTCTCTACAAATCTTAAATTGCTTAGGCTTTTGAACTTCCTTTCTCTTTTAAAGCTACCTTGGTTAAAAATTAAGCCCCTACAGTGAAGGGCACCTGTATTTGCTCACCCTATTATGCAGCTATACTGAAATGCTTTACAGCTGTCTAAATTAGCATAATTAAATCCACATCAATTAAAAACCTCAATCACTTCTCTCCCCTTCACATGTAGATGGTGACATTTGTCTAAGGTGGAAAGTAACAAAGGAACTTTTTAACGGTTGAAGATGTAACTGAAAAGGAGGGTAATAGGATTGGTCCATTGTTGTGGGTTCACCTTAACACTAGGAGCAGTGGTCAATGAAAGCAGTTTGGCCAAAGCATTATGCAGTTTGCATTTCAATGCTGTTGGCACAAGGCTGTCCATTAAAGATGTGCATTTTACAACAGGTCTCTCCTTCCCTTGCTCTTTATCCTTCAATAATGAGGATAAAAAAAGCACCATTATGATTTTGGGGTGGTGGTTGTTTTTAAACTGGGTAAGTCTGGTGACCTTAGGATACTGACAAAACTACACTGTGTGGTGCTGGCAAGGAAAATTCCTGGAGATGAAAATTGACGTGGGGTCCAGGGGTTAATTTCTGGAACAGACAAATTTGCATACAAATGAAAAATGATGGGATTTCCGTTCTCCTAAATTTTCAATGTCATCAGCATCAAACAGCAGCCCTGCTCCCTAGCCGTTTGAAGAATATTCATTGCTTTAGAAGAAGGGGCACCTTGTTTGGTGTTCAGCTCAGCGCAGGTCAATGACTTAATTTGTGAAACTTCATCTAGAGGGTGAGTTTTCAGTGCATCTTTACAATTCTTCGAAATATGGTTTGAATGCTGTTCATTTTTATAAACATACGTGTCTTAAAGTAAACATGGAGTGCCATGTGGTTGGCAACTTTGAGCATTTACCATCTTCTCCCACCTGAGTTGTTGAACCTGAACTTTCATTTTTGCAATTCTGCAGAGGATGACAACTAGGTCTTTGCTAAAAATAATTAGATATGAATGAGAGATAGGGCATGACAATACTTAGTACTTCCCCAAGTACATACTGTTTCTTTATTCTTATTCTAATTTTTATTTATTTGCTTGCTTGCCTCTTGAATTTAAAGTTTTTTTGTTCATGCAGAGAAGCCCCATGACCATTGTCTACCCCCAACCCCTGATGGTACTGTACACATCATATAACCCAAAATTCACAGTTTACTTTATAATTCACTCTTGGTGTTGTACATTCTATGATTTTGGACAAAAGTATAATGAAACATATTCATCATTACTGTATTATCCATCAAAATGATGTAAGCCATACATAGTATCATATAGATTCATTGCCTTAAAAAGCCTCTGTATTCTGTTTATTTACTCCTCCTGCTCCCAACCTCAGTCAACCAAAGATCTTATTGTCTCTACAGCTTTGCCTTCCCAGAAGTCAAATAATTGGAATCAAACAGTTTATAACCTGTTCAGATTTGCTTTTTTCACTTAGTAGTATGCACTGAAGTTTTCCTAGTCTTTTCATTGCTTGTAGCTCATTTATTTTGAACAGTGACTACTAGTCCATTGCCTGGATGTACCACAATTTTTCCATTCATGTACCTGTTGAAGGATATCTTGTTTACTTCCCTTATATGCTTTTTTTTTTTTTTTTTTTTTTTTTTTTTTTTTTTTTTTTTTTTTTTTTTTTTTTTTTTTTTTTTTTTTTAGACTAGGTCTCGCTAATTTTTGCTCGTGGAACCGTAGGCTCACGTTGCCCGGGGTACCACAGACTCAAGCAATCCCCAGTCTCAGCTTCCCAGGTAGCTGGGATTACAGGTGTGTGCCACCACGCCTAACCATTTTTTGGGGACTAGGTCTCTCTATGTGCCCCCCGCGGGACTCGAACCGCGATCCCTAGCCCCAGCCGCTTCACAGGCTGAGCTTACAGGCACGAGCCACTGTGCCCAGCTTCCTTATATGCTTTCTTGATAAAATAATTTGTATTGGCTCATTTTTATGCTAGGAAAAATATGTATGTAGAAAGAAATTGAAGGTTTTTTTTTTTTTTGTCATTTCAGTTTCCAGAGATATTGCCAGTAAAAAATTTTGTTTTATCTTTCTCCCTCTTTTTTCTATGCTCTAATATTTTAAAATTCTCTGTCCATTGAAGGGAGGGCTGTGATCTGATGCCAAGCAGAACCAGACCTTCTCAGGAAATCCTTCCAGGTAACCTTCTTATGACTCAGAAACCATCCCACCTCCTCGCTGAGCCACTAACCTTGTAGAATAGCCCTCCCTGAGCAATTCCTGAAATTCCTCAGTCTTCCTTTTTTAAAATATCGTTTGCTCCAGGTGCTATATCTAGCTGCTGTAAAGAAAAGATTGTAAATGTACATCAAAATCCTTACCTAAACTTTAGGATGCTACTGAAATGGTTGCATCAGTGTAAGGAAGCATAAATGTTTTCACCTCAGTTCCTAAGTTCTTGAGGAAATGCTTTGGTGAGTATATCTTCCTCTACTGGAACTGATGATTTTCCTGTAATTTTTGTGGGCTACATTTGGTGATGATTCTTCTCATTGGGTCCTTGAGTGCTCTTCATTACTTTACTTCTCTCTTATAGGAGGTGTAGTACCTCCTTGGTGTTTGATTCTGGTCTTTTTTCTTTCTCTCTCTGACCTTGTGATAAGAAAGAAAAGGATGATGCATAAATATATCTATAAAAGAAGAAGTTTCAGTTTTCATGAAAGGCTTAACAAATCCTTTCTTAAAGTAACACCACTAAGGCAGCTAAATAGTTGTGACTGAAGCATACAGATATATATCATACAAGGCATACACTAATGTGCATGGGAATGAAACACACCGCTTTAACATCAATTTTCACATCTGTATGTGCGTTTTTTCAGAAACAGTTTTAAACTTTTCATTGTTAGGTTATTTGTATTGTAATTATGACTTGCCAGTGGAGAGTTTTGAAGCAATATTGCTTAAAATAGTCTAAAATAGCTTAAAAGTCCAGACGTCCTGTTTACACAAGGAGTTTTATATTAATTCTAGACTGCTTCACCTAATCTCATGTAGCAAATATCACAAAGACATAATTAGAAAATTTGGTACAATATTTAGCCCTGGTCTCTGTGTGATGGAATTGTTTGACTGCTGAGTAACTGAAGCTTGTTTGCATCCCAGAGTTTAGTGAAAGGAAAACTTCAAAGAAAATATTATATCTCCCAACTCCAGCTCCTGAGTGTCTTGGAAGTATAATACAGTAAGGCTTAAAACTCCCTGCTGTGGAAGGGCAATTTGACACTGAAACTACTGTTAAATCACTATTGAAACACTGGCTTGCAAAAGAGTTCTTATTAGATAAATACAGTTAAAGCCTTAAAAGACAGGCAAAATATACACCCAAGTCATGGGGGGAAAGTGGGGGAGAAAAGTCTTTAAAGTTGGACAGTATGTGTTGACAAAATTTGGAGATTTTAAAGCATGTATCTACACATTTATTTTATAAATTGTACATAAGACTGGCTCCTTTTCCAGTGCAAAATCAAATATTTAGATTTGTAAAAAACCTATGGATGCCAGATTTTAGACAAAAAGGGAGTTTTTTGTCAGACTGTCAGTCTCTGAATTTCATCACAATCTGTTCAGCTGTTTTTGTTGCAGGCAGGCGTAAAATGTACTGGGTAAGTGTGTGTTTGTATTTATTATTAAAATGGGGATGCTAAATCCTGCTTTCTAACAGTCTTCACATTCTTTAAGTCTGTGTTGGTCACAGAGGAGCAGATTCATGAGGTAAAGGATGAAAGTCACATGTGGGGTGTAGGGAGAGAAGGTGCAAAGGAAAAGCAGGCCACCAAGCCCTCTTTGTAACCTGGGGTTTTGGCTTTTTAAAGTAATCACTCTGGTATTTTTTTTTTTTTTTTTTTTTTTTTTTTTTTTTTTTTTTTTTTGCTTCAGTAACTTTTCCTGAACTCTCTGTGTCCTGATTCTTGCCTTGGAATGGGATGGGGATATGATTTGCTTGTGACAGGACTACATGTTTTATTTAATCATAATTATGACTTTGTAAGTTCTTTATCCCATCCCCTCCCTGCACTAATCTAAGATAATAAATTAAGTCAACAGTTTCAATATCCTTTAATATTACACATTAACATCCTTTAATATTATATACAAAGACTGCTTATAGAAGTTATTTAAATATTCAAAGAATATTAGAATATCATGCTGGTACTTACTATTTTCTATTTACCTGTATGATTTTATGCAAAGATAAACAACAGAACTCATTCTTTAGACATTAGTAGAAGAGTAAGATAGAACTTATTATTGAAGCAAGAACTTGAACCTCCAGATTGTACATTATAATAAAGAAAGAAACCAAACTAATCATGTCTATGGAACTAATTCATCCACTGAGGGCTTTTGGATACATGGTACTTGATACACAGTCACACCTAGACTAAGATTTGAGGTGACATTGGCAAATACCATTTTCAAAAAATCTCTTTTCAAATGAAGGTTAATATGGTTGCTCCTAATCACAAATAACTATGACACAGTCAACCTTTGAGGTCTCTTTTTATATTTTAAGAATGTTGAATATAGATATTTTGCTTTTAACTGAGCATTTTTGTCTTTTCTAGTTAATGCCATAAAAGATCACAAGGTTGAGTAACTTAAAGAGATCTTTATTTATCACAGCTCTAGAGGTTGGAAGGCTCAGATCAAGGTGCCAACAGCACTAGATTCTGGTGAAATCTTCCTGCCTTTTTTGCAGGCAGTGCCTTGCTGTGTTCTCCAGTAGACTATTTTCTGTGCATGAATGCACATAAACCCTCTGTTGTCTCTTCCTCTTCTTGTAAGAGTACCAGTCCTATTGGATTAGGGCCTGCTCTTTGGACCTCTTTTAACCTTAAGTAGCCCCTTAAAGATCCCACTTCCAAGCACAGCCATCACTGTAGGCATTGGGGTTTTTAATATAATTGGGAGCAGTAACACAATTGTGAAACACTGAGATAACACACAGACCCTCACAGAAAGTCTGAATTTCTTGCTTCTGGTGGATTTTACATCAACTCAGTGTAAGACTAGTTCTCACATTCTGCTTGGTCTTCTGATTTGTGGTTTTCAAATGTTTCTGATTAATAACACATGGGGAAAATGAATGTTGTTGCTCCATAAATGTGGTTTGATGCACAAATTACTTCTAAACAAAAGGCCGTTGGAGAAAAATAATTAGAAGACTTCTGGGTAGTTACAAAAAGCTGAGGATTATTGCAGAGAATATTAGGTGCCAGGACAGGTGAACTTAAATTAAGAGTCTTCTGAGATCACTTGCAGTGATCTTTAGAACTTTCAGTTCTAAGAGTCTGTGAATTTAGTTGCACTAGTAATACAAATTCATGCCTCAGAATGAATTGTGTGACATAAAGATGCCATCAAAAGATAACAAAATCTTCCAAAAGTATAAAGAAGTGAATGTTGCTACTAATTTTAGCAAGACAATGTACAACACATAAATGACAGGCCATACATTTTCTGTGTGATCTTTCATGATTTCTCTCTCATTAAGAAATGACAATGGAAGTCAGCTATTGAAATCGTATGATGCAAAGAACCTGGATCTCATAAACATCACTTGAAAGAACACCCAGAAAAACTCTCTGACATTTTTGGGGAGCAGGAAATAAATTTTATGCTGCTAATCCACTGGGATTTGTGGGTTGTTTGTTCCAGCAGCTAGCATTAGTTGTTCTAACTAAAATAATATGGAAAATTTCAAAAATGTTGGCAGTACACACACATCGGTATGTATACCATATACAGTATATATGCCAATATGTATATACCATACAAATATATACTTTTGAAGAAATGTTACTTAAAAATACAGAATTTGTTTGCCTAACTTTTTAAAAAAATCAAATGAATGTAGCTACTTTCCTGGCTTCAGGATTGTATCCACCTCCAGTGAGTTTCTGACTAGAATCGTTCTGAATCAAGTTGTTTATTATTAATTTTCCCTAAGCACATCCACATATCACAATAAGATTTTAGGTTTCAATCAGTGCCCACCCACTTTTGATACTATTGAGCATACTATTTTAAAAAACAAATCTAAATCCTGATCAGATACCACCTGTACTTTTCCTCTCCTTAAGGTATACACTGTTGAGAATTCTGGATTCCATTTGTTTGACAAAACCATTGTGTGACTCAGAAATGACAACAAGGTTGTATTTGATGTGTTTTCTCTAATGGGTTAGTAGTGCTGCTGAAGACACTGCTGTGAAGGACTGAAAGGTGGGGCCTGAACTCACTGTAAATGCCTTTGCTGCTAAGGACCAGAGTGTGTGGGGTGGAGGTACTTGTGTACTATGAGTGCTATCACTCATTTACAGTGTGTTTCTAAATGTTGCATTTTCTGTGTCCATCTGTCTACCTCAGATAGGGTCCAGACTTATTGAAAATTTGTTATACCCATGGCCATCGGAGGCCATATTTCAGTCCCAGGAAATATTGCTTGATTCTGTACCAGTTTAGGTACATTTTGGAGCTCATTTCAGCAGATTACACTTGTCAGATTTATTCTAATTTGTATTACTCATCTCCTGTGACCTATGCAAGTGGTGTGCAGGATCTGTTATCTAGAATCTAGAGCTCACAGATACATGAACAAATTCTGTGTCTTCTATCAACTGGACTTGAGAGTTAGGAAGTGAACATTCTCACCATAAATTGGAGTTTACATTGTAATAAATTTTCTGTAGTACAATGAAGTGTAACCAAAGCAAAATATATTTATACTTTGACCCAGTAATTGTAATTTTGGGACTTTGTCCTAAAAATACAAATGAACATTTACAGATAATGATATCAATTGTAGCATTTTTAATAGCAATATCATCATAAAAGACAGGTTAGATTTGTACTCTGTTCATTATATCATTATATAATATTCACATGATATATTAATTTAAAGGTACACTATACAGCTTTTGAATAAGGTAAAGTAGACCAATGTTGCATGAAAAGCTGTCCATGATAGAATGTTAGGGGATGAATGTGATTGTAGAAGTTTGCATAATGTTAATTCTTCTTAGGTAATTTAAAGAACAGTGCATGGGTTGTTCCACCTAGTGTTTTTGCAAAAGTGTTCTATGATATTAAAATACACCATAGGTGTGTATATACACATGCATGTTAAAAGAAGCTACATCTTTGGGATAGGATGGAAACAAGGGGAAAGGCATGAAATAGTTCTAACTATACATGTGTTTGTTGTTTAATTTTTTAAATAAACACATCTTTTTATCAGTAAAAGCAACATTGTTGTTTTGAAGCTTATCCCAAATGTGGAAAAATATCTTGAAGAAAATGAAAACAATAGGTATTTGTATTGGGAAGTTTGTCGTTAATCCAAATTTTCATGGAAGTCTAACATTACTGAAGAATAATAGACAATATATTAAATGGTGACAAAGTACAGTACAAAAGTAGAAAATTCAATCAAAAGATCACCCTGTGTAGTGGGTGGCACTTCTATTGATTGTTTTTCATTTTGTTGGGACTCAGTGTGCCCGGTTCTATCCTGGGTAGTAGGTAGACATGGAACCCTGGTCAGTCTCTTGTCTAAGAACTGGATTTTTTAACACAATTGCAGAGGAAGCACTAGGAGTTTTTTGATTCCCAAGACACTACTTTTGTTTTGTTGGTTTACTTTCATTTTTCACTTTTTTTTTTTTTTTTTGAGAACAGAACAGATAGACTTATTATTGAAAGACACAGCTAAGGGAAGCAGTGGGCAAGTCAGGAGTGGTCTGTCTCTGCTTTTGTTTGCTTTTAAAACAACAGTCACACATTCATTCAACATGTATTTATTTAAGTGCCAAATACTGTATAAATAGTAAAATATCTCTTTCTAATATTCTACTTAAGGCCATTAATAAACATAAATCAGCAAATTCAGAGTATGTGAGACAGAGATTAGTGCTACAGAGGGGAAAAAAGGAGGCAGAGAGATAGGATGCTTCCCTTTCGGGACAGAATTGATATTTTAAATAGACAGTGAGAGAAGATCTCATTAGAAAGTGAACTATGAGAAAAAAATTGAAAGGAAGTATGGCAGTGAGCCTCAGGGAGAGCAGGATAAGACCTGGAGCTGCGAAGATCTGAGGGCTGATAGTGTCTTGGATCTTTAAGGAAAGTCTGAGTGGAGCAGAGGCAAGGAAGAAAGAATAGAAGGAGGTTTGTTCTGAGAGGTCCAGGACCAAGAGCAGATCACACAGGGCTTCCTTGCTTAGAGAAAGTTATTGGCTTTACCCCTGAGTGAGCCTTTGGAAGGTTTAAGTAAAAGGGTAACATTCTTTGATCTATATTTAAATAAGATGTCTCTATTAGCTTGGAGACCTGAGGATGGGCAAGGGCAGGACTCCAGGACCAGTTAGGAAGGAGATATCTGCATATATCCAGGTGAGGGATGGTGGTTTAGAAGAAGGTGATAAATCTTGAGCTTGTGTGAGATAGTGCAATTCTGGATATACTCTGTTCAATCTTTCTTTTGATTCCATGCATGACTTCATGTTCTTCCAATACACTGTTTTTCTTTCTGAAGTCAAACAGCTTGCATTTTCAGTCTTGCAACTTAAGAATCCAATTGATTCATGATTTGTCCACAAATGAAAAAAAAAAAAAACCTCTTACTCTGTGATTTTGAGTAAATTAACCTATTTTCACCTCATATTTTCCATATGTAAATTAGAGAAATAACAATACATTGCACTATGAAAACTGTTATTTCTATAGGTCAAGTTGGCCCAACATTGACATTCTTATTGGTGCATCTCTGAATCTATGTATTAGTAGTTGTGAGGATTAAATGAGCTAATACATGTAAAATACATAGAACATCATAAAAAGAGTAACTAATTCACCATAAGAGCCAAGGTAGCTCTAGTTATTACTCTTATTATCATCATCAGTTCTGTTTTATTTCCAACATTCTTTCACATTCATTTTCTAATTCAGTCCTGTGACAGCCTCTTGGGACTAGCAGGGCAGGCAACATCACTCACATGTTCGAAAGAGCTTTCTCCAGCACTTGAAAAGGTGTCTGTTCACACATCATGCCATTTGATTCTCAAAACAATCCCATGTGGAATGTAACACATGTATCCAAGTCTGCTTTGCTTATTTAAATTAACTAATGAAGTAAAAAATAAGTAAATTTACATGTTTGATATCCTCTGATAAATATGGATAAACCTTTATGCTACACTCACATGGATATTTTAATTGATGACATGCAAAAAAAGCAATGTTTGGACCTCGTTGCAGCTCATGATGATCATGTCCTTCTTAAGAAATCCCTGATTACTGGGGGAAGATTGTGCTGCTCTGTCCCCCAGGTTCTATAGCTTGTTACTTGTATCTGTTTTATATATATATATATATATATATATATATATATATATATATATATATATATATATATATGTTGTGTGTGTGAACAGTATACACAATATTGCAATCTGCTTATTGTTTCACTCCTCTGCTTTGATTTCTAATTTATCTTTGTTGTCTCCATACCGAGCACTGTATCAGGTCCAAAGTAACTACTTAATAAATAGTTAAAAACTTAATGTGGGCCAGGCATGGTGGTGCATGCCTGTAAGCGGCAGCTTAGGAAGCTGCCAGCCAGGGTCAGGGATCATGGTTCGAGTCCCGCCTGGGGCACACAACGAGATCTAGTTGCAAAAAAATATAGCTGGGCATGGTGGCACATGCCTGTAATCCCAGCTACCTGGGAAGCTTGAGCCTGTGGTAACCTGGGCAATGTGAGCCTGCGGTTCCATAGGCAAAAATAGCGAGATCTAGTCTCAAAACAAACAAACAAAAAACCAACTTAACGTGAACCAAGTAAAAAATGAATTAATGATTTTTAAAAATTATTATTTTAAATAAGCTGGGAGTCAAACCCAGGTTGCTCATAACCACATGCAGAAAGCTATCAAGTGTGGCAGAAAGCTTCAGACCAAAAGGAAGCGGTAGGTGTGCTCAGCCTTGAATGTGCCTACCAGACACGAACCCACCCAGATGGCATATCCAATTTAATCAACATCACCTGTGAGCCAAACTGAACAGTAAATGTTAAGACAGGATCACTAATAATGGGGACCTGGAATGTAGCCAGAATTAAAACAATGATCTGCTTAACAATCCCTCTGGGCTGGATGCATGTGGAGAACGGATAAATGCTGGATATCGAAACAGCTGTTCTATGGCAAACTGAAATGGGGCAATCAAAGATAGCAAAGGGAGAAGAAACACTTGAAAGTTGTCTTAAATAAAGTAGCGCTTTAAATAGTGTGTGACCTGGCTGTGGCCTTTTAAGAAGCAACCACCTCAGACAAACCACCCTGGCACACATCTCTAGACAATGAGGTAGCTTTGGGTTAGCAAAGCCTATAGAATTACAAAAGGCAACAGCAACTGGAAATCATCAGTCTCCACTACAATAAAGAATATTAGCCCCCACGTCACCTTGTATATGCTCTAAACGAAAATAACATGTCACCACCTCCCGAAACTTTATCTCCTAAACATGATCATTTCTCATGAGCATCTTGTCGGTATTTAAAACGACACTGTGATTCATATAAATATAGTCTATTGCCTGATTATTTTAATATTGTGATTTTGTAGTATCTTCTTAGGATAATCACAAAGTACCTTAGATCAGAAATCAAAGTTGAAATATTTAGCAAGCAGATGCTGGATAGGGCAATCAGAATGCCGACTTGATGCCCTCTTTGCTTGTCCCAGCTGTGGTCCTTGTTCTTTGGGTGAATAACTTCACCCTGCACAGTGTAGTAGGACTGTACATGTACACGCACATGCATGCACACACACAGTGTTCTCAGAAAGGACTTGATTGATTGACTTACCAGGTTCATTTTTAATACTTGTCTGTCATTTGGGGGAAATCCCATACCAGTGTGTAATTTATCATTCATACAACTGTATTAAAATTAGCTTGCCAATTATAGACCTAGGGCTAAATATAAGCAGGCAACCAAATAAGAAATCAGTTGTTTAAAAAAACCATGCACTCAACAGTCATTGAAAAATATATACTCTGCATCATGGTGCTATGCTTGGGGATAGAAAGATAAAAACAACTGAGTTTACTTTCAGTAGCCTATAGGTTAGTAGAAATACAAATTTTATTAGTGCTGCCTTCAACTATAACATGACCAAATACTTTTAGAATAAGTTTGATGAAATGGTCATAACAGCTGTAATAGTCAGTCTAAGGTTGGTAAGTATAATTGAATTTCATGTGTATTAATATTGGATCATTTCATTCAAACTTCCGGTTTGGGAATTCTTATTATAGCTTCCCTTGAGAAGGGGCTAGCAGATTTGTTGGACTACTTACAGTATCAGGGAGAGAAGCTATAGTCTCATAAGGGAAGCTACATGTTTTTAAGACAAAGAATTTTCACATTTTAAAAAAGCACTTTGCAAAGTTTGGATGCAAAGTTTGGGTTTCACCACATATCCTTCTCTAAATTATACTTGAAGTGTTAAGATCCAAAAGACTAACTTGTGACCAAATATCTTCTTTGCTTATCAAATGTAGCTTTCATTAAATCTTAAAATCCTATGGTGTTGGAATTTATATAGTAAGAGCGTTCAGAAAAGCAAGGAAATGTTTATCCATTTCCCCTGGTGCCTATTTAGTTGGATCATTTGATGTTGACTGGTAAATTGTTCATCATTAGTTCATCTAGGTTATAGCAAATCTTTCAGCATTCCCTGTCTATTTTGATGTGTCCAAACATTTATAGAGTATTTACTAAGCTCTGATATTTGGGTAGGACTATGTCGATACAATTTCAACAAATTGCTTAGAGTCAAATGAAGAGAGGCAGTTAGGCAGAGGCAACACAAAGCTGTTGGCACCTGTGAGAATGCATGAGCAAGAATCAATTCGTGTAACGAAGGAAGAGGGGCTTGAATCTCCTTTCACTGTAGGCTGGCCTTCACCAATCTAACCAGTTCCAATGAGAGAAAAAAATAGAACAAAGCATTTAAATATCTTTTCCTCCTATGAGACAGTCTCTGGGACACATTCTACTAATACTTCCTGTGTGCACATAATTTTTAATTAGTATGCTCTTCTGCTTGTAACTTTCTGATGGCTACTTTGAGATTCATAGAGTTGATTTGAATATGGTTCTGAAGAACTGAAACTACTGAATTTCAGATAGTTGATAAGGTTCTGAGAAGTAAACTGAAAACAACTTAGCAACTTTGATATAATTTTGAGACTATTTTGATCTCTATCCATCTCTACCATGTGCACCTGTACACATATCCTCTGTCTCTATTTCTATTGTCTGTATTACCTATATTCAGATCACCTATATCAACAGCTATTTCTAAGTTTTTCTGTATCTATTTCTATCTATAGAAAAGCACCTCATAATTTGAAGCATATATGGTTGCTGAGGGCAGTGTGATCACAAATGCTTCCTACCACCACCACCCCAGTTTACTCATTTGGAACCTGTTTTGTATCTCCAAATTTTGATCAAAAAAAGTCTATTGTCATACTGACACTGGTGTTACTACCAATTAAACTTAACTATAAAACAGCTTTATAAGAACATTGTAGTGTCGCATTACAGAGACCACATGTCAAAATAAAGGTTCATAAACTTGAAGCAACTTATATAAATAGAATATTCAGGTGTGTCTGTGCCATGCCAGGAGAAGAAGAAATTGCACTTTGTGTAGTTGAGTGATACTAAGGACAGGCTCTTTCCTTGATATGCCAGCCGAGAAATTTCGTTAGCAGTATTCTGTGAACAAAACACTTAAGAGAATGTATGTATACAATAGTTTAAAAAAAAAGGGTTACTGACACAGATGCCAATTTGGTGGGGCATATGGAACATTTACACTTGCCTTTTTCTTTCTTTCTTGCTACAGCTGGTGCTGATTTAGTATGTGAAATTTTACTAGCAGGAGTGCTAATCAAGACCGAGATTCTGTAAGGATTTAGTCATTTATGTAGGGGAAACTATGGGTATCATTAAAAAGTAGAAGATCATCTTATGGAAAAGCATTATCATTATCAGCCTCATTTTTAAACTAAACAGACACAATGGTACTGTAAGTATCACTTTAGCAGCCAAAAAAAGTCAGAATGTTTTCTAGATAATGTTCTAAGAGGATTACATCCACAGTTTCAAGTTATGGTGGAGGCACGTTAAAGTTTGGTAGGAGAAGACAGAAGGATAAACAGAGTAGCAACTCCTTGTTTGACTTCCCTGTATATTGGCTTAACAAAACTGCTTTTGGAAAACAGATTTGTAAGGCACAAAATGTAACTGTAATGATATAAAAGGTGAATGCATTTTCATGAATTATTTGGGCTTGTTGGGAGACAGAGCTAAATGAGAGGGCTTTGATTTTTGTCTTATATTTTTGAATAAAAAGTTCAGCACTATGTGGACAATACAGCCTCGTTTCAAATAATGATCACACTGATCAGGCAGGGGTGGAAAAAAAATCAAATTACAAAAAAGCTTTCCCAAGTGGGAACAAAGGCATTGCTGGTACATTAAATATGTTGTACAGGTGGCTTGGTAGAGTTGGAGACCTGCACGGCAGCTACAAGACATCTGCTGCCTGAGGAAACTTGCAATGTGGCAAAGTGGTGTTTGTAGCTCCCTGTGGAAGGGTGCCAGCTGCCCAGGGCTTCGCTTCTGCAGATGAACGGAGAGTCTTGTTGGAGCTTCAGATGAAGCGGAGCATCATTCCCACCCTCCTCTCTTCCAGAATTTAAAGGACCAGGAGGACCTGCAGTGAAAAACCAGTCAGATGTTGTCAGCCGGTTTTAGATCCTCTTTCTGTTATTCCCAAGGGCTTGGCCCGTCAGTAGGATACTAAGCACGAGTCTGCTATCAGGCTATTTTATTTTATTTCTGTGGTTCATTTTTATAACTCATTGCAAGTTATATATTATTTTCACTGTTCATGTTGCAAGGGTCTTCAGAAGAGATTTGAAAAATACAACTGGTTAAAATGCAAGCACCAAAATATTTTAAAAAATAATTTATGGCTGTAAATGTTTTAGATGTTGGTTTTAATTGCTTTAAACTGTTTTGGCATAAATATCACAACTTGAAAGCAGGATATATATTATGACTTATAAATATCAGTAACTACTGTCTAATTAAAAGTCATTTTTTGGGTATTACCAACATATCTATCATTATTTTAAATGCAGGAGGAATGAAGTTTATATAAAATAAACAATAGCCTTTGTTCAGAATCTAGAACATGTACAACTTAATTTCTTAGATTTCTTAATTATTTTATTTATTCAGGCCTTGATAACATTTCTTACTAGAAAAATGACCATCTGGGCTATCTGATTCAAACTAAAAGAGTTAAAGATCTCTTCTTAGATACATGAGGAGAAATTTAAAATAACTAAACCCAACTTTTTTCCTTTCCATCAACTATCCCTGCCACCTCTAATAATATATAAAAAACATGAAATTTCAATGAAGAAAAGAAATAGAAAGCTATTTAATGAAATGTGCTTACTATAACACAAGAAAGTAACAAAATTCCTTTTAAAGGGTAAAATTTTGCTTAAAAAGTTATTTGTTTATATATACAATTTAAAGTGTAGTGATTTCTAAGTAGTAATAAATTCCCTTTAAAAATTTTGTTTGATGATGTTGAAGGAAACAGCTTCTATTTAAAAATTTTTATTATTATTAATTAGTTAATTTATATATATTGACGTTTCACATCTTTGTTTTCCCTGGGGATCACCCACCTCCTTCCCTCCCTGACCATTCCCCTCATAACCACCACCCCCCAGTTGTGTACTTTAGTTTGATTCTTAGCTTGTCTTGTCTTTTCCTCCTGGTCTTTTGCTTTTTCTATATCCCATATATTAGTGAAACCATTTGGTTTCTGTCTTTTTTTTTTTTCTGATTTGGGAAACAGTTTTTATTTCTGAAGTTGTACCCAGTGAGTGAATATTGTTTGAGAATTTCTTCAACGAAGCAGTGACTTTCAGGAAAAATATTTATACTACATCATAGGTAAGGTGGAAATCCACTCTTTCATTCAAATTACCTTAAATTTGCCCTAGAACTTTATTATACTGTCCATACTAATATAGAGAATGAAAGTGGCCTATTTGAAAAAGAAACAGGTATTTACTGTCTTTAAAAACCATCAGGTTAGTCAGCTAAAGCATAAATTAAGATGGCCTACAAACTGTTAACACTGACAGCAAACATATGGTAAATTTGAACTGTCTGCAGGTCAACTTTTACTTTTGCTTTCCAAATGTCTGTCAGTCATTTTTTAGAACTAAATACATGTGTTAATAATATGAACTCATTCAGCAAATTCTTGGGAATAACAATTTTTTTTTGCTCTTTGCCTCTCACATACAACCTTATTTGATAGTAATCCTACAAAATTTTATTCAGGAAGAGGAGGTCTGTTGAAGAGGACTGTTGCCTTTGTTCACTTAGAAAAACTAGATGATCGTATTTTCAGTGTTTGTGTGTTTGTGTCTGTGAATGCTTACATGTATATATGCTTTAGTTTCTCATAGATTCAGCAAGGTGTTTAAACCACTGCATTATGACTGTTTTCCTATTATACCTTTCACTGTGGCCGTAAAAGCCATCTTTTAATTTCTCCCCTTTTATCAGACTATCCTTGCTTGTTACATTCAGCAATACTTGTGACTTCAGAGACCCATGACCAATGACTCTGACTATCATGATTACTATTCTGCTGGAAGTAGTAATAAAAGAAGCAAGTGTGGCTGGTATGAAAAATGAAGCATTCTTTCAGCAAGAGAGTAGATTATAGACAAAGACTGGGAGAAAGAAAGGAACAGAAATGGAGATTTGAAATATGGAGCTCTTAAGACCAACAAACCACCAAATATCTAAAGAGATGAAAACCTGGAATTCAACAACTTTCTCTAAATGGACAATAGGAGATGCATGTACCACAAACAGTGGAGCTGCCTTACTTTCAAACACTTCCCTCAGAATAGCTCTGAAGTTTCTGGCTCTGGAGAGACTATATTGGAAGAAAGAAAGGTTGCTCATTTTCCCAGGGCAGTAAGAATTCTGATCACATTTGAAAAAGATCACTTATCAAAATAAGAGCAAGAAGAAGTTGTTCCAACTCAGTGGAAACCACAACAACCAAAAAATGGTATTGACATAAATTAAGGATATAATGAGATATTATCTTCACTATAAGGACCTATTGCTTCAGTCATATGAAAAAAGACTTATCTTCACTATTGATTTTCTTATTGTTTGATATTTTCTATTAAGCTGTTTAGACTTTCAAAGTACTTTCACATATGTATCTCATAAACAAACATTCGGATTACATTTTTAAAAATCTCATTACAAATTTAAAGGGAAAAAATATTTTGAAAATTTTGAAAATTATTTTGAAAAGGAAAAATTATTTCAAATAAAACCTCAAGGGAATGAAAATAGCCAGAAAAAAAATTTCCTAAGATACTGCTTTCTTGGTTTCCCAAAATCAAACTTTCACTCCATTTTTCTCATGCCTTGAGAATGTCTTAGTGACAAATGTCTTAGTGCTAGAACATGGTTGATGCCCAAAAAGTGTTGAAATAAATTTAATATTCCCACTGCAGTGAAGTCAGAAGTAGATTTTAATTCTAAATTTGTCACTTAATTGCTCTTTCTTAGCTTATTTTACTCATACTTAAAAGAAGGATAGCAATTCTTACCTTCTGCTGCTTCTGTGGTGTTTTGGGAAGTGTCGAACAACTTCACCTGCACCCACACATGAAAAAAGACGTGGTGTGCAGCTTTTGCCAGTTTCCATGCTGTGAATACTCCCACTGTAGACAATTTCAAGTTATGAATGTGACTTCACTCACTACGGAATTGAAAAGAGGTGTGAATAATTATCATTGAGTATTATAAGTCAACTTTGGTATACTGCTGCGTGTCTTTAAATTTATGGTTTGATTTCATGGAATGTCTATGTTACTGTCATTTACAGCACTATCACCTATGGATATCTTAAGGAATGGTTTAGTGGATGCCATGGGTGCCATGCTACTGGATCCCTCGTAAGCTGCGGTATACCCACTTCCAGCTTACAGTGAATGGAGGCTGACAACCATCCACAACATCCACTCTGTCAGCATTGAGTGAGAGTTGGAAGGACCTCACACAAGAACGCTACAAACCCACCTGCAGTTCTTCCCCTCTCATGATGGCCTGTAACAGTGGTTGCCTGACTTGGAGGTGGGAAAGTATAGGCCTTTTGCTTCAAGTTGGGATAAGTTCTGCAGTACAATTTGTACTTTAGAACTTCTTATGGGAACTGACTGTAGCCAGGATCACGTTTCCTTAGTTGCTTTCCAGCCCTATCCTGACTTCCAGCCTTATTCTTTTGAGAGTACTCGTTCTATAAATATCCTAAATAAGAATCCCTATCTTTGACTGTGTTTGTAGGAAATCTAACCTCAGAGAGTTGAAAATAGCAGTGTTTTAGGAATCAACTCTTGGATGGAATTCTCAATTTGGATTTTTTATTAGCTAGATTGCAGGAAGTATTCACCTCATCACTGGTGGTAAGGGGGAGTATTGATCATTCCAATTATACTGTGGCAAGACCATAGCCAAGACTGTCATCTGTGATGCAGTGTGTGTGCGTTTGTGTGTGGGGTACAGTACAGATAGAGAGGACATAATAATTCATGCAACAGCTCAGGTATCTGAGAGATATAGGGAAGATAGCAAATGTAAAGACTAGGGAACTAACTGGGTAATAGCTAAGTATTATTGATTCAACGAAAAGAGAAAAGAATAAGCTCAAACGTATTAATCAACAACTTAACGAACAGTGTTAGTCAGAAAGTTTTCATGTAAGCATTTGAGGCTCCCTTGTTCTCTGTCAAAGACAGACACAATTAGCAATTATTCTACCACATCAATGTATTCTTTAATCTATATATTATCAATAGCTGGCATTTGCAGACTTCTGAGTTTTTTTGTGTTTTAGTAAATATTGAAGTTTTTATTTAATAATGAGCCAGCATCACTTGTCCTGATAGTAGAATGAGATTCTCTATGAAGATAAGGTGTTCTTTGAACACACTCCTGGGTACCCAGTAATACAATGAAATTTGAGTTTTATTTATTTATTTTTGTTTTTTAAAAATAATTTATTTTTAATAAATTAATTATTTAAAAAATAATTTCACATCTTTGTAATCCCAGGGATTCACCCCTTCCCACCCTCCCTGACCGTTCCCACGTTCCCCCTCTCCCCAAGTTTTCACTTCAGTCTGGTTGTTAGCTTGTTTTGACTCAGTTTTTTCTCATTGAGATTGGGTGCAAAAAGGGGCAGACCAAGGGGCAAACCAACAATCCACAGGGGACAAATGCGGCTTCTGCCACCCAGATTCCCTCAGGTTCATGCTACCCGCGCAAAGCAGCTGCCAATCAAATGCAATTCGAACATCAGGATTTATCTACAAGAAGATTTAACAGGGAAGCAAAAAGTCCTTAAAGCCACAAGTGGCCAGTTAACTTACCCCAGTCACCATTTTCAGTCCCAAAGGTCCCAAAGACACAGGTCCATGATGGTGCCCCTTTGCCCCTCTAAACTTGAGCCAGGCACTCTGCAAGCCCAGTCTTTGTCTGGTGTTTTCTCTCTGCTTCTCTCTCTAGTGTTCTGAGCTGTTCCTCTTCTCCAAGCTCTTCAAATTTTTCAACAAATGCTGACCTCAAATCAGCTTTCCAGATGCCTGGCCGTCTCCAGGTACCAGCTCATTATTCCACCTTGCTGCAGTGCCAAACTCTCCATTTTGGCTACTCTTCTGCTGGCCACCATGGTTCCTTGTCACTTCCAGTTTACTCTTCCAGGAGGCTTGTGCCCAACCTGGTCACCGGGCTACCCTTTACCCACCTGCCATAATCATGTCTCTCTGCGGGCTGCAAAAGTCTCTCCCCTCAGTCTCCATTTCTTTCCTTTTAACTCCTTTCCTTTTACTCCCCACCCCCTTTTCTCCTAAAAGCCAAAGGCTCTAATTTCCCTTTACACACCCTCTTGGTGATACATTTTCTCTTCCCCACCAGGATTTGCAACAAAGTAAAAGCACCCATTTAGGCCTGTTTAGGCCTCTGTGTTTTTCAGACTCAATACCTAAATTTTATGAACAAATACACTGCTCATTTTGGGGATAAATGAACTGCCCAAGGTGAAGTCACAGTTTCATGATGACCTTATCTTGCAAAAATGTAATAAACGTTAAAACCAGGACATTGACATTGATATACTCAAGATGTATAATGTTCCATTACGACAAGGCTCACTCTGTTTGTCCTTTTAGCCCATATAACCACAGTTATTCCTCTTCATCTACTTCTTCTTAACCCCTGGTAACCACTAATCTGTTCTCCATCTCCACAATTTTGTCATTTCAAAAGTGTTATATAAGTTTAATTATCTAATATATTATCTTTGGAGATATTTTCATCTGGTGTTATTTTCTGGAGATTTGTCAAAGCTGTTTCATGTATCAGGGGTTTATGTTTTATTTCTGAGTAGCATTAATTTCATTGTATGGATGTACCAGAGCTTATTTTATGTTCACCCATTGAAAGACAGCTGAATTGTTTCTGTTTGGGTTATTGCAAATAAAACTACTGTAAACACTTGTGGGCAGGTTTGGTGTGAACATAAATCCTGCTTTTCCTGGTATAAAGGCCTAGCAGGATAATTGCTGAATGGTATTGTAATTGCATGTTTAATTTCTTAGAAACTGACAAATTGTCTTCCAGTGTAGGTGATAGTACAAGTTCTGACTTTCCACCAAGAACTCTTTAAGGACCTCCACAGTAGTAGGTGGGTGAGAAAGCCAAGTTAATGCGAAGATTGAATTGAAATCCAGATGTCTGTCTCTAATGTCAATGTATAGAGAAGTTGTGTTTAGGCTAGATAATGAAAATCCTGACCTTTTCTAAAGACCTACTGACAACGGGTCAAAAGGGGCAAAAGCTTCCTACCAATAAGCCCAGGTTCTCAAAATCCAAGTGCGTAGCAGTTGCCACTCAAAATGTAGTTTAACAAGGGTTTTATTTACAAAGAAATATAACAAAGCAAAAAGTCCTTAAATCCACAAGAGGCCAGTCATCTTACCCCAGTCACCATTCTCAGTCCCAAAGGTCCCACAGACACATGACCATGATGGTCTCCCTTTGCCCCTCCAAACCTGAGACAGGCGATCTGCAAAGTTCCAGTCTTTCTCTGGCATCATCTCTTTTCTTTTTCTCTCTCCAGTGTTTCACGCTCTTCCATTTCTCCAAGGTGTTCAAACTTCTTCAAAGGCTGATGCCCAAATCAACTTTCCAAATCCCTGGCCATCTCCAGGTACCAGCTCACTATGTCACCTTGTTGTGGTGCTACACTCTCCATATCTGCTACTTTTCTGCTGGCCACAATGGCTCCTTGCCACCACCAGCTCACTCTTACAGGGGCTTCTACCCAGCCTGGTTACTCAGGCTACTCTTCACCAGCCTGCCATTCTCTTCTCTCCTCTCCCTAAAAGTCTGTGTGTCCCTCTAGTCTCTGCTCCTTGCCTCTCTCTCTCCCTCCACCTC
>PVHY01000235.1:0-47128 GCA_004024945.1 Uropsilus gracilis
GTAGATTCCCAGAAGAGCAATTGCTGGGTCAAATGGTAGATCCATTTTCATTAGCTTGAGGGTCCTCCATACCCCTTTCCATAGTGGTTGAACTAGTTTACATTGCCACCAGCAGTGTAGTAGTGTTCCCTTCTCTCCACATCCTCGCCAGCAATTTGTGTTGTCTGTTCTTTGGATGTGGGCCATTCTTGCTGGTGTATAGTCTCCTCTTTTATTCACAGAAGATACATTCCAAGATACCCAGTAGATCTATCTATCGATCGATCGATAGATAGATAGATAGATAGAACAGTGGGAAGAGAAAAATAAAAAATTATTCTAATGCAGTATGTTGAGTGTCATACCAAGAACCCTATGACTATGAGCTCACAGGGAAGGAGTCCTGACCCAGGTGGGAGGTATGTGTGTGTTTCAGTAATGCCCAAGTGATCTCAGATAGAATGAATATTTCACTTGCATTAATTTTCCCTATCCTAAGATGCTCTAGGTACAGGAGTTAGTGCACCTGAATTGGAATTCTAAACTTTCTTATTAGATTGCTGTATGACTTTGCCAGGGCACTCCACCATCTGAGTTTCAGAATCCTCTTGCGCTAAAATGGAGAAGGACTATTTAATCATAATAGTGATTTTATAGGGTTGTCGTGGATTCTGTGAACAGTGTATGTGAAGGGTTTTATACAATATATAAAACACCGTAACCTGACCTGGTTGTTATTCTTAGCTCACTACTTACTCCATCTTTTTCTTCTTTGCCCATTCTCCAACTTCTTGCAGGATATTTCATGTTAATCTGGTTCTTTCATTGTTTCCTTCCTCATTACTTGTGCTGTGCACACCAGGGAACAATGTTTCTCACCTGTTATTCTACTTTCAGTCAGTTTCCTGCCAGTCATAGGTTAACATTTACAAACAGCCACATTTATAAAGGACTAAATTCTTGAATGACTTCCACTCATGCAGTCAGTTGATACTTATTTAGCCCCTACTATGTGCCAGGTACTGAGGTTAAACATTAGGGGTGCAAGTGAAGATAAAACAGTCCTGGTCACTAGCCTCAGGGAGCTCACAGTCTGGTGGAATTAGACAAGTAAATGGTGATTCAATGTTAGTGTGAATGTACTACTAGAAGAATACATTGTGGCAGCAAATGAATGGGCAGCAGAAGTCAGACTCAGTAGTTGGATGTAACTAAGAGAGGTCTCCCAAGTGGGATGATAGTCCAGAAGAAGTGAACTCTAAGCTGAGGTCTAAAGTATGGGTATAAAAAAATATAAGATGGAGAGCTTTTCAAGTAGAGTAAATGGTATATATTCTGGAGAAACTGGAAGAAGTTCAGTGTGATGAATGATTAGCACTGCAGTCAAGGGTGAAGGAGAAAGTAGTTGTAGTATATGAGCTAAGTTTGTCTGCTTTCAACTTTTTCTGACCACCTGAACCTTTGGATATTAATACTCTTGGGATGTCCACTAATGGTGAACTGGTAGCTCTTTTAAAGAGTATGTCTTCATGAGAGAATAAATATTTGTTGAGAAGTAACAACTGACCATGTACTACATGCCAGAAACTAAAACTAGTCCCTGGGAGTCCCACAGAGAATACATGATTATGTACTGTACACCAGACTTCATTATGTTGAACCAATGGGGTGAATCTTAGATTTGAAGATGTATGTTGAAAGACAGTAAGTCTATATTTATTCTGAGAGCATAGACAATGTCCAGATTTAACTATAAGGCACTGGCATGCAGTAAAGTTCTGTCCATGATCTGATTCTACTTTTTTAACCTTAGTTTATATTGTGTTTACTGGCCCAGTGAACACAGACAAAATATCCACTTTCTCTTATAGAAACTTGTATATTGTACATGCAGAATCAGTTTAAGGTTGCACAGTTATTCTCAAAGAACAACTGCTCAAAGCTTACTTAGTGTTTCCCTCTTATTTGTATGGCACCCATCATCTCTCTATTCTTGCACAAACCTCTGTACTACTCCTAATGCTTCAGTACTATTTTTGAATAGTGTGTGGTGAAGATCTTATTACACTTTAGATCAGAAACAGATGATAAAGAGGACTCACTTGATCTCTTATAGAAGGCCCTAGGGCCAGTTCTGGAAACTCAAGGATGGCAATCATTCCTCTCCAGCAAACTGGGAATGAAATAGGTATTTGCTACAGGCCAAACACCAGAATTGAAGTGTGAATCCTTCAAGGTCTGGGAAATTTAAAGCAGCAGAGTGAAGATTTTAGCAGCTGCTAGTTGGAAATGGGAAGGCAAAGGTGAGAGGGTTTGGGGGTTGAGACATCCAGCGGGCCTCATGACAAAGCAACAGGCTAAGTGTGGAAAGGGACAGGAACACTAGCGAAAATGCCTGCTAAGTCACATCAACTCATCAGCATATCTCAGTTACCTGGGTGTAAAGAGAGCTGTTATTGATTGGAGTTGTTAACCATGAGAAAGGTGTGAAGGCAGGGTAAAATACCCCAGACTACTGACCTAAACAGTAAATCTATTCCAAGGTAAAAGATGTGTGAAGACTCTATGCTGGTCTACCTAATGATACACTATCTAATGATAGCTTTTCACCACTTGTTATTAAGATTATAGAACTCAGAACCTACAGGAGAGAAACCTAACTGTACTGTTATACTTTTTGATGATTATTTTCTGTTTTATCTTAGGATTTAATAAATTCTTCTGGAGAATGTATGTTCTATTAAGGAAAACAAGAAACTGAAACCACAAAAAAGGAAAGGATAATCTGTCAGTTAAGGTAAGTAAACATAGTTACGGTAACAGGTGAACTCTCAAATATAAGGGAAGTAACACAACAAAGGTGGATTTATTGTTCATGTTGAAGTTTATCATGGGGCAGCTTAAGGAGGGAATCTCAGCTCCATACAGTCACTTAGAGATCCAGATCTGTCCCATGTTCGACTAAATATCATTAAGAATAACCTTGTTGGCATATAGGAAGACAGAACCAGAGTAGAGAAGATACAAATCTCCCTGACTCTTTTGGCCCAGAGGTTACACAACATGTGGTCATGTGCACCCTTGTAGAAGCAAAAATGTTGAGAGATATATCCCAACAGCATGCTGAGCAGGATACTTGAAAACAGGGTTTGGCAAACATGTAAGTAGACTGTTCCATGTGGAATGGGCAATCCTATCTGGAAGAAGCAGGAGAGAATTTAGATATTCCTTCAGTGCAGTATTGAAAGAGAAGTAGATATTGGGTATTAAAGTGAAATAATGCCATGGGAAAAAAATGAAACCCCAGGGGATGAAGTTCCTAGTACAGTCATATCTTCCCATCTGTAAAGTCTTTTCAGGACTCACTTGATTTAAATCATTTAACTTTCCCCCACTACTTATTGAACTTCTTTCCTAGCCATCCTTGAAAGTCCTTATCTAAATGTCACTTCCTCCAGGAGAGTCTTACCTGATCAATAGACTGGGGAACGTTCAACTGGGTAGTCCCATAGTATCCACTGTTATTGTTCTAACTATTTAAATGTCCAGCTTTGTTTTTATATTGTAAATACCATAAGGGCAGGAACCATGCCTGGGTTTACTCATCAGTGTATCTCTAGTGATTGGCACTGTGCCTGTCACGTAGAAGGCCCTTCATAAACATTTGTTGAATATTGACTCTCTTCCCAAAGCTGTCTGTTTTATAGCACTTTTTTCATTCATTCATGTTGACTAGTCAACAGTTATTTAGTCATTATTAAGTGATATATATTCTTTTGTACACTGAAGTTAATGGCAAATGAAACATTGGTTTTTTTTGTTTGATCATAATTACCGCTGTCCTCATTCTCTTGAGAGAAGAGTTTTAGCTTTCTTGGTTTTAGCATTCAAAGTGCCACAGCCCATATGAAAAAGGATGAAAATAACAGATGTTGGTAAAGTTGTAGTAAAAAAGGGGGAGGGAGGGGACTCTCATCCACTATTGATGGGAATGTTGACTGGAACAGACTCTATGGAAAGCAGTATGGAGATTACTTAGGAAAGTTAAAATAAACCCAGCAATACTACTAAGTATCCAAATATCTTGAAAATTATAATACAAAATGATTGCTCTACACCTATGTATATTGCAGCACTGTTTATAATTGCTAAATCATGGAACCAACCGAAGTGTCCTTCCTTCAACAGATGAATGGATAGAGAAACAGTGGGGCATATATTCAATGAAATATTAAATACTTGTGAAGAAAGATGAAGTGGTGGCATTTGGCACAAAATGGATGTTTATTCAGGTGATTATGTCTAGTGAAATCAGACAAAAGGTGAAAGACAGATGTCAGTGGTTCCACTCATCTGTGGAATATAAATACTAAAAAACAAAACAAAACACGAGCAATTACAAGCAAACAACTGAAGAAATCAAAATTTGAACTCATCTCTCTAATAAAGGCTAACAAGAAAACATGGGAGAGGGTGGATGGGATATGCCATGGAGGCAGATGGTGTATGGGTATGGGTGGTTTTGTGGAAACAATAAAAAATAAGTGCCATGTCCCAGAACCCCACTCCAACCTCAGTCCTCAGCAATCCTGATCACTTTTGGTAGTGTCTGTTTCTTATCTTTATCCCAACTATATAACATTATATTTGGGACATGTTACATTTTTGATACTTAGTTGTCAAGTGTAGGTGGGTGGGTTGATGGATAAATACGAATTTGGATGAATGAATTGATGGGTAGGTGGGAGATAGGATTTCATTGGTAAATTCTCAGAATCTGGAGGAAAGCAAATGAGATATTTGGAGATCTCAAAACATTCAGAAAATGTCTATACCAGGTGTCTATATGAGAGGGCTGGGAGAGAGGAAGGAGGCACACAGCCTGTAAGGAGTTTAATGTGGTAACAGTCTTCTTTGATCACTTGTCTGAATATGATGGATTTAGAGTATTCTATGACTCATAGGTGAGGAGTGATTTGCTGCAGAAAGAAACCCCTAACTAGAATGTCAGATGTCGAGGTGACCTGGCACACAAAATCTTCACCCTGTTTGACAATCACTTGGCTTAATATTTCCTGGTTACATCCTCAGAGAAGGTTAAAGTATAAATTAACATTTTCAAGACTTTACTTTGGTTGAGGAGGGGGGGATAGGTGACATTCATTGAGAATATTGTATGGAAGATAGATGTGAAAAGATGAGAAAGCAGTCAGCATTTTATAACAGTCACAGCTAAATATATATTTTCCAAATGATTTAACAGATAAAATATAGCTAAGAAAAAATATGTCTATTTTTTCCTGGTACAGAGAAATAAAAAATTTCAAGTCATTTTCAGGACATTACAGTAGTTGTAAATTCTAAGAAGTCCATTTTCACCTATCTTCTAGAATACCCATTAGTCCCAGCTCCACATATCTTCCTCAAAAATGAGTCACTTCCAGGAGGTCCTTTTGGATTCCTCCAAGCACATAGAGTACTCTGTTCATACCCTTTTATGGAACATATCATTGACTATCACTGTGAATTAGAAAGACTTGATTTTCCCATAAGATGGACAATGCCTGTAATGTAGAGATAAATTCAATCATCTACACTGCCACTAACTATCTGTGCAACTTCCATCTAATTACTTAACTTCTATGAGATCTAGTGTCTCCTTTTATAAAGGGATAGCATTATTTATATCATAGGATTGTTACACAGACTAAGTAAGACAACTCCTATCATTCTAGCTGGAACAAGTGGACATTTTTTAATTAATCATTTCGTTGTTTAATTATTGGATGTTTGATAAACATCAGTTGCCTCTCTTTGCCCCTTTTCTGAGGAAGGAACTGTGCGTTGTTTATATATTTTTTAATCTCTCACACAGGATTTGGCACATAGTGGGCCTCAAATATTTGCCAAGTTGAACTGTCAAAGAACCGTTATTTGGGAGGAAGGTGATATTAAGCAGAGATTCAGTTCCATTGTAATTGTAAAATATGGGAAACTGAAGAGGAGGCTATCACAAATCATTTAGAGTTAAAAATATGTTCAACTCCTTGACAATCTATCTTTACTGATTCAGTAGTAACTATATCTTTTATTTACTTTTTCATTCACATTAATCGCTGCCATACTTGTATCTTGGTAACCCTATTGTTACCCTTGGTAACAATAAAATCATATATTTGTACTTTTTCTCCCCAACTGTATAATAAATTCCTTGAGCACAGAAAATGTGTCTTATGCATACTTACATCTCTCTTACTAGAAAAATTCCTGGTACTTAAGTACCCTTTTGATGTTTGTATTTTTTGAACAGTTGAGCAGTTTGCACTTACTTCAATATATCCACCTTTGGTGAGAAATTTCTATGTATGAATCCTCTATCTTTGACCTAATCAAAAGTCTTTATGAGCATGGAAATAGTATTTTTCCTGTAGGGTCTAGTATCACAGTGAGTGCTTATTGCACATTTAATTAGCAAATGCATATTCTCCCACAATAGGGTGATGTCATCCCACACCATAAAGAACATTTCTGTATGAACTAAATTATACAAGGTTCTACCATGGGCCACTAATATCACACTGCACCAGATAAAATTTGAGACCAATACAATCAAAGAGCAAATATGCTTACTTTTTTTTTGAATGGAGGAAAAGAAAATGATATCACAGATTTTATAAAAATAAAAATCAACAGATCACCCAAAATCCATCCAGAAATAATCAGTATTATTATTTAGTGAACATCATTTCAGACATCTTTCTAATCACATTTTCAGAAGAGATGGATGGATGAGTAGATAAAATTATTTTTATGAAAACGGGATCATAGTGTGCAGACCAGTTTTATTAAAAAATATTCAATCTAATTTTACTTGAATTTAGTAGAAGTCTAAAATGAAACTGAAAGAATTGATAACCTTTAGATAAATACTATTTACCTCAAGAGGTATTGACTCCATGCTATGGAATTAATCACTATTATACTTCTCAGATCTTTTCCCCAGTCTCCAGATTTTTATTAGTTATATCATTACTGTCAATGTTATTAACTATTTGTTGCCCCACCGGTCGTAACTGCCACCAACATTACCCCAGTTATTTAGGGGCGGGTGTATATGTAGTATAAATATTTACTTACTTTATCTACTGCCATATTTTCAGTTGGATTTTTCTCTTGCTTGCTTGGGTTTCTTCAAAGGCTTTATGAAGGTCATTTCCCTTGGGTTCTGCTTTTATTTGAAAAAGTAATTGACTGGCTCTGTCTTTTTGGAGTTGCTCTAAAACTTTCTCTGAACATTTTACAGACCTGCTCTGTTGTCTTTTGGTAGAAATATTGCTGTGAATAAGTCTGAAGACAGGCTGACTTTTTCCTTCATGCTTTTTCTGTCTATGCATGAAGAATCATTTCTTTACCCTTGATGTTAAAAACTCGCTGATGATATGTTTCTACATAGTCACATTAATTTTTTTTGGAGCACAGTATGGTCTGTCTACAGATTCTGTCCCTCTTTAATTTCAGGGAAATTTTTCTTTTTTAGAACTAAGGGTGCTTTGATGGTGAGAGTGATGTGAGGTTATTCCCTTAAATAATGTACAATGCTGTAAACTGATGCTACCTCAATGAGAAATGAATGAATGAATAAATAACCTTAAAAAAGAAAGATGTCTCATATTTGTATATATCTTTTCTATACCATTGGTTTAATTTTCCATAATTGTAGAAATCCTAGTCAACCTACTCAG
The DNA here is from genome assembly GCA_004024945.1 of Uropsilus gracilis. Classification (NCBI taxonomy): domain Eukaryota; kingdom Metazoa; phylum Chordata; class Mammalia; order Eulipotyphla; family Talpidae; genus Uropsilus; species Uropsilus gracilis. The sequence continues at coordinate 7,722 of PVHY01000235.1, forward strand.
ATTGTCTTCATTTTCTGTAACTATCATCTTATCTATGTTATATATGATTGAATTAATGCATTTGACCTTTAGTTTTGATTCACTACACTTTTCACAATACTTCCTTTCATGTTCATGATTCTATTTGCAGACATGGCTATTTTATGCCACACAGTTCTAATTAGTTTACGAGTTCTTAAAATGGCATTGTTTTGGTTCTTATTATATTTCTTCAGCTCTGCCATCTCTTCATTCTATTATCTTGTCTTTGAGTTGTTTAATTCACTTTGTATTGAATTCTAGCATGTGAAATAGAATCTTATGGTGTTTGGGGGCATATGTTTTCTTTCATGTTTTTCTTTTTTGATTGAATTTTGCATTAAGATCATTGTAGCTTCACATATAGTTGTAAAATATAACACAGGGAGGTCAGGTTACCCTCCAAAGTAACATGTAAAATTATGATTCATCTCAGTGAACATACTGACATTAATATGATTCATCCTTTTAATTCATATTTCCTCAGTTTTGTTTATACTTGTGTATATCTTTTTATCCTGCAATGTAATTTTATTTTCTGGATTTTTAATATATATTTTTAAATAATATATATATCACATCTTTGTATTCCCCAGGGTTCACCCACCACCTCCCCTCCCTGTACATTCCCACCCCACCCACCCCCAATTGTGTACTTTAGTTTGGTTGTTAGTTGTTTTGACTTTTCCTCCTGGCCTTTTGTTTGTTTTTCCTATATCACATATATTAGTGAAACCATTTGGTTTCTGTCTTTTTCTTTCTGACTTGTTTCTGCTAATATGACTTCTTCTAGGTCCATCCATGTTATCTCAAATTCATCAAGTTTTTCATTTTTATTTGATAAGTAATATTCCATTGTGTATATATACCACATCTTTTTTATCCATTCATCTATTTTGGGACATTTTATTTGTTTCCATATTCTGGCTATTGTAAATAGTGCTGTGATAAATATCAGAGTACAAGTGCCCTTTTTAATTAGTGTTTTGTTCTCCTTTGAGTAGATTCCCAGAAGAGTGAATGCTTGGTCAAATGGTAGTTCCATTTTTATTAGTTTGAGGGTCCTCCACACTGCTTTCATTAGTGACTGGACCAGTTTACATTCCCACTTCTACTTGTGCATGTTTGACTCTATGTAATTCATCATGTGTAGGTTTGTGGGCCACCACAGATCATTACATAGAACAATTCCAATACCACAAGTACCCCTTGCATTGCCTTTTCTACTCACAACTTTCCACATAGCCCTAGCCATTCTCAATTCCTAGCAAGCACTAATTTTTTCTCCAACTTTATAACTTGGTATTTTGAGAATATTTAGAAATAGCATTGTGGATTGATCAGGTTTTTCTCACTCAGCATAATTTTCTGGATTTATAGTCATACTTTCCTGTACCAAGAGTTTATGCTATATAGTATTCCATAGTATGGTTGTGCTATAGTTTGTTTAACCACTAACCTGTTGAAGTATATCTATCTGGTTTGGTTCTTGTTTGAGGTTATTATGAGAAGAGCATTATGATAGGAGCATTCATGCATAAGGTTTTCTGTGAATATATGTTTTCTTTTCTCTGATAGAAATGCCTAAGACTGCAATTGTTCCTCTGTATGGATTTAATCTCTTGTCTACTTGATCTGTTTCTTCCTATTTCTCCTTTGATTGTGGTGGTATGTTGGCATGGTAGCCATGCTAATTCTTTCCCCCTTGCTCATGCTTACCCTGACGAGATCTGGCCAGTGTGCTGATTTAGTTTGATTGAATTTTTCATGGCACCCTTTCTAGTTTATTTAGAACCTTCTCATATTCTGCTCTAAGATCTTCTTTGAAAGGAGAATGTTCTGCTCAGTCCATTGTATTATAGACTCCAGGTTAATTGTGAGAAGGGGAATAGCCCAGTGAAAGCTGTGTCTCTCTTGTTAGGGGACTTGGATCTTGTGCTCTGCCTTCTGAGGTTTTGCTAAATGCACACAGATGATCCATTTCTACCCACCAGGGATATACTCCATTCTCAAAGCTTTGATCTCAAATGTCCCTAATAAATAGGGAAGTAAGAAACCTCTACAAAATGGCAAGTCTTGACAGTAACCCCTGACTTTACTCAGATCCTGCAAATATATGTGGGTATTTTAGATTATTTTCTTTTTCCCCCTTTCCAATTTTTCTATTGATTGTGCACACACACAATCATATATATACACACATATATAAACATATATATACACATATATATACATATATATTACATCGTTGTCTACCTTGAGATTCTCCCATCACTATATCACCCGTGAACCACCTTATCTCTTGTACCCTTCCCTCCCCTGATTTTATCTCCCTCCCCCTCTTGCTCTATTCTTCTGTTCTGTTAGCTGTTTTACTTTTTTCTTGTCTATTTGGCTGTTTGTTTTCCCTATATCACTCACACAGGTGAGACCATCTTGTGTTTCTCTTTTTCTTTCTGACTTATTTCTGCTAGCATGATTCCTTCTAGCTCCATCCATGTTGCTGTGAATGACATAGTTTGTCTTCTTTGATTGATGAATAATATTCCATTGTGTAAATATATCACATCTTTTTCAGTCATTCATAAGTTTTGGGGCATTTGGGTTGTTTCCATATCCTGGCTTTTGTAAATAGTGTTGCAATAAACATCTGAATACAGGTGTCCTTTTGAATTAGTGTTCTTGTATCCTTTGGGTAGATTCCAAGGAGTAGGATTGCTGGATTGAGTGGTATTTCCATTTTGAGTTGTTTGAGCGTTCTCCAAATAGCTTTCCATAGTGACTGAATCAGTTCGCATTTCAACCAACAGTGTAAGAGTGACTGGACTATATGCAAAAAAATAAGCCAAGACAACTTCCTCACACCATGTACAAAAACCATCTCAAAATGGATAAAGACTTGCATGTAAGACATGAAACATAAAATACATAGAGGAAAACTTGGGCAAAACCCTCCATGGATTTCACTTCAAAAATTCATTTGAGGCACATCTACAGCTGGCAACAAAATGAAGGAAAATATAAACAGATAGGACTACATCAAACTAAAAATCTTCTGTACAGTGAAAGAGACAATAGCCAAAACAAAAAGAAACCCAACCAAATGGGAAAAAATTTTTGCCCTACATACGAGAGATAAGTGTCTAATAACAAAGATCCACAAAGAACTCACACAACTTAGCAGAAATAAAGCAAAGCAACCAATCAAAATGTGGGGCAAAGAACTAAAAAGACCCTTCTCCAAAGAGGAAATACAAATGGTCTATAGGGACATGAAAAAATGCTCCTCATAGCTAATAATCAGGGAATTGCAAATCAAATCTGAAATACGATACCATCTCATACCCATAAGAATGTCCCATATTAAAAAACAAACAAACAAACAAAAACCCACAAAAAAAAAACAAAAACAACAACAACAACAAAAAAAACGGGCAACAAGTGCTGGTGTGGATGTAGAGAGAAAGGAACACTGTTAACTGCTAGAGTATTTTTTAACTGCTTTCCCAAAGCTCTTGTTCTTCAACCCCTCCCCTACCTATTCAGGCTCTTAGTGATTAGTCTGTAATTTGGTAGTTTAAAGTGTTAATTGATAAGATCTTGTCCCTGTTTCTTTGTGCTGCTTCTCAGGATGGAAGCACAGTTAAGAATCTTAAAGCACTGTCTCAAGGTTTTCAATTTCCTTCTTTGGCTGTCACTTGAAAAGCTGCACTTTCTAGAGTACAAGTTTTACTGTTTTCTTGTTTGTTGTTGCAAATATTAGACTTTCATTGTGATTTTTTTCATTCATTTTGTTAGGTATTTGGCAGCGGTGGCAGAATTTTGAGTAAGAGTCTGTAAGTCAGCATTTTTTATCAACTTTATCAGAAAACTTGAGGTGGTGTTTTATTTTAATTGAGGTAACTATAATGCTATAATGACTTATAGCATTGCCATTATTGGCTTATAGCATTAATGGCGCATAGCATTGCCATTCTATAATGCCATAATGGCTTATAGAATGCTATAATGGCTTATAGCATTGCAGAAATTAAAAATCTATATATGCTACATTACGAACCCTTGACCCATTTTACCTGCCTTTCCCTCTGGTAACCATCAGTCATAGTCAGAATCTAAGCATTTTCATTTTTGTTTGTTCCTTTATGTTCCATGGGTGATTGAAGTCATACTTTTTTCTCAATCTGATTTAAGTCACTTGGCAAAAGTTCCTCAAAGTTCATCTATTTTGTTGCAAATGACAAGACTTCATCTTTTCTTATTAGTTAAGTAATGTTCCATTGTGTATCAGTACCACATCTTCTTCTACTCATCTGTCTTGGGGCACTTAGGTGGTTTCCATAGGTTAAATATTGTAAATAATGCTAAAATGAACATGGAGTACATATGTTTTTTTTGAGTTAGTGTTTTCTTATCCTTCAGATGGCTACCCAGAAGTTGAGTGACTGTATAACATGGAAATTCTATAGCATTTTTTGGGAGAAATTTCCAAGCTATTTCCTTAAGGACTGAACCAGTCCACCAGTGTGTGTGAAGATTCCTTTTTATCCACATCTTCACCAATACTTGTTGCTTCTTTTCTTTTTGATGATAGATATTCCAACATGTTTGAGATCTCATTGTTATTTTATTTAATGTGTATTTCTCTAATGGCAAATAATGATAAACAATTTCTTGCACAATTTGACTATCAGATATTTGGTGGGTTTTTGACATTTCTTTCATGTGAAAAGACCTGAGATGGAGGACAGCATTTTTATGAAAGCAAGGAATTGAATTGGGCAGTCACTGTGTCTAAGACAAGGTTGTAATTTAGGATAGGAGGGCAAAAATTAGGACACACACAAATATGGGAACAAGGGACATCTAATTGATTATGAATCTTACCCTTCTCTACTCCCAATACCCAACTCTTTCCAAATTCTTGTAATTTGCTTCCAAATTCTTTTTCATGTGTGTCCCTTGTTTTCAATCTTGTTATCACTGTCTTTAATTAGGCCTCTATCTTTCTCCTGGATTTCTGCAATATTTTCCTAATAAGGTTTCCCTATCTCTAGTACTTTCCCATGCAGGTTATCCTCCCTACTCACAACTGAGTCAATTTTCCTAAAATATCTCTTTGTGTATATACTCTCTATTTGAAAACCAGCCATACCACACAACTTGAAGTTTCCTAAACACACATTTCTCTTCCACTTTATACTCTAGTCACCCAAAAACTCATATATACTTCAAAATTTAGTATAATCATCTTCTCTGTGATTAAAACTTCCCTTCATTTCTTTGCCATGCCTTTCCTGACCTGCCTTCATTTCCTCTCATTAAGTAGAATTTGTTATTCTTTTGCCAGGGTCATGCAAACACCTTGTACATTATTTCCATTGTAATATTTATCACATCATTGCACAATTATTTTACAGTTTTCCCTTTTATTAAACTTCTTGAGTCAATGATGAGAGTTTTACTTCCTGAAAGTTTACTCTAGGTTGTACCTAAGAGAACATAACCATCACTCTCTAAATATGTGTTGAATGGAAGATTTTTTTTAAACTTATTTATTTTTTTGCATCATTACATGTGATAAAACTTAGGATATGTTATTGCTGAGAAATAACAATAAAATAATGTAGCATCCATGACACCATAACAGGTTGACTGGTTAATAGGAAAAGTAGGATAAAATCTAAAACTTCAGAGTTCTTGATAAGAATAACCTTGTATGTTTATTTACAATGTAGGATCCTGAATTTCCCTCATTTTATAATTTGATAGTTCTAGAAGATACACAGTTTTGCTAAGTGATTCTGATACTGGAAGTTATTACAGCTCTCTTTTAGAAACACTGTCTTCTATATAATTACTAATTTAGATCTAAATATAGACCAAAGGCTGCACTTTCTCATAACATGGATAGAGGTAATTAGAGGATGAGCTCTTTTAGCATGTGCTAATCTATGATTTTATGATTTAAAAGAAACTTAAGGACAAGCATAGAGGCACCCACATGGCCACCATGATTTTGTAGGTGGCTGCTGTCCTGCATGTATACCAGTCTTTCTCCATCTTTCCTATGGGAAAGGTGTGGGAGGGGCTGGGCCCATCACAAGATGATCAGGTGGGCGAGCGTGCAGGCACCCAAGCAGGCCTAAACCCTGCCAGAGCATGGGCAGGGTTGGGATGAGGGGTGACTGACCCCTCTGGTTTACTCCCACTCAAGTCAGTCCTCACCTGGAATAAGGAAAACACTAATAATTCAGCCTAACTAAACATACAGAAGAATTGAAGGGTATGAATAAAGGCCCTGGACACAAATCTCCTGTGCAGGATTCAAAAAGAGCCAAACACAGGATCGTGAGACCAGTTATAGAGACTACTACTGAAAACAGAATTACACCTACAATGTCACTGGGGCTGGGGAGCCAAAATCCTAGATGCCTTCAGCAATAGCAAGGCATTTGCTATTTGTGGACCCCTTCTCCACAAGAGGAAGACCACAGAAATATGACAGCAGCCTCAGAGCAGAGTTGCCAACCAAGTCTAAGGAGACCAGTCAAACCAACCTTCAGCTGATGTCTGCCCCCCACTGAGGAACTTCTCTACGGACAAAGACTGGGTATAGGGTTCCTTAAGCCAGAGGCCTAAACTGCAAGATGAAGAAGCAGAAAAATGGGACAAAAAACAGGATGGAAGAGACAACTAGCAAGAAGGAGGAGGCACCAATAGATGTCAAATGAGCTTAGACTGACTGCCAGGTACAAATCTCACCTAGGAAAAGGACATTGCTCAGAAAAGAAAGAGACCAAAGAGAAAGGGCTAAACATGGACCCAACAAAAAACAATGAGAAAGGAGGTAGAGTGACTGGTGGGTGGCAGGGGGAGAGGGGGAGGGGGCAGGGTCATTCCCAAGGGAATCAACAGTCATGTGTTATATGAATTCTAAAAAAATATAATAAATAAGTAAAAGAACATTAAAATAGAAAATATGTGCAACTATAAGTTATGTACTGACAAATAAAATTGAAAGACAAACACAAGAATAAACTTTCATTACCAAACTCAATTGCTTAATGACTAAATTAAATGACCTTTTCTTTTTCCTCTGAGAAAATGCGAGAATTTGTTCTGGCATTTTCTTTATTAGACTAGTTCTTCCTCTAGACTGAGTTCCAACAAACATGTATTGAATACCAATTATGTCAGAGAACTGTTCTAGGTGCTAGAAATATAGTGATGAATGAGTCTCTGCTCTGTATTCTAATGGGGAAACAGACTTTGAACCCAAAGAAAAATCATGTATTGTCACACAGTCAAGAAAATAATACCAATAATGGAATAGGGAATGACTTGGTGAATGTTGAGGGACATTCTAGGAATAGTGATTACAGAAGGTCGAGGAGATAGCATTTGAGACATGATTGCTCTCAGTCTCCTCATGTTAAAGACTTGTCCATTTCTTGTTCGATCCTAAGTTCTTGCCAAACCTGAAAACAACAAGAGCTTTTTTCATCAGTGACCAAAGTTCAGAATTAAGCCTGCTGCTTAAGGGCATGATCTGGTATATTTGAAGAAACCCTTGTCTGATGAAGTGAACCTCTTTCATCTGAAACGTATTTATGGAACATATACCTGTGTCAACAATTACTCTAAGTTCTGGAGCTACAACATTGAACAAGAGAGACCCCAATTTTTTTATGGAACTTCTAGTGGCCTCTATGGAAGTTGGTTATTTGAATTGCACCTTCCCACAACCTCCAGTTTAAACTTTGCCTAGTTCCTCTTCTTAGGTTAAGAAGGGAGCAAGACTAGGTCATGATTCTCCAAATGCAGGTATGACTCCTGTTTAAATCAGATCAACACTTGGAATCCAGAAATTTTCACCAAAACTTCTGTCATTCTTAACATTCTACAAATGCTACTGTTCTTAGCCCCCAGACTCCTAACTGGCTCTCAAAAGCATTGCAAATAAGATCTGAAATAGTCCTACCCCCTTGGTCCCTACTCCTTGAAGTTTGTTCATCTCCTTTCTCCAGGTTGAACTCTATATCCCAGGGGTTATGTTCTTCTTGTAGCTCTCTACTAGTCTGTTCTATCATCTCTCCCTAGGAAAGTCCAATTATTCCTGTTGCTGTGGTTATGACACTGACTCCCAGAGCTATTTCTAGTTTGTTTGTTCATTATCTGATGATCAAAATTAAATGAAAGCAAAGATGATGGAGACAGAAGTGTCTGCACCAGCAGCCTCTCTTGAATGAAGAGTTCCTTGCAATAAAGAAGTTACTCTGACAACCAGATTTTTTCATTCCCAACTTACTCTAATCCTACTCATCAATTTCTATTACAATTGAATGAGTTTTCTTTCCTGAGAAACTTCTAAACCATTTTTACAAAGTGCTTTGTGTCACTAATTAGCTTTTTCTTAAAGGGAACAAATCTTTCTTTCTGGATGTTTTCCAACAATTATTTCAGTGCTTATTTTCTGTAAACAATCATGCTGGAATTTAGTAGTAGTTCACAAAGATGGGCATACATTTATGATGTATGAGAAAAATCACTGTTTTTAAAATTAGTGTAACTCATGTTATTAAATATTTTTTATTTAAAGAAGTCATGCAGACTCATGGCCTAAAGCAAAAACCTCACAGAGAAGCATAATGTGAAAAATAAAAATATTCATCTCTTATTCCCATTTCTCACATATAAGTAATGTATTTTTTCTGCTCTAGTAATTTTCTGTGCATATATAAGGGTGTGTTTTCTTATTTTCCCTCACACAAAATGTTCCCCCCTACTGTACATATCATCCTGTCTGATGAATTGAGTATTTTTTTATCAACAAATGTTTATCATATTCTTTGTAAGGTTGCATAGTATTCCAAAGTACAGGTTTATAGATTCCTATTAATGACTTTATTTGCTTGAATTGTTTTTATTACAATGAATCTTAAATAGATATCTTGGTAAACACAGTTTTACAGAAGTTTTAGTATTTGTGTTGGATAGGTTTCTAGATTTGAAACTACTGGGCCTTGAATGTGCACATTTTGGTATTTTAACCCATATTCCCAAATTTCTCTCCAAAATGAAAATCAATGGAAAGAGATCAAGTGTACATGAAACATTCAAGTTAGGCCATATTGAAAACAATTCAAGTTAGGCCATATTGAAAACAATAAAGGAACTCTTCAGGAAATTAAAAGAGCTGAAGTCATACAAAATATGTATTTTTCACCAAAATGGAATTAATTAGAAATCAGTATTAAAAAAAAAGATACTTTGAACATGTTCCAAATAACCCATAAGTCAAAGAAGGAATCTAAACAGTAACGAGAGCATATTTAATTTTAACAAAAACTAAACACAGGAGAATATGTGGGAATTTAGTGCTGAAGCACTAAAAGGAGGGGGGGGAGGACTTATAGCATAAAAACAGCTTTATTTTAAAAAGAAAAAAACATTTAAACTCAGTGATCTTAAGGTTCTCCAACCTTAAGAAGTCAGGAAAGGTTTTATTGGTGGCAAGAGAGCAGACTAGCAGGATCCTGGAGTTGTCTATTCCAACATGTACACATAGACTGTCATCTTACAAGGGAGCAGCTGCACTTGGAGGAGAGTCAAAAACTTGACTCTCAGCATCTCCACAGGGAGATAAAATAGCTTCCACCAGAAGGACAGAAAAGCCTGAGACATGGAGAAATAGCAGAGGAGAGGTAACTGACCCTGCCACTTACAGACAGACCATGGAACTCTCAGTAACACATGACCTCCTGTGGCAGTCAGCACATACCTACTCAAGAGAATACTAACTGCAGAACAGTTATGGAGCTGATAGCAGCAGGATAGGTGATGTTTAGTTTGGTAGTCCAAAAAGGCACATGTCCCTCCTCTATCAGGATATCTGGGATCTTGAACCATTGAAGCCAAGAGCACATGCATCCTTGAAGGAACACTGACTGCTGACCAGTCCCAGAACAAACTGGTCCTTTCACCATCTGAACTTGACATATACCAGGAAAGCTCAATATTATATGGTATACAGTCTGTAAATTCCTTCTTGCCTGCAACCTGAATTCTCAGTCTCCCTGTCACTATGCTGTACCTGAGTCTCAGGGTTCCCCTCTGCTATTCTTCTCATCCTTGCACCTCAGGAAAAAAATATTACCTACAAAACCTACTGAGATCAGAACTAGTCAACAGTTGAAAGGTAAGTTGCATTCTGGACCTCCTGAGAGAGCAACACAGTTGGAGTCCATCTTGAAGTCCATCTTGATAAGATTGTGATACAAATACCACCCTCAGCTCAGATAATAGTAGCACCAAGGGAGGTGTATGTCCTTGATAATCCACTGTAGTAATTTCCATATCCCACATCCCTGGTCCCCACCTAGTAGGCTGGATACTTGAATCTGCATTGGGTCTTAAACCCCAGTCAACCTAATTGGTCTATGTAACAATAGAAAACACAGAATTCAAGATCATCACCTTAGGGGATTATCATGTGACTGAAATTCTAAGACAGGGCTTGGATGGAAAGTAGTCTAGTTTAATGCATTGAAAGAATCAATAGATTGGTTAACCAATGTGGAACATGGAAGCAGGTACACCTCTTATCTCTCTAGCCCCATCTGGCACACTAGAGGGTGGGTGATAGCACATCTCTCACCTGTAATTCAGCTTCCTAACCTCTTTGGAATGTCCCAAGAGACATATGACCTATTAGTGATAACTGTTGCCCCCAAAGGTAAATTCTCCTGTTACTGCGCGTCACCGCATCCTGCCTGCTGCATGTCACGGACGCTTTGCTACTTCCTCATTACATCATTGTAACTTTTCTTTGCTGGGGTATATAAGGGATTTCTTGACTTCATTAAAGTTGGACCTGGACATGCTTCCCAGGATCCACATTCTGTGGGCTAGCCTCACAGATCACTATCAATCTCTTCTGTCTCAATTTCTTCTTCATTCTACATGCAACTCCTAACAAACCAAGCTACTGAAGGACTGCAGAGCAGCAGTCTTTTATTTTTTCTTTTAAAAATTCATTTATTTTTAAGTCAAAACAAGCTAACAACCAAACTGAAGTACACAACTGGGGGGGAGAGGGTGGGAATGGTCAGGAAGGGTGGGGGACATGAACCCTGGGGATTAAAAGATGTGAAATTTATATATAAATAAATGATTTAATAATAAAAATAAAATAATAAAAATAAAATTTATTTTTATTCATTAAATCACAACCTTGGTAAATTGGGATATCTCCCCATCCCTCTTACATTCCCTCCATTCACTTAGACCTCTCTCTCTTCGTTGTTTGTTAATCTGTGTTAAGTCCACTAGTCTCTTTCTTTCCTGTGGCAGTGTACTTTCCCTGGGTGAGGAACTGTGTTCTTGGAACAAGGCGAACGGTGCTGGTAGGTTTTCAGTGTTAACCTTGCGTTGGGCAGCCAGTCTACATTTATTTGTGGTCTGTCCATGTTTTCTTGTTGCTGGATGTCTTCTCCAATCCCCTCTCTGTGTTGTTTTGCTCCTTTATCTTAGAGCTCTGGCATTTGGTTTAGGGGGCCTCACCCTCAGCCAGTGATGGTGAAGAAGTTTCTCTGTGGGTACAGGGTACAGATGTCTGTGAATGGCCATTGTAGATCATCTCCTCTCCTTCAATTTGCGGCTTTGTTGTGAGGTCAATGCCCTGACTCTGTGGTCTTCCTCTCCCATGGAGTAGGGAGGGGCACCTGACTTTCTTAGATGGCATCTCAGAAATGAAATTTTGTCTCTCCAGATCCAGTGAGCAGGTAGGTGTGGATTTGTGACATCATGTCTCCGTAGTTGTTTCTCCAGTCTTGCATGCACTGGTTGTCTCAATATTCCATCTCTTGTGTCCAGCTCAAATGTGTGGGCTTGATGTTTACCTGGCCCCTCACCCATTCTATGATGGTGTTTGCATTGTTAATGTTCTTCCTCCTCCTACAGATTAGCTGGAATGAGGGTGAAATGGAAGGGGCATCCCCTCCATGCACCAGTACCTACCTGTGTGGGGGAGGGACCTGGATTGCCATACAGATGCAGTTCCAAGCCCCCTTGGATTAGGGTATTGACCAGACCATTCTTCGGCCCTCCTGGCTAGCAGATGGCTTCCCCATCCAACCATCTGCTAGTGGACAGGGCTATGACCCTACCCAGACCCTCCTCCCAGGTTCTTGGGCCTAGCCAGGGTTCCTCACGGCCTTTTCTTCCCAGAGCAGCGGTCTTAATGATTCTTACTAAAATCAGGAGGACCATAGATAAACAAAATAACCAGTGCAATAGAGAGAAAACTATAATAAAACTCCAAACAGAAATCACAGAGATACAGACTGCAATAATTGAACTAAAAGATACAGTGGAGAAACTCAGCAAGAAATTCAATTAGGCCAAGAGATGAACGAGCTGAGTGAAAGATAAAGAAGTAGAAAAAAATCTAAAAAAGAAGAAATAATTTCCACCGAGGGAGGCACTTTTGCCATGGCCATGGTTGCTTTTTAGCCTTGCGGCTGGGGGGGGGGGGGGAAGCTGCAAGTATCTGGCCCAGCTATCGGACCTGAGCTACTTGCAGGTCTTAAACCCTTTATCAGCCAGGCTCTTGACCAAAACTTTTCCCCAATTCCCATCCAGTGGGACTCTACCAATGGGATGCATTTGGAGTTTTTTTTTTTTAATTTGAAAAGTATTGGGACTGTTACAGTTTGTGTTTTTGTGGGTAAATTAACTGTTTTTTGATTTTATGTAAATTTTATTTAGACAGCATAACTTTAATTTTATTTTAATAATTAGAATTAACTATACGAGGGTAGATAGATGGATTTTAACTTAAATTTGTTAAGAGATGGAACAATTTTTTACACATTTTTAAAAGTTTTTATGTATTTTTATATTTTTACTATGTAAAAGCAATAAAAGAACTTTAAATTTTATTTTTTAAGATTTTAAACTTTTTAAGTTGTATTTTATTTTGTAGTTATAAACAATTACTAAGACATTAAAAATTAATTCTTTTTGCCTTAGTTTAGGGAAATATGCTGTTGGAAGGCATGTATTTTTAAGTATATTTTAATCTTGATGTGAATTATACTACAAGATAAATGAAACAAGCAGATATGATGACAATGACATAGTTTACACTTGAAGATTTTAGTGCCATCCCTTTAAATAAGTTATTATGTTGTTAAAACTTTTAAGATTTTGTAGAAATTAGGATTTTATTGTATATTTTTTAAAAAAATTATTTTTTTGCTTTTAAAACTTTTAAGATTTTTTTACTGTTGTTTTACATAATTATGTTATTTAAAACAAAATGATTACAGATAGACTACATTACTTTTATCTTTTTTTTTTTTTTTTTTGAAACTGGGTCTTGCTATTTTTGCCCGTGGAACCGCAGGCTCTCGTTGCCCGGGATACCACAGACTCAAGCAATCCCCAGCCTCAGCTTCCCAGGTAGCTGGGATTACAGGCGTGCTCCACCACGCCCAGCTATTTTTTGGAACTAGGTCTCGCTATGGGCCCCCAGGCGGGACTCGAACCGCAATCCCTAGCCCCTGCCGCTTCATAGGCTGAAGCTTACAAGCACCAGCCTCCGTGCCCGGCTACTTTTATCTTTTAAAACTCTTAGAGCTTTTCGGAATTACCACTGTTGTTTTGTATAATTATATTAAATAAAGCTGATTAATTGAAAAAATAAAATGATTACTATATAAAATAATTTCCTTTACAACTTTTTAAAGAACCAACTTTTTAAGTTAAAATATTTAATTTAAAGGAACTTTAACAAAGCCTACTTCTACAGCAACTGGAGAATTTTTGAACTAATAATATACAGCTGATTTTAGTTTTTACTGTGGGGCTCGAACACACTACCATGAGATTAAGAGTGTCATGCAATATGGACTGAACTAGTGGGGCAGCTCATTGTTATCATTTAAATGACAGGCTTTAAATACATTTCTTTTTAGTGTTGATTTCAACCCCTGTGTAGCCATCATCTATTAAAATTTAACACTGTAGTCACATAATGAGAGAAAAATTATTTTTTATTATATTATACATTGTTTTGGAAAATAAATGTTTCGTAAATTGTGGTATTGTTTTTTGATTTTTGGGAAAGGATCTTTTCTTTGATAATGTAAATGCTGTGGTTTGACTATTAACAGAAGGCACAGAACAGGAAACTTTCTTTGTGCTATTTAGAATAATTGAGAAGAAGTAATCTTTACTTTTTTGACTTTTTTTAACAATTGTAAATATTGGTGAATTTTATTTACTGAGACTAGGTTTTAACTGGCTTTGTTTTAATTTTTTTAGAGGGGTGATGTTAGTATAAACTTAATCTTATTTTGCAAACCAGATTGAATGATCTTAGAAAAGACTTAATTTTTTACTAGAAATGTTTTTGGTATTGAATAAACTACAATGTTTTGAGGGAACTAAGTTGGATTTTTTAGTTTGAATAAGCAGCAGCAGTTTTTAGGGAAGATCAGAACTTTGTAATCTAAAAGAGACTTTTAGGTTAAAAATCCCTGACATTGAGAAGAGCTATGTTGAGCTGGCTGTAACATTTGAATAGACAACACTGTAGGGAGGGGGCAGCAGCTGTGAGCTCAACTGTCTTAAGAAGAAAAAAAAACTGTGAAACTGTGGGCACTGAGCAGCTTTTGGTGCAGTGGCAGCGGCTAGGCTAGTGGTAGAAACTTTGGCTGAGGCTTAACTTTAAGAGCTAACTCTTTGTAGTGGAGCAGTTTGTAAAAGTTATGAAAGCTTTTTACAGATTAAATCTTTTAAGAGCTGGCCTATTTATATTTTGAGTTATTTTTTATACTCTTATTAATACTGTTTTTTTGTAATTAAAAAAATTTTAAGCTAATTTTACTTTAGAAATAGCTTTATTATATACCAGACTGTAAATTAAAGCATTTTTGGCATTTTGAAATTGTTTTTGTATTTCATTTTATTTTTTAAATGTGCTGCCATTTGTTACTGGCAGACTGTCTCTTCTGATAAGAATGGACTTAATTTTTTAGAGATTTTTGGCAAGATTACTTTACTTAACTATGTCAGATAGCATTTTTTTTGAGTTATATTAAGATCATCATCAATATTTTTTACAGTTTTTTGAATGTTGTAGTTATGGTAAGTTTTTAACCATCTCAAGTATTGCTGATCTGATAAGATTACCTTAGTTAAAGATCTCCAGTCCCAGGAACTTAAAAGTTACCTGGCAGGATTTTAAAAAATCAGCATGATACTGGAAAGAAAAAAATGCTAGCTTTGGGTGATCTCTTACATTCTCCCAGATGCCAGAGTTTATTAGGCCATGTATTTCTAGTTTAGGGTAGCATTTTAAGAAAAATTATAACATATTTTTATATCCTTCTTAGAATACTTAACCTCTCTTGGCATTTAAAATCAACCGTATTACTTCTACAAAATATTTATCTACCTTTTCCCCTTTAACTGGGGAGTTTCCCATACTTTCAGTTCCGAGATCTCTTTGCGTGTCTGGAAATTTTTGGCTCTCTGGTCATTCACCATTTGCTGATGGCTATGCTTTTACTTGCCTTTTTTCTTTTTTCATATAGAATGATAGGTATAGATATAAGTAAGCTTACCATTGAAAACTAATATTGGTCTAGGACAAGACCAGGCCTCCCCCATGCTAACATATGGTCACTAAGTCCGATGTACCCGGGTCAGTTTCTGGTGACCTTAGAGTTAGTTTAGTGGGCTGAAGGAGTTTAACAGCTCTTGGAAAGGAAATTAAGAGTGGAGAGGCAATGTAGCAGAGAGATGAAGATGAAGATGCCCCACATTGGGCGTCAGATATTGGCTGCCAGACACAAGGTATGAGAAACGAATTTATGAGAAGAGATTTACCCAGCCACAGCCTGGAGCCAAATGGAGATATGGACCATGAGGCAACTTTATTAACAAAAGGAAGGGGTATTTATAGGGACACAGGGTGAGGGTCTATTGAACTTTAAAGAAAACAAACACAAACCTGAGAAACCATTAACATTTTAAAGCCTAAGAATAAGTGAAGAAATGGGGAGTGTAGGCAGGTGGTCACTATCTCTGATTTAGGGAAGCCAGTGATGCCACTGCAGTCTCAAAAGGTCATTGTAGTAAATCACCTTAGTTTTCTGGGAACTGGTTATCAAGAGAGGTTTTCCTTATCACGTTTACAATAACTTTTTAGTTTGCAAATGGTGCACAGCACAAATGGTGTCTGTAAAAAGACAGGGATAGCCATATCAGATAAAATACACTCTAACTAAAAAAGGTAATAAGAGATAAGGATGGGAATTTTAAAAAAATCACGAAATCAAATCACCAGGAAGACATACATTCATCACTATATATTAATCAAGTGAGAGTATCAAAATCTATAAAACAATAATTAAAAGACATTAAAAATATATTGGTAGTAATGCAATCATATCAGGGGATTTCAACACCCTACTTACATTGACAGTCAGGTAAACCAGAAAGAGAATAAAAAAAAACTTATAGGAAAAAAAATCAGATGATCTTAATAGATATTCATAGGGCATTCCAACTTCCAGAAACCTGAGTACACATTCTTCTCAAGTGCAGCTGGAACATTCTCCATGTTGTATCACACATTTTATCACAAAACAAACATCAGTAAATTTATGAAATAGAAGTTGTAACAAGTGTCTACTTAGACAACAGTGATACTAAACTAAATGTCAAACACAAAAAGAAAGGAAGGAAAATGTGGAGACTAAGCAAAATGCTAGTGAAATAGCACTAAGTTAATCAACTCAAATCAACTGATGAAACCAAAGAAGAAATTTAAAAATCATTAAGACAAATGAAAGCAGAAATATGGGCTATCAGGACCTATGGGATACAGTAATAACAATTTTAAAGGGAATACAGGGCTACATCAAGATATGACACCTCCCCCTCAAAAAAATAACTCTGCAGCTTAATGAACTAGAAAAAGAACAATTGAAATCAAAAGTCACTATGAGTAAAGAATAAAACAATTTAGAACAGAACTAAATGAAATAGAAACGGGAAAAGAATATAAAAGATCAATAAAGCCAAGAATTCTTTCTTTGAAAAAATTAAGCAAAACAGGTAGTTCCACTAAGAAAAAAGGGAGAACTTCTTAGTAAATTGATTTAGAAATGAAGAGAAGCTATAACCAACATCTTAGAATTATAGAGAACTAAAACAGAGAGCTATGAGCATATGTACATCAAGAAATTGGATAATCTAGAAGACACAGATAAATTAAATTATTCAAATCACACGACCTTCCAGCAGTGAAACAGAAATAGGTAGCCTGAATAGACCAATCACAAGCAAGGAATTTGAAAAAGATAATCAAAAGTCTCACAAAAATAAAAAACCCAGAACCAGACTGTTTCACTAGTAAGCTCTACCAGCTATTCTCAAAATCCTTTCAAAAAAAGTGAATTCTCCCAAATATATTTTATGAAGCCAACACAACTCTGATACTATAAGCATACAAGAACATAGCAAAAGAAAAACCAAACCACAAATCAATATCTGTGAACATAGATACAAAATCCTCAATAAAACCTTAGCAGCCGGGCACAGTGGCATGTGCCTTTAATTGCAGCCTACAGAATGAAGCTGGGACTAGGAATTGCATGAGTTCATGGGTTCAAGACCTGCTTGGGACAACATAGTGAAACCTAGTCCCAAAAAATAGCTGGTCATGGTGATGCATGCCTGTAATCCCAGTTAACTGGGAAGCTGAGGCTGGGGATCACTTGAGTCTGTGGTGCCCTGGGCAACATGAACCTGTGGTTCCCTGGGCAAAATAGTGAGACCTAGTTTCAAAAAATAAAATAAGATAAAATCTTAGCAAACCAAGTTCAACAATACATTAAAAAATTATATGGCATGACTACCTTTGATTTATTCCAGGAAAGTAAGGATGTTTTAGCATAAAGAAATAAATCAAGGACTGGGAAGGTGGAACCAAGGGCACAGGGCATCACAGGTTTGTGTGATGGGAGCACCAGAAACTCCTGGCATGTTGGTGCCGCTTACATGGCACGAGCATAGGCAAAGTACAGAACAACTGCCACTGGAGAGGAGAGAGAAACAAAAACACTAAAAAGGGATCTAAGAAGATGCTCCAGACTCACTACCAATCAAAGCCACTCCCAGGAAAAGAAGATGTGGATTGCAAAGGAACTGGATCCCTCAAAAATCAAAAGAACAGCAGAAGCAAGGAAGTCAATCACCTCAACAGCTTAGGCACAAAGGCAGAATTAATCACAACCTGACAATGAACTTTAGCCACAATGCCAACCAATACAAGAGCAATAGTTTCACAATATGTAGAACAAGTCCATAAAAGAGCATAGGAAAGAGAAAAAATGCCAATACTCGAGCAAGCCCTACAGGGAACAGTACATCATCAAAGTACAGACTCAAGAATCCAACAAGGATGACATAGAAGAAATACCATATCTGACAGTCAAACAATTCAAATTCAGCATGACAAAAGCATTAAATGAGTTAAGAGAAGAAATCCAGTTCAGCATGACAGAAGCCCTCAATGAGTTAAGAGAAGAAGCAGAAAACTATAAAAAAAGCATCAATAAGAGAAACATAGTTGACAAACAGAAGAATGAGATTGAATCCCTCAAAGATAAACTGAAAGAGATTTAGGACATAAAAGGAGCAACAGAGGTACTCAAAAATGCAGGGAAAAGTCAGGAAAAAAGATTAGAGGAAATAGAAGAACATATTAGTATCCTTGAGGATACTGATAATATAGAGAGAGGATAAAGAAAGAGAGAGAAATGCAAAGGAAGAAAACAGAAGAAAAACTCAGAGATTTATCAGATTTATTTATTTATCAGACTTATCAGATTTCCTTAGCAAAAGGAAATATAAGTGTAATTAGGATCCCTGAAGGAGAAGAGAGAAACATGGGAATTGAAAGTTTATTTAAGGAAATGATGGAGGGAAACTTCCCAAACCTGAAAAAGGAAATGAAAATAGACATACAATAAGCCAGAAGGACACCAAGCTATCTTAAAGAAAAACACAGCAAGACACATCATCATAAAACTCCTGACAGTCCAAGATAAGGAAAGAATAATGAAACTGATCAGAGAAAGGAAACAGATAACATATAAAGAAAAATCAATTAGGCTGACATCAGACTTCTCTGAAGAGATGCTCCAAGCAAGGAAAAACTAGAACAACATTTTCAAAAAACTACGAGAAAAATGTCAGTCAAGAATACTCTACCCAGTGAAGCTCTCCTTCCTTTATGAAGGAAAAGTTAAAACCTTTTCAAACAAGCAAAGACTCCAGAAATATGCTACCACTAAATCCCCACTACAAGAAATCTTGCAAGAAGCCTCAAGATAAAAATCAATAGAAAAATAAATAGCACAACACAAAAAAAGCAAATCAAACTTCAAAATGACCACCAAAAAACCAACATCAGAATCTCAAGTATCAATCATCACCCTAAATGTCAATGATTCATCAATCAAAAGACACAGAGCAGCAGAATGAATCAAAGCACAAAACCCAACATTCTGCTGCCTGTAGGAAACACACTTGAACTCAAAAGATAAGCACAGACAAAAGTAAAGGACTGGAAAAAAATTCTGCAAGCAAACAGCCCCTAGAAGAAGGCAGAGGTAGCCACATTAGTAGCAGATAAATCAGACTTTAAGTTAAAAAATGGTGACAAGGGATAAAGAAGAACACTATATAATGGTAAAAGTATCAATACATCACAAGCACATAATAATTATTAACATACACTCACTAAATGAGGGAGCTCCAAAATTCATTAGACAACTACTAATAGCACTGAAAACAGACATCAGTGAAAATACCTATGTGGTAGGTGATTTCAACACTCCACTCTCACCAAAGGCCAGATCAACAAGACAAAAACTAAACAAAGAAATTAAACAAAGCTTTAAATGAAGATTACAGGACACTGAACCCCCAAAGAAAGGAATAAAGCTATTTTTCAAATGCACATGGATCATTCTAAAAAATCAACAACATATTAGGACATAAGAAAACATTAATAAATATAAAAAGATTAAAAACTGTACCAACTTTTTTCTTTGCTCATAAAGGCATCAAACTAGAAATCAACAATGAAACGAAAGCAAGAAGAGTATCTAATACACATAGACTGAACAACATGTTACTAAATGAAGACTAATTAAAGAAATGAAAACCTATTTCAAACAAATGGCAAAGAAGACACAAATTCCAAAATGTCTAGGACTCAGCAAAAGCAGTTTTAAGAGGAAAGTTCATAGCAATACAGTCTCATATCAAAAAGCAAGAAACTAACCAAAGAAATAACCTATTCTCCCAACTTGAGGAATTAGAAAAGGGACAATAAAAAAGCCAAAACCCAACAGAAGACAAGAAATAATAAAAATAAAAGAGGAAATCAAAAATCTAGAAATGAAAAAGACTATCCAGAAGATCAACAAAAACAAAAGCTGGTTGTTTGAAAAAATAAAAAAAAAATGATAAACTCTTTGCAAACCTCATAAAGAAAAGAAGACAGAACAATCAAATAATCAGGATCATAAATGAAAGAGGAGAAAATACAATGGACACAGCAGAAATCTAAAGAATACTGAGAGATTACTATGAACATCTATATGGAAACAAATATAACAACCTGGATGAGATGGACAGATTCATAGAAGGATACAGCTACACAAAATTGAACAAAGAAGAAATAGAGAACTTAAACAAACCATTTACAAGCAGCGAAATTGAAGCAGTCATCAAAACTCTCCCTAAAAACAAGAGCCCAGGACCAGACAGCTTCACAAATGAACTCTACCAGACATTCAAAGAAGAAATAATGCTCACATTACTAAAATTTTCCAAAAAAATTGAAAAAGAAGGAAAATTGCCAAGCACATTCTATGAACCAAACATCACACTCATACCAAAACCATATAAAAACTGCATTAAGAAAACTCTAGACCAAATTCCTAATGAACAAGGATGCAAAATTTTTAAACAAAATAGTGGCAAATTGAATCCAATGATGCATAAAAAACATTATTCATCATGACCAAGTGGGATTTACCCAAGGGGCACAAGGAAGGTTCAACATATGGAAAACAATTAACAGAATCCACCGCATTAACAAGGAGAAAACCAAAAACCATATGATCTTATCAATAGATGCAGAGAAAGCATTCCATAAAGTCCAACACCCATTCATGATAAAAGTTCTTAAAAAATTGGGGATAATAGGAACACACTTCAACATAATAAAAGTCATCCATGACAAACCTACAGCAAACATCATCCTAATTAGGGGAAAAAACTAAAATCATTTCAATTAAGATCTGGAACCAGGCAAGGATGCCCACTCTCTCCACTACTTTTCAACATTTTACTAGTTTTAGTTAGGGCAATAAGGCAAGAGAAAGACATAAAAGGGATACACATAGGAAAAGAAGAATTGTTGCTATCATTATATGCAGATGATAAGATTCTCAATGTAGAGAACCCCAAAATATCCACAGAAAAACTGCTTGAAGCAATAAACCAGTTCAGTGAGGTAGCCAGTTACAAAATCAACAAAGTCAATAGCTTTCCTATACGCAAAAAAATCAAGCAGCAGAAGAAGAAATTAGAAACTCCATCCCATTTACCATTGAATCAAAAAAAATTAAATACCTGGGAATAAACCTAACAAAACATGTAAGTGAACTATACAAAGAAAACTTTAAAACACTACTAAAGGAGATAGAAGACATAAGGAGGTGAAAAGACATTCCCTGCTCATGGATTTGAAGAATTAACATGATCAAAATGGCCATCCTACCAAAAGGAATCTACAGATTCAATGCAATCCCCATAGACTTTCCAATGACATTCTTCAAAGAGTTAGAACAAATATTACTGAAATTCATATAGAATAGCAAAAGACCTTGAATATCAAAAATCCTCCTGACCAAAAAAAAAAAAAAAAAGAGAGAGAGAGTGCAGGTGTTACTATTCCAAACTTCAAATTATTCTACAAAACCGTAGTAATGAAAACAGCCTGGTACTGGCACAAAAACTGGCAATCAGACAAATGGATCAGAACTGAGAACCCTGAAAAAAAACCACACATATATAGTCGACTAATTTTTGACAAAGGAGTGAAAAACTTACACTTGAGCAAGGACACCTCTTCAGAAAATGGTGCTGGGAAAACTGGACCAAGCCATGGAAAAAAATGAACCAAAACAACTCCCTTCCTCCATGAACAAAAACCAACTCAAAATGGATAAAAGACTTGGATGTAAGACCTGAAACCGTAAGATACATACAGGAAAACTTGGACAAAACCCTTGATGGATTACACTTTTGAAATCCATTTCTGGACACATCTACAGCTGGCAAAAAAAAAAAAAGAAGGAAAACATAATCAGCAGGGACTACATGAAACTAAAGCTTCTGTACAGCAAAAGAGACAATAAACAAACCAAAAAGAAATCCAACCAAGTGGAAGAAAATTTTTGCCCTCTACAAAAGTGATAAGGGTTTGATAACAAAGATCCACAAAGAACTGACACAACTTAGCAAAAATAAACAAGAAGCCCAGTCAAAAAATGGGGAGAAGAAATAAAAAGACACTTCTCTAAAGAGGAAATACAAATGGCCAACAGGCACATGAAAAAATGCTCAGCACCACTAGCAATCAAAAATACAAATCAAAACCACAATGAGATGTCACCTTACACAGTAAGAATGGCCCACATCCAAACAACGGGCAACAGCAAGTGCTGGTGTGGATGTGAAGATTAAGGAACACAGTTATACTGCTGATGGGAATGTAAACTGGTCCAGCCACCATGGAAAGCAGTGTGTAGGACCCTCAAACTAATGAAAATGGAGCTACCATTTGACCCAGCAATCACTCTTCTGGGAATCTACTCAAAGGAGATCTCAATACTTATATAAAGGGACACCTGTACTCGGATGTTTATTGCAGTACTATCTATAATTGTAAGAACATGGAAATAACCCAAATATCCCAAAACAGATGACTGGATGAAAAGGATGTATTATGTATACACAATGGAATATTACTCAATTAAAAATGACAAATTTGATGAATTTGACATAACATATATGGACTTAGAAGAAATCATATTAGCAGAAACAAGTCAGGAAGCAAACTACAGAAACCAAATGGTTTCACTAATATATGGGATACAAGAAAAACAAACAAAAGACCAGGAGGAACAGTCAAAACAAGCCAACAACCAAAGTTAAGTACATAACTGAGGGTGGGGCAATAGGTGGGAGTGGTCAGGGAGGGAAGGTGGTGGGTGAACCCCAGGGGAATACAAAGATGTGAAATATATATGTAAATTATTTTTTAAAAACTCCGCAATTTTGGCTTTAGTGATGTTATTTTGGGATAGAGAACAATAGAAGGAGAAACAAAGCAAAATGAACAAATATTTAACAGCTCCCCAATAAATAAATAAACACTTATTTAAAGATGGTAAATAATATAAAGAAGAAGAAAAATGAAAATATTCTAAATTTGAAAATATAAATTTTCTCATAATGAAAATGCCCACTTTAGGCTTCACTGGTTAATTTTGTCAAATAGTTCAGGAAGACACAATAACAATTATATATTAACTCTTTCAGAAAATTGAAGATGAGGTAATATTTTGCAAATCATTAGCCAATAATAGATGTTTTCTATGAGGCTAGCACCACCTTGATTAAAAATCTTTTCTCTAAAATATTACCATAAAATTGATTAAATATCCAACAATGTATATTTAGGAAAATAATACAGAAGTGCAAGCATGATGAACATTCAAATCAGTCAATGCAATCCACCATGTTTACAAAATAAAAAGGAAACATTGTATTATCATCTTAAAAAAATTAAAAAAAAACACCAAAATTCAACGTATACTTCTAATACAATTTTTTAAATTTATTTTTGTTTACTTTTAGTATCATACTTCATTGTTCCTCCCCACATGGTTGGTTGTTGGTTCTCTTCTATTATAAATTTTCAGCAAGATGAAAGGAAGCTTTCCTTAGCTTTCTGAAAAAGTATCCAATCAAAAATCCTCAACTAGTATCATACCTATTGGTGAAAATCAGGAACAGGAAAAAATCTCCACTTTTCCCCTTCTATTAAATATTATATTTGACATTCTAGAAGTGCGATCAGGCACAACAAAGAAATAAAATAGATTCAGATTGGAAGGGAAGAAGTAGAATTGTTTTTATTCGTAAGCATAATCATTTCTATAGAAAATCTGGTGAAATTCAAAAACTTTCATTGAACCATTAAATGTGTTAAGCAGATAATAATGCAACATCAACATATAAAAATTGTGTCTCTGTATATTTTCTATGAAAAATCAGTGATAATAAGCTAGAAAGCAATAGAACAATGGACTATGGCGAGGGACTTTCACTGCCTTCAAGGTGGTTTTTTTGTGGTAACATAAACATTGTGTGTGAAATGTGAGATTCCCTATTTCTAAATCATATAGTGTGGCAAATCAACATTATCTTAATAAATAAATGCATGAATAAGTGTGTAGAGAAAATTTTTAAATAAACCAATACCATTTATAATAATATTAAAATAATTAGTAAAAACTAACCCAATAACAAATCCAAAATATTTAAAATGAATCTGCTAATGATATGAAAGACTTAACTATTTAAAATTTCATAAATTTGCTGGGAGAAATTGAAGACCCCCAAAATTCAGATATATATATTATGTACATGGATCAGAACATATAGACATATATTTATGGAGAACTGATTTTTGACAAAGGTGAAAATACAGTTCATTGGAGAAAGGATAATCATTTCAATAAATATACTAGAAAAAGTGCATGGAAATATATGCACAAAAATTTATCTTCACCTTGCAGTTATAAGATATTATTTTAAAATGTGTCATAAACATAAATTTAGTACTTCAAGATTAAAGACAACTCTCTGAAATATAAAGCTTCTTTGAGCAAACACAGGAAAATTCTTTGTGAACATAGGTTAAGCAAAATTTTCTTAGATATAACACCAAATAATGTTCCATAAAAATGAATATAGATATCATATTGAATTATATGAAATGAAGATAACATATTGAATGGGAGAAAATATTAGACTTCAGAGGATATAATCTTCAGTTCTTCAAAAGATATAATGAAAGGCCTCTGGGAAGGACCTATCCCTGCATTGCAGCAAATGCAGATCCAAGGAGCCACCCCCTTCAGGCAGGTTCCTGGGCGAACCCACCCGACCCTTCCCCCACCCAGGTGAGATGCTGGAAGTCACCAGTGCCAGCACCAGGCCTCTGGGAGGGACCCATTCCTGCAACACAGTGGCCGCAGATCTGGGGAGCCACCCCCTTCAGCCAGGTTCCTGAGCGACCCTACCTGACCTTCCCCCACCCAGATGAGATGCCGGAAGTCACTGGCAAGCGGTGCCAGTACAAAACACTAAACTAAACTACAGATTTACTTTCAACCTGGGAAACATTGTTATCAGCATGCCGACCAACACCAGATCCATTGTTTCTTAATATGTAGAACAAGTTAGAAAGCAAAACTGTACACATGCATGCAAACCCTAAAGCAAATAATCCATCACCACCAAAGATAAGACAATCTCCAGAAAACACCAAGGAAAACATTGAAGAAACGATGTGTATCTCAGACAAAGATTCCAACATCAACATGTTATTGCACTCCAACAAATAAGAGAAGAATCAGAAAAAAAGGACAACAGAATGATAGAAGCATTTTATGCACTAAAGGAAGAAGTAGAAACATATAAAAAAGCAAGCACAAATATGTATAACCTAATCAATGAACTGAAGAATGAAAACGAATCCCTAAATTGAAATTTAAAGAGACTCAAGGTTTAACGGCTGCAATAGATGAACATAAAAATGCACAGAAAAGCCATGGAAGCAGATTAGATGAAATAGAAGAATGAATCAGCACACTTGAAGATACAGAAATTGAGGACAAAAAGAGAAAAACAAAGTAAGGGGACTGAAGAAAAGCTTAGAGATATGTCATATTTCTTAAAGAAAAGAAACATAACAAAATAGGAATCCCAGAAGGAGAGGAGAGAGTCATGGGAAACAAAAGGCTTTTCAATATAATAGTAGAGGAGGACTTCCCAAATCTGAAGAAAGAAATGAAAATAGACAAACAGGAAGTCAAAAAGTCACATCATCGTAAAACTTCCAAGAAACCAAGATAAGGAAAAAATAATGAGAATGGTTAGAGAAAAGAAACAGATAACCTACAAAGGAAAATCCATTAGACTGACCTCAGATTTTTCTGGAGAGACACTCCAAGCAAAAAGAGAATGGAGTCACATCTACAAAAAACTCCAAGAAAAAATGTGACAGCCAAGAATACTCTAACCTGCACTTCTCCAAAAACCAAAGTCTCAGAAATTTGCTACCACTAAACCCCCAATCCAAGAAATTTTGCAGGAGACCTCAACATCAAAACCATAAGATGAACAAATACAAAAAACAAAAACATAAAAACAAAATAAACTCAAAATGACCACCAGGAAACCGTTAGAATCTCAAACATCAATAATCACCCTAAATGTCAATGTTCTAAACTCAGCAATAAAAAGATGAAGAGTTGCAGACTGGATCAGAAAACAGAACCCAACATTCTGCTGCCTCCAAGAAATACATCTGATCGCTAAGGATAAGCACAGACTGAAGGTGCAGGGCTGGAAAGCTACACTACAAGCAAACGGCCCCCACAAGAAAGCAGGAGTTGCCATTCTTATATCAGAAGGAGCAGACTTCATATTAACAAAAGTGACAAAAGATAAAGATGGCCACTATCTAATGGTTAAAGGGTCAATCCACCAAAAAGACATAACAATAATCAATGTATACGCACCAATGAGGGAGCACCAAAATTCATAAAACAACTACTAGTAGAACTGAAATCAAATATTGGTGAGAAAACATATGTGGTAGGAGATTTTAACATGCCACTCTCAACAAAAGACAGATCAACAAAACAGCAACTACACAAAGAAACAAAAGTTTTAAAGGAAGAACTAGACCAAATGGACTAAATAGATATATACAGGACACTACACCCCCAAGGAAAAGAATACACTTTTTTTTCAAATGCACAAAGTTTACTCTCTAAAATTGACCATATATTATGCCACAAGACAAACCTGAACAGATACACAAAGATTAAAATAACACCAACTTTTTTCTCTGATCATAAAGGCATCAAATTAGAAATCAAAAATGAAAAGAAAATAAGGGGAGTAAACACTACATGGAGACTGAACAACAGGCTTCTGGAAGATCACAGGGTAAAAGAGAAAATCAAAGAAAATATTAAAAAAAGAGAAAATCAAAGAAAATATTACATGGAGGCAAATGAAAATGACGACACAATATTCCAAAATGTGTGGGACGCAGCAAAAGCAGTATTACAAGGAAAGATCATAGCAATACAGGCCCAAACAAAAAGAATTGAAACAGCTTAATGAAATACTCTAATCTTCCAACGTGAGGACCTAGAAAAAGAGCAACAAAAAAATCCAAAACCCAGCAGAATATAAGAAATAACAAAAATAAAAGCAGAGATTAATGAAATAGAAACCAAAAAGATCATTGAGAAGAGAAACAAAACCAAAAGCGGGTTCTTTGAAAAAAGAAATAAAATTGACAAACCCCTGGCAAGGCTTACAAAGAAAAGAAGAGAGAAAACTCAGATAAACAGGATCATAAATGAAAAGGGAGGTATTAAAACAGACCCAGCAGAAATTCAAAAGATAATTAGAGACTGCAAGGGACATCTATATGCAAACAAATACAGCAACCTGGAAGAGATAGACAAATTCCTGGAACAATACAGTTAACCAAAATTGAACAAAGAAGAAATAGAAAACTTAAACAGGTCAATCACAAGCAGTGAAATTGAGGCAGTCATCAGAACTCTCCCTAAAAACAAGAGCCCAGGTAAGAATGGTTTTACAAATGAATTCCACCAAGCATTCAAAGAGGAACTAACACCAGTACTATTAAATCTCTTTCAAAAAATTGAGAAAGAAGGAAAGCTACCAAATACCTTCTATGAAGCAAACATTACACTAATTCCAAAGCCAAATAAAGATAGTACAAAGAAACAGACCAATCTCCCTAATGAACACAGATGCAAAATTCTAAACAAAATCCTGGCAAACCGAATCCAACATTGCATAAAAAGGATCATCCATCATGACCAAGTGGGATTCATCCCAGGGGCACAGGGATGGTTCAACATTCGAAAATCAATCAACATAATCAACCACATCAACAAAGAGAAAAACAAAAACCATATGAACATATCAATAGATGCAGAAAAAGCATTCGATAAAGTTCAGCATCCTTTTATGATGAAAGCCCTGGAAAAAAATGGTATAAAAGGAACATACCTGAACATAATAAAAGCTATATATGACAGACCCACAGCATATCATCCTCAATGGGGAAAAACTGAAACCATTCCAATTAAGATCCGGAACCAGGCAAGCATGCCCACTCTCTCCACTCCTTTTCAGCATAGTTCTGGAAGTCCTAGCTAGGGCAAGAAGGCAAGAGAAAGGCATAAAAAGAATCCGAATAGGGAACAAAGAAATGAAGTTATTATTATACACGGATGATATGAT
Organism: Uropsilus gracilis; assembly: GCA_004024945.1. Lineage (NCBI taxonomy): Eukaryota > Metazoa > Chordata > Mammalia > Eulipotyphla > Talpidae > Uropsilus > Uropsilus gracilis. The sequence continues at coordinate 36,489 of PVHY01000235.1, forward strand.
ACTCTATGTAGGGAACCCAGAAAAATCGACAGAAAAGCTGAATGAAATAATAAACCGATTCGGTAATGTAGCTGGATGCAAAATCAACACTCAAAAATCAACAGCATTCATATATGCAAAGAATCAATCAGAAGAAGAAATTAGAAAAAACACCCCATTTGCTATTGCACCAAAGAAAGTCAAATACTTGGGAATTAACCTAACAAAAGAAGTAAAAGACCTATACAAAGAAAACTATAAAGCATTCTTAAAAGAAATAGAAGATGATGTTAAAAAATGGAAATACATTCCTTGTTCATGGATCAGAAAAATCAACATTATCAAAATGGCCATACTACAAAGGCCATCTACAGATTCAATGCAATTCCAATAAAGATCCCAATGACATATTTTAAAGAGATAGAACAAAAATTGCTGAAATTCATATGGAGCAACAAAAGTCCCTCAATAGCCAAAACCCTTTTGTATAATCTTTTTTGATGCATTATTGAAGTTTATTTGCTAAAATTTTGTTGAGAATCTGTGTTCTTAGGGAGGTTGGCCTGTAGTTTTCTTTCTTTATGTTATCTTTGTTTGGTTTTGATATTAGAGTAATGCTGAATTCATAGAATATATTTGCTAGTATTCCTTCTTTTCTATTTTTGGAAAGAGTTTTGTAGGATAGTCACCCGTTCGCCTCTGAACATCTGGTAGAATTCATTTTAAATCCCTCTTGTCCAGGGTTTTTGTTTGGGGGGAGGGTTTTTATTACTGGTTCAGTTTCACTGCTTGAGATTGATTTATTTAGGCTTTCTATATCATCTTTATCCAGTTTTCAATGGATGTATACTTATAAAACTTTGTTCATTTCGTCAAGGTTGTTTAACTTGTTTGCATATAGATATTTGTAATAATCTCTAATTATCACATGGATTTCTGCCTTGTATGTTGTAATTTCTTCTGTTTTGATTGTGATTTTATTTATTTGTGGTTTGTCATTTCTCTTCTTTATGAGCCTGACTAGAGGTTTATCTATTTTGTTTATCTTTTCAAGGAACCTGTTTTTTGTTTCACTGATCTTTGGGATTTTTTTTTATCTCTATTTCATTTATTTCTACTTGAATTTTGATTATCTCATTCTTTCTACTTGTTTTTGGATTTTTTTGTTGTTCTCTTTCTAGTTCTCTCAATTGTGAGATCAGGTTGTATCTTTGGGTATTTTTCTTATTTCTTGATATGGGACTGTATTGCTATATATTTCACTCTTAATACTGCTTTTGCAGCATCCCATATGCTCTGGAAGGACATATCCTCTTTGTCATTCATCTCAAAATATTTTTTTCATTTCTTCTTTGATTTCCTCGTTAATCCAGTGGTTTTCCATTAATGAGGGGTTCAGGCACCACGAGATGTGTGATTTCCTTTCCTTCTGTACATGATTGATTTCTAATTTGATGCTTTTATGGTCAGAGAAAATAGCTAGTATGATTTAAATTCTTGTGAATTTGTTGATCTTGGTCCTGTGGCCCAGTACATGATTGATCTTGGAGACTGATCCATGTGTCCTTGAAAAATATTTGTATTCCTTTCTTATGGGATGCAATGTTCTGTAGATGTCAATTAGGTCCATTTGTTTTGGCCATTTGTTTAGGATTACTGTGTTCTTGTTTATTTTATGTTTTGTCAATCTGTCCCTTGGTGAGATTGGGTTGAAGTCTCCTACTATATAGGTAGTTTCTTTAATGATTTTTTTCCACATTTGCTAGTAATTGATGTATTTTATGCTCCTTCATTTGGTGCATATATCTCTATAAGTGATACATCCTCATAATGATCACTATTACAGTGGCCATATTTATCTCTTACCCTTTTTAAATTTGAAGTCCATTTTATATGATATGAGTATGACTGTACCTGCTTTCTTTTGGGATCCATTCCTTGTAGAATTGTTTTCCAACCTTTTGCTTTCAATCTGTGTTTATCTTTAGCAGTTAGGTGCGTTTCCTGGAGAGAAAAGAATGTCAAATTCTGGTTTTTTTAATCCATTCTGTGACTTTGTGTCTTTTTATTAATGAATTTATTTCATTAACATTTATAGTGATTATTGATAATTGGCAGTCTGTATGTCAATTTATTCATCTTTTCATGGTTGTTCAATTTGTTTTCTTGTTCCATACTCCCCATTCATTCATCCATTTGTTTACATTTTAAGGTTTCTTGTAGTTCTTGAATTTTTGGAAATTTTATTTGTCCAAGAGGACCATAGTTTTCCCTCATAGATGAAGGAGAGCTTTGCAGGATAAAGTAACCTTGACTGGCATTTTTTATCTTGGGTTTTTTTTGTATATATCACTCCATTGCCTTCCTGTCCTTTCTCTTCTAAGAAGTCTGAAGTGAGCCTAACAATTTTGCCTTTATAGCTTATCTGCCTTTTCCTTTTACCAGCTTTATTATTTTTCACTTCTCTTTGAATTTTAGGTATTTTAAATATTATGTGTCTTTTTGTAGTTTTCATTAAAGTTTTTGATGTTCTTCTACCTTCTTATATGTCTATTTCCATTTCTTTTTTCAGATTTAGGAAATTCTCTTCCATTATGTCTTCAAATATCTTTTCAGTTCCATTGTCTTTCTCTTCTCCTTCTGGCATTTCAATCACCCGGATGTTGCTTTTTCTCAAACTGTCAGATATTTCTAAATACTTCTTCATTTCCCCCCTTGCATTTCTCTTTCCTTTTCTTCTGTTTTTTTCCTGTTTAGGTCTGAATCTACAAGAGTGCTAAGTTGTCTTTTCATTTCTTCTATTCTTTTTTCTTGCTTTTTTCTTGTGCTTTTTAGTCCCTCCATTGTCTGTTAGCTCTCATCAAGTTTTTTTTTAAGGGTTCATTTCCATTTCTTAATTCACTGATCATAGTTTTTCACCTAATTCTTTTCCCTTTTTGTCTTCTTTATTAAATTTTTGGTTTTTTTATGAATTCTTCTTGTCAGGTCATAACATTTTTCTATACCACTGTAAATTGATTTACACAGACAAACAGACCAATGGATCAGAATTGAATACCCAGAAATAAAACCACACACTTACGGCCAATTAATCTTTGACAAAGGGGCAAAAAACATACCCTGGAACAAGGAGAGCCTCTTCAGTAAATGGTGATGGGAAAACTGGATCAAAGCTTGTAAAAAAATGGATCAGGATAATACCCTCACACCCTGTACAAAAATTAACTCAAAATGGATAAAGGACCTGGAAGTGAGACCTGCAACCATAAAATACATAAAAGAAAACCTGGGCAAAACCCTTCATGAATTTCACCTCATAAATCCATTTGGGGAAACAACTACAGAGGGCAAAAAAATGAAGGAAAACATAAACTGCTGGGACTATATCAAACTAAAAAGTTTCTGTTCAGCAAAAGAGACAATAAACAAAACAAAAAGAAAACCAACTGACTGGGAGAAAAGTTTTGCCCTCCAGACAAGTGACAAGGGTCTGATAACAAAGATCCACAAAGAGCTCATACAGTTCAACAAAAAGAAAGCAAAAAATCCAGTCAAAAATTGGGGAGAAGAACTAAAAAGACACTTCACCAAAAAGGAGATACAGATGGCTAATAGGCATATGAAAAAATGTTCCACATCACTAATAATCAGGGAAATGCAAATTAAAACCACACTGAGATACCATCTTACACCAGTAAGAATGGCCCATATAAATAAAATGGACAACAACAAATGTTGGCACGGATGTGGAGAAAAAGGAACTCTCTTACACTGCTGGTGGGAGTGCAAACTGGTCCAGCCACTATGGAAGACTGTGTGGAGACCCTCAAACAATTGAAAGTGGATTTACCATTTGACCTAGCAATCCCACTACTGGGACTCTACCCAGAGGACATGAAAATATTAATTCAAAAGGACACCTGTACACGCATGTTCATTGCAGCCCTGTTTACAGTCGCAAAGAATTGGAAACTAACCAAATGCCCCAAAACAAATGATTGGCTAAAAAAAAAATGTGGTACATATACACAATGGAATACTATGCATCCGTCAAGGAGGACAAACACATGTCATTTGCAGCACCCTGGATGGAACTAGAAAGACTCATATTAACAGAAATAAGTCAAAACGAAAAAGAGAAGTACAGGATGGTCTCACTTATATGATGGATACAGGGAAAAACAAACAAACAAATAAGAAAAAAATGAAAACAACCAATGGGACTGAACCATGAAGCGAGAGAGGAGGAGGGGAAAAAGGTGGGGGAGGTGAAGATCACAAAAGATCAGGATGGTTAACAAATGTTAGTGAAGTGGGAAAGCCCTGGCATACACAATAATGGACTAATGTAATATAAATATAAATATACATATATATGCAAAAAAAAAAAAAAAACACATTTACCAGCTATCAGAAGAGACCAACTGGCCAAACAACAAACAACTGAACATCAACTTAACCAACGAACAAATCGCAGAAAAATGGGAGATGGAGTGACTGGAGGGGGGGATTTAGAGGGGGGAGGAGGGATCAATTAATGCACAAATGTGACAAATCAATAAAATGAATTTTTCAAATAATAAAAAAAGATAATACACCATGACTAAGTGGGATTTATCTCAGGGAACAGGGATGGTTCAACACCTGAAAATAAATTAATGTAATCCAACACATTAACAAACATGAAAACAAAAATCACATGATAATATCAATAGATGCTGAGAAAGCATTCAACAACTTTCAACATGCATTTATGATGAAGGTCCTCGAAATTCTGGACATAGATGGAATGTAGCTGAACATAATAAAAACAATATATGACAAACCCACAGTCAACATCATCCTAAAGGGGGAAAAGCTAAAAGCCTTCCCTCTGAAATCAGGAGCAAGACAATGCTGTCTACTTACACCACTGCTTTTCAATATAGTTCTAGAAGTCTAGCTAGAGAAATTTTAGGCAAGGAAAGGACATAAAAGGAACCAAAATAGGGAGAGACGAAGTAAAACTATTAATGTTTGCAAATATGATAATATATAGAGAGAATCCTAAGAATTCTACAGAAAACCTAATGAAAATAATAAACCAGTTCAGTAAGGTAGCAGGCTACAAAGTCAATGCACAAAAATCAATAGCCATCTTATATGGGAGAAAAATAGTCTGAAGAAGAGATAAAGAAAACTACCCCCTTCATAACTGTACCAACAAAAAATCAAATACCTAGGAATAAAGTTTATAAAGGATGTGAATGACTTATACAAATAAATTATAAAACATTGTTCAAAAAAACAGAAGACACAAAGAAATGAAAAAACATCCCTTGTTGATGGATTGGAAGAATTAAGATTGTCAAAATGGCCATTCTAACAAAAGCAATCTACAGATTCAACACAGTTTCAATAAAAACCTCAATATCATTCTTCAAAGAAGTAGAACAAATGTTACTAAAATTCATTTAGAATAATAAAAAACCTCTAATAGACCAAGTTCTCATGACAAAGAGAGAGGAAAGGGGTATTATACTCCCAGACTTTAAAATATACTAAAACCCATAATAATTAAAATGGCATGATATTGGAACAAAAACACACAGAACAATGGAACAGAATCAATATTCCAGAAATAAAGTCCCACATAAATGGTTGGTTAATCTATGACAAAGAAGTAAACAATATACATTGTAACAAGGATAGTCTCTTCAATGAATGGTGCTAGGAAAACTGGACTACTATTTGGAAAAAAAAAGATGAATATAGACTACTCTCTCACACCATCTACAAAAAATCAACTCAAAATGGGTAAAGAATGGATAAAGGATTTGGATGTAAGACCCAAAACCATAAACTGCATAGAGGAAAAATATGGGCAAAACATTCCAAGATTCATACCTCAGAAAATTCTTTCAGGAGACATTTACAGATGCTTTATAAATGAAGTAAAGCATAAACAGCTGGGACTCCATCAAATTAAAAAGATTCTGTACAGCAAACAAGGCAATAAGCAAACCAAAACAAAAACCCAACCAAATAGGAGAAAACTTTTGCCCCCCTATACAAGTGATAAGGGTCTGATATCTAAGATTCATGAAGAACTCATACAACTTAAGACAAAAACAAAGCAATAAGCTCAGTCAAAAAATCAGGAGAACTAAAAAGATACTTCTCCAAAGAGGAAATATAAATGGCCAATGGGCATATGAAAAAATGCTCAACATCACTAATAATCAGGGAAATGCAAATGAAAACCACAATGAGATACCATCTTACACCAATGAAAATGGCCCACATCAAAATCATTTACAGATTGAAAATTGAGGTCCATTTTAAGAGAAGTATGTTCAATACATAGCTATTAAGAGTGGAATGTGGACCTTGGTATAACTAAACCCCTATACATCACAGGAAAACAAGTTCCATGCTATTCCTTCTAGTCTACCCCATGGTAGGAACTTTCTCTTAATTATCCAGAAATAGCACCCAATAACCTTATTCTGACAGTCAACACTCTCCCAATTCAGCAGGTTGGCTGTCATCTTGATGAACTTTCCATCATCTAGAATATTGGGAAACCATATATAGTGTTCGTAAAAAAGACTTATAAGGCTTTTGCTTTAATCATCTAGATAATATCCCTCAAAAGAGCTTCCTTGTTTTTCATCATAATGAAATGGAGCCTAGCAAAAAGTTGGAAACAATAAATTGGACCAATATTAGGGAATATAGTGATAGTTCATTAACACTAAGGAACACTATGCAGTCATTAAAGTGATAATTATGAAAATGAGAAAAATAAAAAAGATGCTTTGATATAATAGTAAAAGAAAACAGAATTCAAAATGGGTAATTTCAATCATGTAAAAATCATTTATGCCTCTTGAACATGCCCATTGAAGATAACGTCCAGGAAGGGAAAAATGTGCTTGTGATGGAACTACAAATGTTATGATTTTTAAGTGTTCTTTGTTATTGTTACAACATTTGTTCAAATAGGCATTTAAAAAAGCTATTATGGCCTTGGATAAAAAATACTTATTTTCACAGTTGTGAAAATGAAAACTTTGCATTTTTTTGAGACTCGGTCTCGCTGTTTTTGCCTGTGGAACTGCAGACTTTGAATTGTTAAATGGAGAAGTGGATGGGAACCTAGTTCATTGGAATGCTCAACTTCAGCACAGTCAGCAAAGGTATTCAGCAGCAATGTGCCTGGCTGAGATACATTTTCTTAGGTACCTTTCCTTTAACAATACCTCTTTTTCTCCATTTCCCTCCTTCAGGGTTAGAATAGATGGCAGGGTTAGAATAGGTATATCTGGAAGGGCAGCTCAGAGAGAGAAAAGATTCTAATATTAGGTTCCTCGGTGTTAGGGCAGCAATTGTTTCATATATTTTATTTACTTGAAATTTTTTTAGTTTAGAAACTATACTCTATAAACAAAAAAAAATCATTTTATTTGTAATCCCACCACAAAACATAATTGTTTCTAAAGCTATATCCTTACAGAGTTAAAAAGGAAATGTCTACACAATTTTGTGTTCTATTTTGATTTCTTTTTTTTTAATTTATTTATATATAAATTTCACATCATTGTAATCCCAGCTATTTTGATTCCTAATATTGTTGCATTTAGGATTTTCAGTGTCTATTGCAGTCTTCAGAATTTTAATTTTTATTACTTACATAATATTCCATTCAATGTATGTTTCCTAATTCATTTAAATACTTTGATTTTGCAATTATACGTAGTGCTGCAGTAAACATACAAGCAGAGGTGTCCCTTTGTACAATCATTGAAGTCTCCTTTGGGTAGATTCCCAAGAGAGCAATTGCTGGGTCAAATGGTAGTTCCATTTTCATTAATTTGAGGGGCCAGTTTACATTCCCACCAGTAGTGTAAGAATGTTTCTTTCTCTCCACATCCCCGCCAGCACTAGTTGTTGCCCATTTTTTTGGATGTGGGCCATTCTTACTGGTGTAAGGAGGTATCTCATTGTGGTTTTGATTTACATTTCCCTGATTGCTAGTGATTTTGATCAGTTTTTCATGAACCTGTTGGCCATTTGTATTTCTTCTTTGGAGAAGTATCTTCTTAAATCTTCTTCCCATTTTTAAGCTGGTTTTTTTACCTTGTTTTTGTTCAGTTGTGTGAGTTCTTTGTATATCTTTGTTATCAGACCCTTATCACTTGTATGTAGGGCAAAAATTTTTTCCCACTCGGTTGGGTTTCTTTTTGTTATCTCTGTTGTCTCTTTTGCTGTACAGAAGCATTTTAGTTTGATGTAGTACCAGCTGTTAATGTTTTCCTTCCATTTTTTTTTACCTGTTAGACGTATCTAGAAATGAATTTCTAGATTGAAATTCATGAAGGGTTTTGCCCACATTTTCCTCTATGTATATTATGGTTTCTGGTCTTACATGCAAGTCTTTTATCCATTTTGAGTTGATTTTTGTACATGGTGTGAGGGAGTTGTCTTGGTCCATTTCTTTGCATGTTTTGCACTGGCTTTCCCAGCACCATTTATAGAAGAGGCTGTCCTTGTTCCAATGTAAATTTTTCACTCCTTTGTCAAAGACTAGTTGACTATATATGTGTAGTTTTATTTCAGAACACTCAATTTTATTCCATTTGTCTGATTGTTTTTGTACCAGTACCAAGCTGTCTTAATTACTATGACTTTGTAGTGTAATTTGAAGTCTGTGATAGTAATACCCCCATTTTCTCTTTTCTTTAGTCAGTAGACTTTTTGATATTTGAGGTCTTTTGTTATTCCATATATACACAATAGAATATTACTCATCAATTAAAAATGACAAATTGGATGATTTTATAACATGAATGTATTTAGAAGAAATCATAATAGCAGAAATAAGTCAAAAAGAAAAAGACAGACAACAAATGCTTTCACTATTATATGAAAAAAATAGTGGGAATGATAAACAAAAACCCATGAAGAAAAGTCAAAGCAAGCTAACAACCAAAATAAAGGACACAACTCAGTGGTGGGGGGGCAGGGTGGGAACGGGCAGGGAGAGGGGGCAAACCCCGGGGATTACAAAGATATGAAATTTATGTATAAATAAATTATGTAATTAATTAAAAAATACTCTGATTTTGTTGGCTACTTGATTGTTGTTGGTTTATTAAGATTATGCATAGAGGCACGTAAAATGTGTTTGTATATAGAGTTTATCATGCATTTGAATGATTATCTCAATGACAAATTTCCAGGCATGGAATTACTACTTGAAAGGGCTTGAAGGTTTTTTAATGACTTCTGCTATGCATTGCCAATCGCCCTTCAAAAAGATTGTCTTAATTTACCCTGCACAGGAATAGTATGATGATGTCTTTCTATCTGCAACCTCTGAGCAAAACCAACATTGTGCTTAATAATATTTGCTAGACTTAGATCACATCATCTAAGAACCCAAAGTAATCTCAGGCCTTGGATTAGATATGGGTAGTTCTGGAATCCTACTGCAGGATTGTGTGTGTGTGTGTATGTGTGTGTGTGTGTGTGTGTGTAAATTGTCTGCTTCATGCCTTCTCCTGTTGCCTAATGATGTGGTTGTTGCATGAGAGCTGGAGAGAGCAAAGGGGCAACCACATAAACATTCATGTTACCCATGACTTGTATCTATGTATCTACAATCTAGTCAATGAAGGAATGAGGGAAAGAAAGTCCAGTTGATAAGTATTGTGAAGAGTGGAGAAAACCATGAAAGACTTCAAACTGTTTTTGATTCTTAGACCTCTACTGATTTTCAGTAATACATAAAGTCCAAAGGTGTACAGGCACATAATAAAAAAATTAGTTACACAATATGTGAGGTGGTGGGAGAATTGTAAAATCCTTCACTATCCTCCCTAATGTGATCCTGAAGTTTCTCAGTGGGGTTGCTCATGGGGATTGTATTTATTTGTACTTTGTTGCCAAGTAAGCATCAAGGTGTTGTATTTCAACCAGATGTCCTGAGTTGGGTTCTGCAAGATAGAGTAGCAAAGAGAGACATGTGTTTTCTTTTACACAAACCTTCTCATGCCATCACCAACTGCTTTCAGTCTCATGGGTGGATCTTGGCACTTGTCAAATTTTTTAGCTCCTGAAGCTTTTGAAAAGGCACCCTTGGTCTCTTTAATCCAACTTGGGTATTGTTAATTCTCTTCTAAGTATCATATTACACTTTCAGCAGTTTTCTTAGGCCATTTCAGGCTGCCTCCTGACTTGGGCCCCACGGGTTATAAGACTGCTGACCTTAAAGCCCTCAGTCAGATGGCAACAGTTCTTTCTAGTGTCAAGGAAATTTGCGAAATACTTTGAATGGGCAAAAGAGATTATGGATATCTTGATTTGTGCACTCTCTTTGAGGTATTTAAAAGTTACAAATTGTAGAAAATGTAGAGTAGTACAAAATACTCTAGTCTAGAAATGTAAATTAACTTTGTTTGGGGTAGTACAATAGATTCTTGTCAACTATTGACCAGTTGTACAGTTATTTGAAAATTCATTCCAATATTCCTAATTGCTATGGTACCTATGTTATTTGAATTCTCTATTGAACTGGTTGTAGCATCTTCCTCTTTCCCTCATTAATTAACTAAAAATTTTGACAAGATCCTTCTATATTTGCATCAGTCATGATATCACCTTTAAAAAATTATACT